>JAQMYL010000013.1:10641745-10674344 GCA_030014365.1 Clarias pachynema | reverse complement strand
TTTGGATTTTTACAACATTATTGTTGAAATACACAGTCCTGAAAAAGGGGCGTTTCTTTTTTTGCTGAGTATATATTAAAACATAGTGATGCAATTTTTTTTTTTTATGCTCTGGTTTTTAAGTGCTTCCTGCCCTGACAATCAGTGCCATCTTTGAACACAAAAGAATGTTTAGCTCGTAATCTTTTTTTCTTTCTCTCACTCTTCACATATGGATAGATGGAGGGGAAGGTTTGTAGTTTGGATCTCTGAAATGTGAAATTAATAGAAATATCAAATAAAGGTCATATGTATTTAATGTTTTTGTATGTAGTAGACTTTCGTGCTGGCAGGTAATGCTGGCCCGATTTGCTGGCTACCATCGCAAATGTATTTCACCTGTGGGTAAACACTGTAGTCTCCGCTTAGATTCAGCCAAATTCTGCAAAATTGATAGGATGTTGTGGATGACCCATAACATACAGGGAAAGCTACTCAAAGGAAAGACATTGGCAAAAGTCACCTGATGTCTAACCAACAGAGCACGCTTTTCAGTAAAAGAAGATAAGACTGAACGCAGAAAGACCCAAAAAACAGGCAGTTGCATTTAAGTTCTGGCAAAGCATCTCGAAGAAGGAAACTTAGCATTAGGTCATATCCAGGACTGACTTCAGAGGATTTCCATCCAAGTATTAAAGGCGAACTTATCTTTGTTCCAAAATTTATGTGACTGACTAAACATCTATTATGGTATACCTATTCAGTGTTGTTTAAACCTGATAATGTTCCTTATTCCACTCAGTTTGATCCGTTTTGTGATTCCCCAACTCTGACACCCCAAAAAACATGTGTATATATTTTTTCTTGTTTTAGCCACCAGATTGTGTTTTCTTGAAGTTGTTAGTGAATTAATACTAACATCCTGTGAAACTGTTATACTATTCAAGTTATCACACTGTAAAAGTTTCAAACAAGAACGCCCATAATTTCCCTGTAACAGTGTTTATATTGCTCAGGAATTATTCACACCATTTGGATTCAAACCTAATAAGGATGCCTTTCCAAAAAAAAAAAAAAAAGTTCAAAAGGTGATGCTGTATGAAATCTAAACAATCTAGACCCCTCGTTATCTTAAGGATCCAAAAATGTTCCTTGTAAAAATAACCATTTTACAATTTTGGGAAACTTTTTATATATTGTATACACACTACGTCTTCTAAATAATAACAAAGAAAAAGTTTCTGATATATAGCCAAGGGAAATAGATATATACATGATATAGATATATAATATATATCTATAATAGATGTAGATAATAGATATTATATATATATAGATATATATATATATATAATAGATAATACATGATGGTTAATGCAAAAGCAGACTGTCATCCCACCAGTGGAGTTCAGACTGTTATCTGACGTCCTGTTGTGCTGATAATTGGCTTGACTTGTTTTTTTTTTATTTTTATGGACTACATTTCTTTTTTCACGCATCACTGATGTTTGACTGTTAATTGCCCCTTCGTCTCTGTCTGAGAAAGAACAGAGAGCAAAAAAAAAGCAACCTGATGTTTAGCTCAACATTTCAACAAAGCATGAGGCGTGAAGGAGATGGAAAAAAGACTAGCTGTAATTTGTTAATGATATTACTCTAGTTTTACATATTGTTTATAGTCTATATGAGGGGATAAAACAAAGAGTAAATTGGTAAAATAATGAAAAAAAAAAACAAGCTGAAGAAAAACAAAAGACTGACAAGCCGCAAATCTGCATAGTAAATCCTGTTAGTACGCGCTAACGTGATTGGTGAACTCTTCCAAGGCTTTAGAGAGCTACGATCGTGTTAGTTTGAGTGGATTACGAACTCGTGTTAGGCAGGGGGCTAATAGTATTGCTTTTGAACCAGATAATGAGAATGCTGAGGATGACAAATGTGGCTTCTTTCATTCTCTAGTGATTTTACAACAACACATTCTGTCTCTCTCCCTGTCCATGTGTAATAGAATAGATATTGAGACCAGGCTTGGTGGAACTTCAGGGACACGGACATGAACGAAGTTTTAAGAGAAAGAGGAGTGAGTGAGAAAGTGGTGGCTAAGTTCAACTGCTAACTTTGCTTACACAAGCTTTAAATTTAGCGGCTTTAAATTCACATATTTCAAAAAGACATAAGAGGGGGTTTCTCATGTGTTAAGCATGATTCGGCATAGCTCTCGGTAAATGATTCACTGTGTGTACTAGTGTTAAGAGTCACTAAGCAAACCAAAGGATGAACGTAAAGAATGCACCTCCAGATGACAATATGATGAGTAAACGAATAATGGCGTTCGAATAAAGTGCCAAACTCATAAAAGCTCTGAATCAGAATCTGAATCATTAAACCTGAGGAACGTCATGAACAGGATTGCAGATGTCTATCTGGGAAATGGCTGAAAAAAAAAGCAATGCTTTGTTTTATTTTTGTAAAACTATATTAGTAGGATTTATTTATGGGGTTATTTGATTGTGGTGCTGAGTGCAGGGGAATAAAGTTAATTTAAGGCTTCCTGAAACTTCCCCTGTTTTTCAGTTGAACTTTAACTGACCCTGCAGAATTTTTTTTTCTTTCGTATGACCCAAGAAACTACAGCAGAGCTAGAAGCGAAAAAGAAAAAAAAAAAGTTACCTCACAAGAATAGCGGTAATAAAAAAGAGACTGGTTATTTTTCTCCTACTTTTCAATATCTCGAAGCCGAAAGGATAAGACAGGTGGGAGAGCTTCTCCTTATACGCTACCATATCATTGTAGAGATGCAGTTTATACATTTCGAAAATACATTTTATATTTTCTATTCAGGTTTTTTAGGCTTTAACGCCTACAATGTATGTGAGCATGTAATTGTTTTCTAACTACTCCTATGCCGCGACTTATTCAAATACATTACACATTCTGTTTTTCAAATCTGGTGCCTGGATTCTGCATTAATAGTCCAGCTGGCATGCCCAAAGGTTGAAGAGGTGGTCTGTGGCCACAAACCAAGCAGAACTAATTGGAGCTGGGAGCCACGTTTTGTCCTGCCAGACTCATTGCTTTATTGGTTATCAGATCCCCGAGTTATGGAGGGTGGAAACAGACAGCGTTAAGTTACAGTTACAGTGATAAGAGCAGTAGATGCTGTGTGGAACTGTCTGAAAACACACAAGCACGCACACGCAAGCAAGATATCTGTAAACTCGATTATCTGATGCAATTTGTAAAGGCAACCCCCTCCCCTTGAAAAAGACTAAACAATGTTGTGAAATTTGTTTCTGTAGTGATTATCGCTGAAATTTGCACTGTATTAAAAAAAAAAAAAAAAAAAAAAGTCACTGAGAATACATTTTGCAAGGTACACACAGTTCTAAATATTGGTGAGCATTATGATGTTATGCAGCAGTAATAATAATTTCCAGCAATGAACAGTTTGTGTTTTTTAATCCTCTTGTAACTGCTGTTTGATTACAGGTGTGTTTATGTGAAAGTGAGATAGATTTTAAGAGCTGTTCAAAAATTGCAGTGCTGTCTTTTAGAGAGAACAGTGATGACTAAAATGTTTGTTTATTTATTCATTTTTTTAAATGTAATATGATTGGTTCATTCTATTTGAGTGTCCGTGATGATGTCAATCCACATTTATTAATTAGGAAACCCGAAATGATTTGTAATTTGTTTATCACTTCTAAGGAAAGCATACATCTTTTTGATAGACATTCTTAATTATCCATACTGATCCCACTCAGGAAATGTACTTCTAAAGGGAAGGAAATTCTCAACCGACATGTTTATAGAAAAGAACACTCCAAACAAAGTGAGCTTTACAGAACCCTCCCTTAATGACACGTGTCCTCATAATTATAGCACATTTCGCAGGCGTACTTGAATCTTTCACTACTAGATTAGGAAAGTCATTCCGTGGAAGACTTCTGGTTGATCCACATCATTAAGTGTAGATCGCAAATTCTTCTAAATAAGTCTAAGATATGTTTATTTTTTTTTTCCTCACCAGACTTTATAGTCTTCCGTAGGGATCAGTAGTGAATCAGTAACCACTGGTTACTTATCCAGCAGTATTTAGGGATGATGGGAACGCATCAAAGCCCGGGAAATGATTATACTGTTAATGCAAACACATTGCAGAGAGAATTATTTATTTAACACAATAAAGAGGATTCTTTCGAAAGAGACGCTGCGTCAACAACTCTCGTGCAAGAGTCATTTTAAAGATTTTGATCTTTATATCAACTAGATGTAAGAATGTAATGTTGTATACACTCGCAGTAACAAACATGATGAATATCAAACCTAATTAAAATCAGTTCAGCAGTAAAGAACGACTTTAGTTAGACGATAAAAGAGAGTACTGCCAGTGTCTTTGTAAGGCAGCCTAGTATTGTTTCAGATAATCGGTGCGGGAATTTCTCCAGTGTGTAACAGACATATCTGCTTTCTGTTTTTTTGAGCCATTACAGCAGATCCTGCGTTTTGTACGGTTTACCAGTAATCGTCTCTCAGTTCCACAGACCATCTTTCATCATTCTCCATTAGGCTACTTTCCTCTATCTATCTACTCCTCACCTCTTTATCTTTCACTCTCCACATACCTGCCTCTCTCTTTCTCATTCCACAAAGGAAAGCAAATAACCCAATTATCTCAGGAAACGCTTTGCAATTTAGCTCTACTCTGACTTTGTTCTGGGATGCCATTTACAGTGCTTTAAGCTGATATAAAAGCATCCATTGCTTTTAAAGACCTGAGTGTCTTATAAATAGGGATGTTAGAGGAATAAAAAAATTGCTCTCCACAAATTTTCCCAGTCTACCTGCTGCTGAAATCAAATAGCGGTATGCATTCGTCTACTAGAGAATTATTAATAAACGTTAAACATCATTATCATCATCATCATCATCATCCTGTGTATGCGTACATGACATGGAATGGTTAAATCAGATCCGAACTGAAGGACAGCAGAAGATGAAAATACGGAGAGGAAATTAAGATAGCGATTTGCAGATCTGATGATGCATGGCTGCTGTTTGAACAGTGGCTTGTAATTAGTTAGTCATTACTTGCCCAAATGAGGTGTGGAAAGCTGTTAATAGAATGACAGGGTCCAACAAACTCTTACAGATCCCCCTTTTATCTGCTTCATCAAACACCAAAATTGCATAGAAACGAATAGCAAGGCAGAAACAGACTCCGTATCGTGAATGACTTATGCCAGAAGTGAGACTTAAGATCAGTGTATTCCCGCATCATATGCAAATAATTTGTCTGGAACAAGTCATTGAGGGTTGATGTCGATTATACTCTTTGGTCACTTAACTGACTCTTAGCCAGTCAGAAATCTCAGCACTTGAAATGTTCAAATCAGAATAGGAGATAAGGATAACAAAATCTTGCTTAAGCAAGCGACTGTGTAAGGCTTCAATTATGAATTCTCCCAGAAAGAGAGAATGTATTGTACCTACTGTAGTAAGTAGATGCCGAGGTATAAATTTATACCTACTACTAAAAATGTAGCGTTAACCAAATTGTAGGTTAAAATAGCTGGTGCAGAGTAAACTTAATACTGTGCAATTCAACCGTAAATTGTGTAAACGCAACATTTGCGTGTGAAAACCCCCCTCAAAAAAGGACTGAGAAATAAAGGTAAGGAAGGTACGACGAGATCAGACAAAAAAGGAAAAAGAGAATAATTTGAAAAGAGAAGAAACCAAGAATAAGGGTTTGTTAGCAGAAGAAACACCAGCACTGACTGCAAATCTCTCAAAGAATCAATAAATACCTCAGCATGTTGACAGCAAGCTTTCTGATGCACTCTAACACCTTAATAATGAGCCAATAAGGAATGCTCAGAGCACTGCACACCATCCATCTTCCTGTGCAATGGCACATCCACATCCGTCACTTCTATAAAATCAGCCTGCCTGAAAAGCAAATGCTAGGGCTTGACAAATTACTTTTTGCTGCTTTCTCTCCACTTCTCTCTAGTGAAGGAGAAAGTGCTTAAGAAGTGAGGAATTAAACAAAAAGTGAGAAAAAAAACTGCAGAGGTTTAGGTGTGACAGGCTGAAGTCGGGGCCAAATGATAGATTGCGGTAAGTCCGCTAAAATAAAACGATAGAGAGATAGAGAATGTATTAAAAATGAAGGATAAATACGAAGAAGACAGAAGGTAGACCTCAAAGATTTCGGGAGGAGAGCGCCAAAAAGGAGGATGAGTTCCTGTTACAATGAAAGGTCTCAAGTTTGGGATGTGTGTGTTCTGTGAAACTTTAAAGCTAAACCCATACAGTCTTTAGAGGGGTTATAAGAGGAGATATATATCTGTGGGTCATAATTCTCTCCACCATAAGGCCCCATTATTGTCCATCATTATTCCGTTATTTCAAGAGACAAGCAAGTAGTCTTAACTGGTCTTTCAACCTCTGCCATTGGAAGTAAGCACTACAGATGGTCCTAATTCACTCGAGCCAGCCCTCTATATCCCATAAACCCACACATACACAGTGAATGTCTGTGGAAAGCTGTTGAAATATGGCAATAAAGATTAAAGAATTGCAAGCAAGAAAACAGTCCATATGTCCTCAGAGACATTTCCTGCTGCTTTTTGTCTCATAAACCGCCTTAGCATAAAAGATACACACCAATTGCAAAAAATAAGCCGTGACTATCTTTTATAGTCCATAATCAATTTTATACCTATGATACAAAGCTTATTCAAATAAAACCTTATTTATTAGGTTTTTGCATTGTGTATTACAAATTGGTTTCATGAAAGTAAATGATCTTTTGACATAATTTGACATAATTGTCAAATGCAAAATGCAAAAAAAAGTGTTCAAGCACTCAGTGAGTATCTGGAAAGTTTACTGATTGAATTGGCAGCCAAATTAATGTAATTAACATTTGTTTCACACTAGTACTAGCTTGCACTTGAGGCCATGTTTGGGAGAGTATTAAACTTTCATTAAATGCCATATAGAACCTCTTAAAGGTTCTATATGGAACCTGTAGGTTTACTTGACCGAAACGATTACACATGGATCTGATTTAGAACGGTACGATTTTTAACAATCCTAATATCCCTTAAAGAATTTTCCTCAGAAAGTACAAATACATAGTGGTTAGAATGCGTATGTAAGGAATTCCCCCAATAGCACATTCAAGCATAAGGTAAAGTATGTGAGATTTTTCATTCTAAAGTAGGTGCCCAGAAATCAAGAAGAAAGTCCATAACTCCCAAGAATGTATTATATCAATGTGCAGGTCACATTTTAAAACTACCTCAAGGGCTAGGGCATTCAGTTACAGTAAAGCATCCGGATTTTCATGTGTTCCAAGCCAAAAAAACAACTCTTTTATTTATTTGAATTTGTGAGCAGGCAGCAGGAAAGAACTCATTAAGCTGAATTATCTTGTTTTGGGACAGAGTCTGGAGGGAAGGGGGACTGAACTCACTGGTGTCTCAGACTCAGATTTATCTGGGTCAACTCTTGCAGTTGATGCACAGAAACCAAAGTTCTCATATGCAACATCTTGCATGATCATCATTGTCACATGATTTACAAAGTAAGATCTCTGAACCCACTTCAATACGCAGCATTTGCCTTCACCACCTTAAAGAAAGTAACACACTAAAACATCTGTATATAACATATTCATATAGCTTTTACCATTGTTCTCTCATGTCATCCCTACTACCCTAATTACTGTTGCACTGCCAAAAATATCCCACTTGTCTGGAGGTGTTGGCTCAATTAGCGAATCTCAGCGGTGCAAAAATCTTTAAATACACCCCGCTGACTTCCAGCTGAAAAACAGCGATTGGCAGTCAGGAAGAAGAAGTTGACAAATAGAAATGGATAAGCTCAAGTTGCACTGATTGATTTGTCTCTGGATGTGTGTGTGTGTGTGTGTGTGTGTGTGTGTATGTGTAAATACACAGACTTGATCCAGAGGATACCTGCCAGAAACTTCGAGTAAAATAGAAAGAGAAACAGAGTGAGAGAAAGAGAAATAGCCAAACGGAGAGGTGTAACCGTAGTGCAGACTAATAGCCCATTAGCCCATTAGAGCACTTTAGTGCTTGGCCAGGTTTAGCTCCTATTTGTGGCCACATAGTGCAGCCGAGAAACATTTCCGTCAGTTTGTCTGAAACTAAATGGCATCAGCACGTCCATTACTAAACCGCTAGAGAAACCTACAATTTTTGCAATGACTTGTTAAACTCTAAGGAAAAAGTGCATTTTGCACAAGCTTGTTCTACCTGAAGGAGATGCCAGGAGACTGGAGGAAATACTTATAATTCAGTCCATCCATGTCCACACAAAAAAAAACGCAGATTCTTGATCTCTGCCACATCAATGAAAACTATGCCGTATGTGTATAACCACCTTAATTACAGAACATACCGAATATTTAATTAAAAAACTTTTTTTTAAAAACATATGTACGTAATTACAAACTCATTTCATTTCATTAGATAAAAAGGCAAGTAAGTACTTACTTCTATGAAAGGTAGGCACATAAGTCAAACCCAGGTAGTTGTGCTTATCAAGCAAGCATAAATATAACACTGTACAAAAGCTGTAGATAACTATGTTTAGCACAATTAATAAAATCTCACTTCCTGGTAAAGTTGCTAAAGTTAATTTAAAAACCAAAGTTTTGCTGAAAATGAAATATCCTGTTGCATCTAGCCTACTTTTCAGCTGAGTAATAGGAGCACCATACTGATAAAAAAAAAAAAAAATTATGTTAAAGCTACTGTACTGGGAACAGCCATAAAAGCATCTTATACTTCTTCCTCTAAATCACCTTCAACACACTCTACTCTGCCAATATCAATAGAGTGCCATTGTAAAGCTAAACCCATGAATCCATATCGATTTTGGTATAATTAAGACCCAGGTTGCAACTTACAATCAATTGTGCAGCTTCGGACTGAACAATAACAGAAACTCAACAGTCCAAGTGCTCGGACGGCTCTCATTCTTCTAGGTGAAGCGATGTTCGGCTTTTGTGCTCAGGTTCTAATCAATGTCCATGGTCGGAATTGGCTCTGACTTAACAAAAGGAGCTGGAAGGCAATCACAGGACTCTTTCTGTACTTGTCCTCACTCATATTTTGACTACTTTCTTTCAAAAGATGGCTTACATGCTCTTGGTCAGATAATCATCTTTACATTAACAGACTCTTCTATTGCAACACACTGTACATTTTTGCGTATCACAAATGGTGCTAGCAGTCTGGTGTCAGCTATATGCATCTATGCATGTGCTGTGATTACAGCTCGAAATATAGGAATACATTTTTATTCAGCAGTGAAAATTCAGCTTAACCAAAATATAAAATTTTTTATTTATTTTTTTTCTTCTCCAGTTACCAACTTTAATAATCCTTTTCTTCCTGCATATGTTGTACATGGTTAAATAAACCGTATTATAATCAAAAAGACAATTTTTGTGTGTGGGCATGTGTGAGGATGGTGAAATAAACACCGTATAAAAAAAAAAACAATAAAAGATTTGAAGCATACTGCAGTGTATATAAATCACACAGTCACACACAGCCTCAACAAACCATAGTCTCCTTATCTCTGGTGTGCACACACACTCTCTACCCCAAACCTACACATACACTATCTATGCCGTGGTCGGCTGGAATGATCAACTTCTATCCATTCATCAAACATATCAAGTTCTGGGAAGTATGTGACTTAGTTCCAGCTTAGATCAAAGTGTAGGATTTTATGTACTGACTCAGTGCTCACTCACTGTGCTGTGACAGATAATGTCACGGCTGGTAAACTCTCTATATTCTTACATTTTAGTAACATAATACACGAAGGTTGACACTGAAGACCTGGTACAAAACCCTGGATGTTTGAGGATTGGCCCATTGAAAAAGTGCAGGCAAACAGACCACAGTATACAGTATGTATTAATAATGTCTCATGTCATTTTTGCATGAGGACAGGAAGTATTGGGGTGTAGCCAAATAAACTATACTGAGTATATAGTTTTTATTTCCCTATATATTTTTTTATTATATGCTTTTAATTTAAACAATCTGCACAGCTATTTTTGTAAGCATGGATTCTAAATTATATTAATGTATTTACTATACAAAGGCAATCCCTTAGGAACATACTATTGCTGGCCATTAATAATTTCATATAATATGACCACACTACCTCTTTGAGATTCTGGTCCATGTTGGCATGATTGAAGCACAAATTTGCTACAGATTTGTCATCCTGCAAATCGTCCTTTCTACCACATTCTAAAAGTGCTCTTTTGGATTCAGGTCTCGTGATGGGAAAGGCCACCGCAGTACTTTGTACTATATTTGTTATAACATGGTATTTTGTGAAATATCACATTATCATGCTGCCATCATAGGATGTTTAAATTGTGGTCATAAAGGTGTACATCAGCAACAATATTTGTTCCAAATGATGCTCATTTGGAATTAGGGACCAAGAAAACATTCCCCATCACCACCCTAAACTGTTGACCTAGGCCCATGTTTTATTGTTTTGGATGGCAAATTCTGACCATACCAACCGAAATTAAGACATTTCAGAACAGCTATAATTTTTCCAAGCTTCAACTAGCCAAGTTAAGGTGACACTGTCCCAACTCAATTCCTTCAGATTCCTGTTCTTGGCTGACAGGTCTGGAACCCATTGTGATCTTCTGCTATTGTAGACTATCCTGGGACTCTGGGACCCATCTCTGCCCAAAGGACACTGCAACACAGGACTATTAGGTGACTATTAGACTAACAGGCAGAAATATAAAAGTGGCATATTAAAGACTGCAAAGCAGAAAAGGTCTTAAAGCCGATTCCTGGCAATAGATACAGGCCCATCACAGAGTGCTATAATACAGAATGTCTGGAGGCTCTCTGAATCAATAAAGATTCCTAGCCAGAGGTGCCTCAAGTCAAATTGCTGAGGTGGAGGTTGCTAGGAGACCAAAGGTACCCAGCTGGAGCTGTGACTAAGCCATTGGGGGAGTGTGTATGTGTGTCTGTGTGTATAGTGGGGGGGGGTAGGAACAATAGGATTCGGTCCCAGCTGTGCAGCAGTGGGAAGAGAGCTGCGGGGCAACAACGGGGGGCGCAGGGCAAGAATAGCTGGTCTCTCATATTTACTTTGTTCTCCAGAGGTCATAAATCGCTCTCTCACTCGCTTTGCTCCAGTGCTCTCCATCATCACCATCTCGAAAAGACGGGTAAGGGCGAGAAAGGCAAACTTCCCCTCTAGACAAACAAAACCTCTGTCTCTTTGAGCAAAAGGAGAAAGCAAGGAGGTGAAACTCAACTACTCTCCCACATATATGGAATATTTGCATTTGAGCAATACTTGGTTTAAAAAAAACTTCAGGAGCATAGGAAAAGTGAAAAGGAATTTTTAATTAAACCCTAATGGCCACTGTTGTCAAATCAACCTTATAGTATAATTGTACAGACACATTCCACTTAGTCTACAGACAATGAAATTGAACTAACATCGACTAAGTGTTCAAATAGCATTTCTAAGATTTGGGACAAAAAAGAATAGGTACAAAGAATAACCCAAATTAATGGCCTTGTCCTTAAAATAACAGTTTTCCTGTCATTGAATGATTCAGAATTGTAGGATTACTGCTAATATAGGTGTTAGATGCAGACTGCAGCTCTCTTGCCAGTGGTAAGACCCAACAGTACTTTCTGACCCCTGTCTTCACATATACAGTATACACACCTCTGCTTTCTAATAGTATAATAATCACACTTTCTCTTCTCCTCCTTCTAGCTAGCAATTTCAGAATCAAGCACTCTATAAAAATGAGAGAGCGATGAAAACTTTAGGCAGGGAAACCACTTTTGGGGGCACCACAGGATTGTAGCTGAGGCAGGGCTAATTATGTTTTACTAGGTTTTTACATGGTTTTAACTGAGATCTGTGGTCTCCCACTATTTTAATACATGCAAGAGGCTGGGGCATCCCTCAGTGATCCTGCACAAATGTGTGAAGGCAGCCATGTGCCCTCTTTTCTTAATTGACTTCTTTTCTGATCACTGCCCTTTTTTCTCATTTTGGAGACCATTAGGCAGGTTTCTTATTTTTGGCAGGGGGTTGAAAATGACAGTTGAAAGGGAATAAGGGTTGTCACGGTTAATGAACTCCTGGAGCGGCAATGATCGGAGGTGTAGTCTGAAGCCCTGGGGCCAGAAAGCAGTTCCTGGTCTCCTGAAAGATTTAGCTCAAAGAAAAGCAATGAAGCTTCATGTCACAAATGTACTTAAATTTTTGTTTTAATTGTTTGAACCAAAAAAAAAAAAAAAAAAAGATTAATGGATTATTATTATTCATATTATATATTGTATTAATTATAATAATATTATATTAACATAATATTAATAATATTATATTATTATTATTGCAAGCATTATAAATGGCATTAATCTTCACAAGAAAGGATTGTGTACAATATTATTGTTTAAAAAAAAAAAGGTTTGGTGAATGTGTACATCATGATTTTCTTGGTGGTTCACAGTTGCAACCAAGAATGCAGGGTGTAGGGATACAAAGATGCTATAGTGCCCCAGATTTTCAATCAGAGTCATTTACCTGCAATATCTATTACTATGTCACTATAATAATAATAATAATAATAATAATAATACAAAATTCAGTATAAATATATAAATGATTATTTATGTTGACTCTTGTCATAGCCATGCTGCTTTAGAAAATTAGTGAACACTTTTTGACTGTAGTTTATCACTAGTTGAACTGAACTATTGAAGGCCCCAATGTTAGCCTAGCTCATTTTAAAGTTACCACCAACTTAGTCTGGCACATAAACTCAGGTAAGCCCCAGTGGTTGCTTTAACTGTAAATAGATCAGTGAGCCCTTTGTCAAGGTTTGGTCCATTTCTGTGCATGTGTAGGTGGGTGAACATAAATTTCTCTTAAGTATGTGTGGGCTGAGCAAAGGTAAAGAAGCTCATTTTATGGCCTGACAGCTTAACTGGATGCCAACACCATGTGGCCTGGGCAGCACAGGGACCCTCTGAAGTTGTGTCATTTCACAAGGCTGGCATTTCCAGAGGAAATAACTGCCAGAGCAAGGGTGCATGAAATTAAAGCCCACAACCACAGAATGGTGGGCGGGGGTAGTGGTGGTGTTGGGACAAAGACTAATAAAGATACAAGCCTGAGACTATAGGACAACGTGGAGGCATAGGGCTGTAAAACGAGAACACTACATGAAATTCTACATGCCTGAAACGTCACTGCTTATTGACTACAATGTAAACAGGTTGACATCATTGTTTCAAAGAGGGTTTGTAATAATAATAACAATAATAACCCTAACAATAACAATCAAACATAGTATTCAGGGAGTAGTATTTAGGCAGCTGCATCCACACTTAAATAACTTTGAACCTATGGATATACTGCATACTGTAAGTACTGTATTGTTTTCAGTGTACTGACTGGTTTCTTACTGGCCAACATTTGGTAATTGTTTTCTTTTGGACTGCTGTAGATCCTGACTATGTGACCAGACATCATTACACAAATTTTATGTTTCTAAAGTGCTCGTTGCTTTACTAAATCTTTTAGGCCAAACCATGGCCTCTGCAAGGATGAATGGATTTCAGGTTTGTCCAGATGCTGTGAGGCATATTCCAGATGGGGAGGAAGCATCTGTTAACTTCAGAGATCGAGGAGATAGGGAATCATATTCAGAGAGACCCAACCAAAAAGCTAGCTTTGACACTAACAAAAGAAAAAATGTTGAGGTATGGAACCACTGGACAACTAATTGATCTGCTGACTAGAAGGATCTGTGGCCATGTGGGGGGCATCTGTCTTTTTAGACAGATATTTACAACCCTGAGGCTCAGTGCAAAAGGCAATTTTCCAGGCTTGACGTTGCTGTGTGGACTGAGAAAATAGCAGTGCCTAGGAGGTGGCAAAAACTCCATTTAACCTTCCTGGTGGACAATATCTTCAGGCTTCAAACACACACTAACAACTCCACCTCTAAGCATCTCCAAGCAAACAGAGCTGCAGGCAGACACAAGGCTGACCGTTCCATCTAGAGGCCGCTGACATGAATGAGAATGACATTTCAACCAGGGGGCAGGAGGTGACAGATCAGAATGGAGATTACCGCTTCACTTTTGCCACGGCCGTTTGTGCGGTCCCGCCCCCATTCTTTAGTGGGAATCCTGTCTGTGTACTCTGGGATACAATAGAACACTAAATACAATGGAGCACTAAATTCTGTGACTGAAGAATTACCTGCTCTTATTTCATAATCCAAAAATGGAAGCATGGAAGCTTGCAAGCCCCAGCATGACAGGTTGAAAAAAGCCACTGATGTGTGGTAAGAGAAAGGAACATTTGTCAAAGGGAAAAAAAAAAAGTATGGAGGAGGAAATGGGTATTAAGCAGAGGTGTCATGGAGTAGGCTGTTTGTGGGAGGCTTGGAAGGGGTGGGGGGCGGTGTATGCAGGAGCGAGTCAGGGAGTGATGTGCAAGTCAGGAATGTCTTTGTTACTCCAGGCTAATATTTGTGCACGGATTTAGCTTTTTTTCCCCCCTTCTGCACTTGCTGTTTGCAAAAAGGAATGAAAAGACAGATCACTGATGAGTTACCTAGCAGCATGGGGCCATGTGGAGGAGAGGAAGAAGGAGAGAAATAGTAGAAGTTCCTATAGAGAAACATGCTTATTATTCTAAATGCCAGTCCCACTATCATTTCTATCCTTCCACCACAAAGAGTGATGGGAGGGAAACTCACACACTACACAGAGAGAAAGAGAGAGAGAGAGATGGCATGTAAGGTCAAACTCATTTCAGTCATCCTATGACCTCTCTTCTAGGACAGCCTGATACACTATAATGCCAAAAATATACATTAATCTACATTAATTATACTGTTTAGTTGCTTTTTTAAAATCCTGTTGCAGATTTAATCTCCCTTTCATGGGTATAATAACCTCCACCCTTCTGGGAAGACTTTACACAATGATTTTGGTGCATGGCTTTTGGGGATTTTCCCATTCAGCCACAAGAGAATTTGTGAAGTCAGGTACCAATGTTGGTTGCAGTCAGCATTTCAGTTAATTCCAAAAATGTTCAGTGGTGTTGAGGTTTTTCCACTTCCGCCATGGCAAACCATGTCTTGGTTTTTTGCACAGGGACGTTGCCGTCTCAGTTCCAGAGAAGGTAAGTTAAGGTAAGAAATACTACAACATGCATAGACATCCTGTACATTTATGTGCTTCCAAGTTTGTGGCAGTAGTTTGGTGAAGGCCCACATATGGCTATGATTGTCCAATAACTACCTGGACTCCATATTAATAACTACCTGGACTCCATATTAACATCAATTAACATCAACTGTTATAGCTGAACTGGCTGCCATCTAACACACAGTATGAATGCAGATCAATTCCTGCTATCTGTTTCACCCAAATGAGGATGGGTTCCCTGTTAAGTTCGGTTCCTCTTAAGGTTTCTTCCTATTACCATCTCAGGGAGTTTTTCCTTGCCACTGTCATCCTTGGCTTGCTCATCAGGGACTATCTGACCATTTTGATTCATACACATTCCATACAAACTTAAATAATTATTTTGATTGTGTAATGCTGCTTTGCGACAATGACAATTGTTAAAAGCGCTATACAAATAAAATTTAATTGAATTGTCAGCAATCCACAAACCTTTGGCCATATAGCAAAAGTGCCACTACATGGTAACAGTAGTCCCATCATCTGTGCTGCACAATCCCAACCAATCAACCAAAAGCTGTATTCCAGATTGGCCTTGGCACTTATCACTAACATGGCAGCAGACAATGCAGCAGCGACCCTGTATTTTAAAGCCAATTGCCTGGACATCCAACACCATTTCTGAGCTCAGAACTGCAGTCACTGTCATTAAAATCACCCACAAAGCCTTTGTTTTCACAGTGTTGTGTTCTTTTTAATGAAGCAGACAGGGTCCTTACAAGTGGAACAGTAAAAGCAGTATTTATTTCCACAACATTGTCAGCATCACCTTAGTGTTCATGTGATCATAAAAGTATTAAAGTAGATTATTTCTCCTCGGAAAATAGGCTATTTTATGCCATTATATTTTAACCCTTTAAATGAATTAAATTAAATTAAATAAATTGCATTGCTCAATAATACTATTTTTCTTATAACTCTGGATTTTTCCTAAAGCTCAATATTGCAATTTTAACTCTCTGAATCCTGGCCTGCTAACATGGCACAGCACAGCCAGGCAGAAAGATAACTGCCCGAAGTCAAAAGGACCTCAGCTGTCTGTCTGAACTCACGACAGGGACGTCTATCCATGTTTGTCTCCATTTCACTACATCTCAGTGACTCTTTTCTGGCCTGCGATAGTGTGCCAGCTCAGGGAACGTGGACAAGGGCAAGGAGCAGACTCAGTGTCTCACAGTGTCTTGTTTTCAAAGCAGGCTGCCAGCGCCTGCCAAAAGTAATGCAATACAGCAGATTTCCTTTCTTTGCTGTAGCTCTCTCTCTCTGGCTAGACCAGATTGCGTGGCCTAGTTACTCCAAATACAAGGTAGATCCCTGACTCCAAATATTTAAGGACACTATTTCTCTGCCTGTAATTAAAAATGGTGTGTGATGCTGTCTCGCTTTCCTGAGCCTGAAGCCTCAAAGCACCAAGGGGAAATGGGAACATGGGAACAAAGGGCCGTCGAAACTTGTTCTCTCTCCCTCTCTCTCTTTAACCCCAAGTCTTTGCCCTCTCTTTGACACCCAGATGAAATGTTTAAGCAGAGGAAGAAAAAGAGCAGGGATTTATCCTGATGATTCACAATTGTTACACACTCCATGAGACTGTTAATGATACGTTAGCTAACTCATGAAGTAAATATGTCAACTGTGACTCAAAGGGATAAACTCTTTTATGTATGCAAATCCGTGTTGAGACGAGCCACGGCATGGAAGGGAATCCTCACACATGAGTCTGCTTTCTACCAGAGGAAGTCAAAGGAACTCTCAATAGATTAATATTCACCTACAATTACAGATCCTTAAAGAAAAGAAAAAAAAATCTCTCGACACTGCGCCGCAATCCTACTGGGACCTGCTCTGATTTAAGACATTTATTTATTCACAAAGAAGCTTCGGCAGCCCCCATCCATTTCTCTGTGCAGACAGGTTTCTGAGTGACAGAAACCCTAGAGTTTATTTTGCCATGCCCCAGCAGTACTCATTCCGATCTACACATTTCAATGCCTCATCTTCGCAGGGTCGATAATGTGCTTTGCCATACAATTTGTAACCTTTTTCTGTTTATATGAAATATTTAAAATATACAATATAAAACCCAGTTTTGTGTTAGATGAAGATTTTGTAATGTAACTTATTAGGTAAATATTTTACAATTGGTAATCAAAGGTTATCAAATATTTTCTGCAAAATAAAGTTTATTAAAAAAAATTATTAAATAAAGAATGCTCTTTTTGAAGTAGGATCATAAACAGAATACTCAGATTACATTCACCTCAGATCATCGTAACTTTTCCCAGATATGCAGCTTTGCGATAGAAGAGTAACATTCGCAGTGACTTTGCTGAAGTCCAGCATATGCAGGATTCGAATGGTTAATTTTATCACTCAGCGCACACAAATACACACACACACACACACACGGTCAGCACTGATAAAATGTCTGGAAATTTAAACAGAAGCAGCTTGAGCCACAAATATAAGAATTTGCCCTGTAGGCAGACTCGTTGAGAGTGCATCATGAAGAAAAGATTAGGTATCGATTCACAACCTGCCACTCTCTAGGAGCAAAGTGTCTACAATTAGGGAATAATTACATCTTTATTAGGAACAATATAGGGACTGAGCTCATGCATCTTTTTTTATCCACTTTGTTGAAAGTGCTTGATTAAATAAACACAAGTACACACTTTTATGTTTATGCCCCCTCAATTGAGCAAGCTTTGTTTTTTTTGTTTTTTTTTATTATGAGAGAGAGAGAGCGCTTGTGATCTGCCTCTTGGCAAAACTAAAAAATTAAGCCTCCTAGATTTAATCATGTTAAAATTGAACTTATAAATAATGCAAATGAATTACAGATTCACTGAATGCAGTTATGACCATGAGACTCCAAAATAACAACTGTAATACTTTTTGAGATTATCATCTTGAGAGAGCTTAATCAACAGACAAAAAATATTCTTCAGTGCTGAAACTGATTATCGGTGAAAGAGAGAGAGTAAAAGCATGAAATAGAAGGATTGTTCTATTCAAGAAGAACAAGAAATAGCTTGGTTGACTCCCCCAACTCTACCACCTCCATCTCTTTTCAGTGTTTTTATCTTTTTTCAGCATTCACTTGCATACTCTGTCCCTGAGTGCTTGATGATCCTTGAAACATTTTGGAAACACAAACTTATGCTGCAAATCGGAATTTGACTGACTCTCCAGCAGCTTGACTTTACAGCTCAAATCAGACTTTGTGGGAGCTTTCTGTAAGATCTCCAGTGGTAGAACCACAGCTGCTTTGTAGCAGGCAAAGTGTTCTGTCACATATATCTATGTCACCTGCGGTGGTCTGACTCAGCCAAACTGACGGACCTTTGCCAGGCCTCACTGTGGGGTTCCTGCAAGAGATGAGTGGACGCCAAATAGCCTCATAAACGAGCAAGGAGGTTCTGGACACGCCTCAACCCATTGTGTCATCTTTATCACGCCTGACCCAAAACCAAATACCCAGGGCCCCCCCATCTCTTTGGCGACGTAAGCGGGGCTGCACCGTTGCCTAGCAACCAAGAACAATGAGTCCCTGGGAAAGCACACTGCTTATGCAAAAGGGCAGTCTTTTCACTCTGCTGAGAGGAGAGGTGGCAAGGGGCACTAAGAGAGTAAGTAGGAGAGGGAGACAGAAAGAAAAAGAGCGGACTAACGGGCAGATTTCCAGGCCATATACTCGGACACAAAAAGTTAATTATTCTAAATGTATATATCCAAGAGTCATTAAGAGATTTATTACGTTTATTTAGGATTTTAATTAGATTTATTAGCCCCCCTTTTATGTTAGATATATATTTATTTTTTATATTGCTTCAAGAATGGGGGTTACTTTTTGTTGCTGTCTCTCTGTAAGCAGCTTGATTTGGTTTGTTCAGTTAAAACACTTTCAACAGGTCCTATTGTACAAATGAGGACATCAACTTGTTCTGCTCGAGTTTGGCTTTAGAGAAAAACTAAAGCAAAGAGTGCCTCCCCATGCCGCAAGAATATCAACACCAGTGCACCAATTTGGGTGTACTTTCAGTCAATTAATTTCTCAGAGATAGAGTTGTTTGAAGACAAATCCACAAATCACTTTGGAACTTTTTGACTGCATTAACATGTAATAAATTTCCAAAGCCAGCAAAATATACGTTATATGTATAAATGCTTCGGAATGAGATGTCTATGCAATGTGGTGGGAAAGACAGATCTAGGCACATGTATGTTATGAAAAAGGAAATGATATTTTCTGGAGTTTCTGTGGCAATTAAAACTACACATATCAGGTCAGTGAAAGACCAAGGTGAACAAGGGGGTCCTGCGCACCCTATAGTACTTGGTCCCTAATGAATCATTTCAGGTATGCTCTACCATTATGATGCCATTAATTATGGTATTATAATGAAATACTAATCCAGAAACTAACTGAAATGCTCAAGATACATCATCTAGCAACAACATTTAAATACAATGCAATATCAAATATTACATAAGAAGCACCAAGGTTTTTTGGCATTTAGGGGATTAGTAGCGTGGCACACGACACTGGAGACATGTTTTTAAAGTTGAGAAAATGATGGAAGACAAAATAAAATATAAGAAGATAATGTTAAATCTAACAAGTTGGACAAACAAGTTTAACAATTACTTTAATTAACTCTAATTTATTAACTGTACTGGGTGTGTCCTTTACAGTAAACTTGTACTTATCAGACAAAAGCCAAAGGAAGATTGGAGGGTCCAAGCAACTCTGCCTTAGATGAAAAAAAACAACAACTCTGTAACGGTCCTTGCAAGTTGTGAGCATTTCTGTTTTATATCTAATCTTCTTTTACTTCATCAGGAACCCATCAATGTGCCTTTCCATAGATGCTTAGGCCTGCTCAGACACAAAGCCTGAACCATGTTTGTTTAAGCATCGGCTTTACGTTTTATTGACACATTCATTAAATGGCAAGGGAAGTGAATGACAGTTTCTTTCTATGGAAGTCTCACACGTAGCCACAACCTTGCCAAAGCATTTAACTTTCTCCACTCTGAAAGTGCAGGCTTAAGAGTGTCTCCCACTGTTTCTTGTGCCTTACCCCCTTTTCCCTCTCTCATTCAAAAAAAGCAATAAGCCAAATGACAGCTTTATACATAAATGATCTTAAGTGACAAACACTGCTTTAGAAGCATGATGAAAATCTAAGATTAAATGAAACATGAAAAATATCCCTATTTAGACATTCTGAGTAAGAGATATCATACGTGGGTAATCCTCAGTTTCTCTCATGTCTTTGTTGCACAAACGTCTACCCTGTAAAGAGAGGCTAATTTATGACCAAACATTCACTCATACACCAATCATTGCCAATTAAAAGCTGCTACATGTACTTTATTGCCTATTGATTATCAGTGTTTGTGAAGGGGGTATGTACTGTATGTGCTTTTCTGTGTCATCCTCACAAAGCTTATGCTCTATTTGATTATTCTATCTTATTTTTTGGCCTGTACTTCCATTGACTGTGGCAGGTTGAGCTTTTTGAGCTACAGCAGGACTTATTTCATCTGCTGAGCCTTTTGTGAGCTGATTTTATCCTGATCAGATCCTGGCTGATGATGGTGCCTAGGAAGTGGAAGGATTCCACAGTACTAACTGGGGATCCATACAGGGTGGTGGGATAGATTAATTTTTAAATTCTTCCTAAAATCTACTAGCATCTTCAACATTTTTAGGGTGTTGAGCTCCAAATTGTTTTGATCTAACTAAGGACCCAGATTAGCATAATCAGTTATCCTGTCCATTTTCCATCATCTTTAGGACAGCTCCACTTCGAAGAATTTTTTTAAGGTATAATAATTTATCTAGGGTGCTAAATACATTTCCAGACTGTTCAAAATCAAAAGCACATCTGATTTGGAAAGATTTGTACTCCTCATTCCAATCCAACCACAGGTGAAACAAAGTCAACTGCAGTACAATTTAACTGCTTTCTTTGTTTGTTAAATCTAGGGTTTTCATACAAGCATAAAAGAGGGAAAAAAATTCTCTGAAACCTCTCTAGTCTGTATAGAGAGATGTGTCTGCCCATTGCCACTGCTTCCTGTCTCTACACCCTGACCCATAGGGGATCCTCTATGATGGGATTAGCTGACTATATCATAAAGGACCAAAGCACAAAAAGTGCAAGCATACTGTAGGTTTTGAAAAGAACCCACTAAGGTTCTTCCCCATGCTGTCTGGGTAAACAGTAGGAGGGCAAGGAAATGTATTCCTCCCCAGCTAGTGTTATTTCTTTCCTTAACAAAGGACATTGGGAGGGTCAGGACTTCCGAACCTATGTGGCAGCTTGTTGAAGCCTGTCCGCGAGTTCTCTCTCCCTTTCCTACTGAGAGCAAAATGAGATCAGAGCCCCATACCTCATCCCTGCAAGCTGACAGACCCTGTCAACTCTGACATTTTAAAATGATAATCAAGACTGCTGAGCTTGCAGACCTGAATGGTTTGCCATTAGTAGCTATACAAATTAGCTACACTCTTTGAATGCCTTGGAAGCTATTAGATTCATTTAAAAACAGGAAAATCACAGGAAATATTGTTATAAACATACATGTGAATTTGTTGGGAATGATCATGCAACATTTGAAGCTCTCTAGGGGTTGTCTTCAGTTTGATTTATGACACAGAACAGATTAATTTATTTTACAAAACTTGTTCTAAAAATGGCCTATCATCAAGATGCAGTTCAGCTCCCATGTGTTTCCATTCCATTTAATCTCTGCTGGTACGGCAACATCAAATATTCAGTCGACATGGGAAAAGTTTGGTGTATATGCCTAAATCATACAACAAACAAACAAATCAGGATGGCATGTTATGCTGCATTTCAAGCAATCCTTCCAGACAATGGAATAAACAAATACATTTTATTCTTTTTGCCATTTTTTTCTATAACAGTGGCTTTCCAAAGAAAAACAAAAGAAAGAAAAAAATAGCAGAGGTCCAAAGGGACAAACACTATCAAATAAAAACTGTATTGTATCAGCACAAAAGGCTGCTTGTATTCTAGAAACATTTCAGATAATTCATCATAGATGCTTATGTTTATTTTCCAGTAAGGTGTAAACTAACCGTTAAGTAAAAGCCACCTCAGTTTGGGCTGATCAGAACAAGGCTCCAGTTATTCCCATTCCACTGCAAAGGAAGTCTCAACTGCTATAGGATTCACCTCTACTCAGTGATAGCCTCCCACATAGTCATTGCATTAGTGTGTGAGGTGGGCAACAACCACCCTAACTGCCTGTAATTGATCTGATAAAGAATAAGATCTTCATCAACTACTTAAAGCTCAGAGAGGCGGTTTAAAGTAAAAACACTAATCAAACCAAGTTCTGCACCATATCCCCTTGACACACCAATCCTTTCTTTTTGTGTTCCCCTGGCTGTGAACAAAATATTTTGTGATTTTTGTTGCTATGCTAATCTCTCTCCAACAGGTTTTAGCATGAGTATGCTTAGGCCCTGTCATTTTTGTACTTTCATGCAGATTAAAAAATATATATATTATTGATGAAACCACTTTGGATAAGAAATCTGCTACTTGCTATAAATGCAATTACAGCGTACAGGGTGGCAGACCTGGAGAATGAGTTGGGAACAAGGACAATAAATATGGCCTTGAAATGTTTTTTTTTTTAGAAATAGAACATTAAAATCCTCAAGGAAATCATAAAGAATCTGAGGCTTCAAACAAAATACAATCTCCAGAAAAGATTTACAACCAAAAGAGGATCTTAGAGATAAAAAAAAATTGAAGAAAGCTTCAAATAGGCAAGTTAAATCTCAAATATGGAATAAGCCAGCACACTCCATTTTCCTGATCCATTGTTCATTCCCTCTACAAGTCTTTACTCATCTCACGCTCTCTTTTTGGTGTTTAGGCTTGTGTACTCTAGTCGCCTGGGAATGATGGCTTGGGAGGAGGTGTTGACAGAACTCAGTAGCACAGATTAGTGTAGGCTAACACTGGTCTGCTTGACGTTGCTTGACTGTGTGTGTGTGTAGGCTTCATTTGTCCGTTACCGTTTGCTTGTTTACACACGACGAACGACAAGGGACAGAGAGAGCGAGAGAAGGTGCTTCCTCTATGCCTTGTTTACACAAATCACTTCGACATATTGCTTTTCCAGTTGACTACTCATACTCCTTTGAGCATCACTCCTTTACAGATCCAACAAACACCACCACATACTACCCGCCATGTAACAAAGGGGTATACCAGATGTGATATAGTTTAACATAAGCAAGAGAGAGAGAGAGAGAGGATTTTATTGACTTAGAGTAAAATTTATTACAGAGGACCTGCAATTTAAAGCAAAGGAACAGCAAACAGCTTGTGAAAATGCAGGATGTAAGAAGTGTATACCAATAGACGGAGAACAAGTCAGTCACTATAAAAGATGTTATTGCTGGCTACTGCCTCATAATTCCAGCCAACACCAAAGGCTGGTCAGTTTAAATAAGAGTTGTGGGACTTAGCACCATGGAATAGTGTTGCATCCTGGACTTTTTTCAAACCAGATATTGCTACAGCACGCACAGTTCTATTGCAAAACAATTTCCTGGACCTAAAATCAGACACCAAAGTTATCATTTATATATTACTTATCAATTCATAGTCATTAGCCCAAATCACAAAATATACTATGTGTGTTAAATAAAACATGGAAGACGAGTGTGAGCAATTCATTATAGAAATTCCATACAGATGTTCTGTTCCTCTAGACTGCTTCAACATTTGGAAGTCCTGTGGGAACAGGCTGTCGCTGATTGAAAAGCTTGATGTTCGAGGCATTTATTGTAAATAAATTAACTCTCCTTATCTGTTCTCTGAATTATTAATGAAAGAGAAATACATTGAGAGAATTGCTAGTACGTAGAAACAGAACTAATCCTCTATTCCACTTTTCACTTATTTAAATACTTCAAATGACAGAGTGGTTTCTAAATTACCCGCTTGGCTTCCGTTCACTTCAGATGGTCTTATGGTGCTTCTGTTTCTTACACACACCGCACAGCCCATAAAAGCACCGACAACTCATAAAATCCACTTTTACCACCAGAAAAGGGTAGGGGACAGAGGGCTGATCGGTTGCTGAAAGCTAATGGGCAGTTAGATGATCGAATGGCAGATTACTGCATATCTCTTTACAAGCTCACCCAAACATGAATCATATATTTCACTTCACTTTAATGAGTCTAGGAAGAAACAACATGACAATATGAATTTAGATTCATATTCTTTTATATTCTAATGGAAGTGGTTGGCTGCTGTAAGGGGAAGATAGTTGAGGACCTCAAACTATTGCAACTTACAGATAACCGTTAAGCCACCGTACTGTCTTTAGACTTAGGACATGCTCTAAATTAAACTTAATGTTAACTCTTTTTTTTAATTTGCAATCCAAATGATTAAATTCTTGCCAAGTGTACCAAATGTCCATTACAATGCAAAAAAGCTATGTTGCTGAGAAAACACCATGATTTTTGGCCACTTCATCAATATTACACAATGCCTCAAGGATACAAGGAATCACATTTATTATTGCAGAATTCATATGCCAAATAGTAAAAGAATGTTTACAGTAATTACCTGCATTAACTCATATTTGTGTGGAAGTTAAACTTAAATCAAAAGATACATACAACTTTAGATAGTTTAGATAACCATGTCTCTTTCATATGCACACAAACACAGTATACATATATATCATTCAGCTTTCATATTTGACTGACTATACTCCCGTTAGTAACTGAAAAGTGCAAAGCCCCTGTAAAGTTAAGCTTCCCGGCATCAGCAAGGGTCATAAACCTGCCGAGCCTGCTTGCCACCTTCACACATACACCCACAAACACCAGCTTTCTCCAAACCAGATGCCGTTGCCAGAAGGCACCCATGTTGCTTGCTTTGACCCCTCCTCCCTAAATACTCTCAGGGCTTTGGTTCTGGTGTACTCACAGTATGAACGCACTAATTACAGGCACAGGATAGGCAGATTACAGGGACTACAGCCTTCCTTTCCTAGCATGGGGTAGTGAGTGAGAGGAGAAGGGGGCAGCATCAGGTTGTTAACCATAATGGGTGCCACCCATTCTTGCTTGTTATTGTTCTACCAAGTCAGTCTTTATTTTCATCATGTTCCCAAGGTTTTACTAAGTACTCGCCTGCAACCTCCAAAAGAAATCCATTATCCAACCTGTTTTACATTTGTCAACAGTTGCATAATGCAAGTAATGCAAACAGATCACCATACGGCTTATTAGGCTAGCTCCTTAATTCATCTTTGAAAAGCAATTAAAACACCTAATCATCTTGAACAGGCTTCTTGCAGACAGTGTAATAAAACCAGCTCAGACCTGCCTGTAAACTAAAAAGCACAGGGAAGTGAAACCTTTTGTTCTTTTCGATAATTGCATTGCATTATAAAATCACCGATGCATTAGTGCTCAAGAATTAAGGATTATGTTTCCTCAAAAACAAACAAGAAGAGCACAGATTTTCAAGAAAAGGTATTGAGCTTAGCTTGTGGAAGCGCATGTTGGCTAAGGCTGATCTTACACACTCTGGCCAAGCTCAATGATTTGGAGCCACTGTTTGTGCCAGTACAAATGAGCACACATACAAGAGAACAAATAAGGCAAATTAATGCAACAAGAAAAAAAATCTGGGTTAACATATCACCTAAGGCTATCAGGTTTTTACATTATATTGGGGAAAAAAGCATCTTAACAAGCCTCAGTGAGTGCTCTGAGCAAGTATAAGAGCAAGTGTTCCTTTGGGACAAGAAGCATTTTACTGGTATTTACGTTTCCTCAAGTAAGACAGTTCTGTAATCAATTCATACTGACCTTTGGTGGAGAGCAGACCATGTTTCCAATACCAAACGACTTTAAGGTTTAGGTGAACTAAGGGTACATTTGATCCTTGATGACCAATTCCTGGCATGGTGTCATGCAAAGCAATTAAATTTTTTCTCATTAAGCTCATAATAGCTCTTCACTTGTAATTTAAAAAAAGCTTTGCCTTTTTTTTTTTTTTTTTAAAGAGGACGGAGCAGAATGATTCAGTGTAATTTGCCCTTGAAGTAGTTTTCCAAAACGAAGAGGTCAATAAATCAGGGGTGATGTCGGGTAAATTGTTCAAACAGCTGTTTCTATTGCCAGAGGCTGAAGTTTAATACCTGCCTCAAAACAAACATTGGAATGTAGCGTAGCGAACAGACTATTTAAAGGTTCGGCCTTAGACAGTCCAATTGTGTACGTATGTCTTTGGGGAAACAGAGGTCTGGAAAAGGAAATGATTTTACCTTGTCTCAATAAAAGAACATTCCCACCACTGGCTACAGGTAATATGAACTCAAATGATCGGCAGAAAGGACAATTCATACAAATTATGTGCAGAAACAGTAGAAGCTTTTAGACTTTTTTAAAAAAAGCTTTTAGAATTTAAAAAAAAAAAAAAAAACCTGTGGTTTTCTACCCTGAGACAGCAGTGGGGGTGGGGGTGGGGGCGCTTTTGATTGCTAGTTTTCCTCCCGAAAGAACAGAGGAACAGCCTGTCCAACCTACCAGAAGTAAAAGTTTATTCTCAGGGCAACGTTTGGCTTCCCACTGCAAACCCCAAATATTTCCCATCAATGACAACATTCATAAGAATGAAGAATGAAATTCCCTCAACCT
The DNA here is from genome assembly GCA_030014365.1 of Clarias pachynema. Lineage (NCBI taxonomy): Eukaryota > Metazoa > Chordata > Actinopteri > Siluriformes > Clariidae > Clarias > Clarias pachynema. The sequence goes on along the minus strand of JAQMYL010000013.1, from coordinate 10,647,311 downwards.
TTTCAGGCAATTCCACATTTTCAAAGTACTGAAAACTGAAACTTGGCGGCACACACATACATACACACAAGGTTTGACCGAACCACATCTGCACAAAAGCATCTCTCATAAATGTGCTTAGCTATCTATAAATTGCTAGAAAGCATAATTTCCTCCTTAACAAATCAAATCTCAGCATACCCAACATGGTCTAATGTGTTACAAACATTTTAAAGCATTGTGTAAATATGTTTACAAAGCATACATAAAACCTTAGCCAGACTGAAGCACATCATAGACAATAGATATGAAAATGTCAGGAGACTCACAGTCGTGACAAAGCGGCATTCTTCTGGAACAGTAGCTCTGGCAGCTGGTACAGTTGATTCCTATTTAGACGTCTAACAGGAGCGAAAGGAAAAAGCTACATTAAAGTCACTACAGTAAACAAGAATACAAATAAAGTGAGGATTATCTGATACAAAAATTGAGTGGGATAAAACCTTGCATAATCAATGTATTAAAATATCTCTTTAAATATGAATTTCAATATGTGTGAAACTAAAATCAGCATTTATTGGCTGGCATAATTAGCAAAACTGAAAAAGACAGAGTGGGACTAATTAATAAATGAGACCACAGATTTCAAGTGCTTATAGCTAAAGGCAAAGGCAATTAAACATATGGGACTGGAAGCTAATGATTTCTGAGGACTATTAGAAAGAGCAGAAGTCTTTTTTGACTTCACATGTTGCACATTAAAGTGAACAGCTGTACAGCTACAGTGCTAGTTTCAATAGTTAACCACATGATATGCAAAGAACAGCAGTGCAGCTGTGATGTGGCTCCTTCGTTTTGACAGTGGCTACATGCTGAAGCCACTATTCCCCCTTCCCTGATGGAGTGGGAGGGGAAGTAGGGGATTTGCAGCTTCTCAAACAAGAGAGACTGGCAAATGTGTTTAGTATCATGTAAGCCAAAGCCTTTTTTCCACACATTCTTGGTCAGGTTCCTGGTTGGCAAGTAAATCTAGCCAGCAACCTCAGATCACTTGTTCGGTTTTGTTTAGCTTCTTGTTGTTTTTCTTTTCTCTAAGGGGTTCTCCTAACAATACTAAGCTTAAAGCTGTTCCCTGCTTTAAGCTTAATATTAGCTAATACTAGGATCTTAGTTGGCCAATGAAAAAAGACTTCAATCTCAGAACACTTACAGTCTCTCCAGCTCTTTCATGTCATCAAAGGCCCCCCGCTCGATGGCTCCAATCTGGTTTTCCATCAGCTGCCTGTGGAGAGAGGTCACAGTTGGTGATGAAGAAGTTTGGCAGAGGTTGGGTGGATTGGGACAGAGAGCTCTTCAGGTAAGATTGGGGGTGATCGACCTGTTTGTGGAAGGAAATTAGAATGTGGTGGAATCTTGGCAAATAAGAGGGAATTTGAGTGAGTCTAGCCAGGACAGCGGGTAGGGAAAGGTGCATGGGAGGGCTGGGAGACTGTGGTGGCAGTGTCTGGTCAGTATACATTGGCTGGTGTGGTCTGGGATGGTGGTGGGGCATGAACCGAAGAGGCTTGCAGCTCTGGGATGTGTAGGCCACCGGTAAGTCTGTGGCAAGGTGCTCCAAAATGAAGCTACTTATTCAAGACAGGCCGGGTAAGCCCTTAGAACCACAGACTTCAGACTGACCACAGGGACTGCAAAAACACTTGCATCTAAATGATTTATATTTTTAAAAAAACATTGTTTTGGTGCAGTGTAGCACCTTGGAATACTGGCCTTGAGGAAACAAAGTTCATTGAAACAAAGAGTTGTTCATTAAAATTAGCTATTGTGAAACAGCCATTTCCCAGAGAACATGGAATGAGAGCTAACAGTGATTTTTATTTCCCTAGGTCGAAGCATATTTGCAGGACACAGATCACAGGCTCTTAATAAATAAAAAAGAACATAATAATAAGGAGAAATAATGTCATTATGATAATAATATTATTATGAAATTATAATAATAATAACAATGTTATTTTTCCATTTAAAATTTTACCATCTAACAAAGCAAAATACAAAAGGAAACAAGCCAGCATTCTGTTGTGGCTGTTCGGTATGAATCATGAATCAGAAGGAATAAATATCCTCTCAGACTGTAAATGTGCCAGGCATGGTTTTAAGATGTAGTCAACCATCATTTGTTTTCTCAATGTATGAGTGAAGCTTGTGACTGTAAGCGTAAACCGTTTTTTCCTGTAAGCGCCGTCTTCGCCAAGGGCAAAGGTTCATGCCCCCATTTTCACAGCGAGGCAGCTAAGTCCCAGGGGTCAGAAATGTGAGAGTACCCCCCCCCATGCTTCTGCCTCAATGTTAATCATGTTAACAACCCACCTGGAACTACAGTGGCCGTAGGGAGACCTTGGAGCTCCTGGGGGACTCTGGTGTGTGTTTGTGTCTATATATTGGGTGAGGGGGAGCTGGGGAGTTGATGGGTGGTTGGATGGTTGGGGGATGTTAACAGGGAGATACTTGTTTCTGTCTAAGAAAATGACACAATTTCTTCTCCTAAAAGGTAGTATTGGGTTATAGACTTTAAAATACATGAAGTACATTTAGTTTTGTAATAGCTAAATCCAAAGTAATTAAAAAAACATTAAATATGATAATTTGTAAATTGTATTATTTTATAGTAAAACTTTTTCAATGAAAAGTATACCAGGCATTAGCACATTAGGAGAGACTTACAGGACACGGAGGTATTTGAGTCCACTAAAATCATTCTTATTGATGCGAGTGAAGTTATTTCCATTCAGCTCTCTGCAAGAGAAAAGAAAAAAAGAATTAAATATTAATGAATTCTTCCTCCTTTGGGACATTTCCATTTAAGTTGGCGAACATGATGGGATCAGTAAACTGAGATATGCCACTTGTGACTAAGACAGTGTTACATAAGAAACAAATATTTCTCAAGCCTATTAAGCATTTATGCAATGAGACAAACCTCTATATCCTTAAAATAGTTTGGCCTGCAGTGTAAGGTTTAGTCTAAATCCATAATAAAGAAATCTAAAAATAAATAATCAGATCTTAGTAACATCTCTATATCCCTGTGTACATCCCCTGAGAGTTAGTAGATTTAGTACTTTAAATAGAATCTATTTTTTGTAAATGTTTAGACGAAACGAATGTTCCTTCTAATAAGGAATGTATTGTAAAAAAGAATGAATCTCCAAAAAAATAATGTCAATTCACCTAAGTCTAACATCATAATAATAAATTATTTATGAATGAACTGATTGAAAATCTATAAAAATCCATCACTGTGTTTGCTACAATCATGTGTTCTTACCCTGATTCTTATCTAACTGATTCATTTGTCATCACATATATTTTATTCCATTGCCATTTATATAAAAAGACGACTTCTGCATAAAATATTTCATAAATCATACTGCATTTTACAAAACCAAACAATAAAATGTATTTTTTTTTCCAGAAATTTAGCCATAAGCCATTTAAATTATTTTTGTTCTGGCTTTTTAGTTCACACAGTGCAAATCGTACACTGTGTCAGTGAAGCTATCAGCTTAGTTAGACAACTCCTCTTGCTAAGTTTTGTCAAATACCTTAAAACAAATAAGCTAATATCAGCTAAGGAAGTCACTCACAGCAGTCTATTAAAGCAGTCTATTGAAGAATGTCTTTTATGACAGACTTACCTGGCATGAGGTCAGAGACTCCAAAAACAAAAAGGGTTCGATAACAGGAATATTGTCTATTGAACATACACTTTAAAGGGTGTGTGACCCAAAATGAAACTTTGTGAACTGCAGATGCATTCATGTGATTAGTTTAATCTAAAGATTAAGCTGCTCTTAATTTTACCTCATAAAAATATATAATTATATTAATAAATATATATTTTTTACTGTTCAAATCACTGTGTATGCTCTTATTACAGGGAACTCTGATTGACCAAACCTGTTATTCTTTCCCAATGCATGACAAAAGAAAGGAAACTGCTCCTCTGTAGTGCATCAGTGAACAGCGACCTTTCAACTGTTGACACTCCTAAACGTGGGACTTTTGGCCAGCTGTGGGATTTGGCTCTAAGCCTCTGCACTTTGTGTGCCAGGTATAAACATACATGGCTCTGTTATTATGCCATGATGATATCTGGATAAATTTTACTTAATCCTGTAGAAGTCAAGCCACCACCCTATAAATGGGCAAAACACACTTGGATGCAGACACAAAAAAAGTCATCTTTTTTCACGGACCCAAAATTGACTTCTCTTGGTCCATTATAATGACCACTCTTGGGACATAGCTAGAGAGAGAGAACCAGAGAGCGAGAGGTCATTACAGACAGATGGTCTGTGTACACAGGTGCATGGATAGAGGGAAATAAATAATGGAGTGGGATTCATTAGCTGCAGCCTGATATACACATATGCTGTTTATTCCTGGGCACTTAATCCAGCTTTTCTCATAGCTTCTCAAGTATAAATCTACTGGGTGGCCCCCTGTACCGGAACCCAGGGGACTGAAGGCCTTGTAGAAGAGAGCGGAAACTTAGCAAAACACAACCAGTCACCCTTAATCATGCTAACTGTGTTCACCATCTGCCTGCAAATCGAATGTTACTTGCCGTCTAGTAAAGTGACAAAAGGCTTGAACTGGTGCAAATCTACACAGAAATGTCCTCATTAAATCCCCAAAGAGAGGCTTAATTCAGCTGGAAGCAGACTATGCAGATTTGTAAAGATCTTGTAGTCCTTGTGTTACGGAATCTGCAAGACAGCTGTTTCTTTCTATTCAATTGAGTGCTCTTTTTACAAAAAAAAAAAAAACTTTAAATATCCCTTTCTGTAATTGGTTTTAAACCTGAAGTTGGTGGGGTAGAAAATACTGTAAAAAGACAGCGGTAGAAACGCCAGCGTTGTCAGCAGGACTGTCTCAGCAGGAATTTTTGGTTGTCAAAAACGAGGCAGTGATAATTTGGCAATGTTACGAATGTTGAGTTGGTTTTTGAAGAATTACTTTGATGAAAGCATGTTGGACCAAAGTGATATGAATGAACAAATTAACCCAATATAGTTTTGCAAATATGACTTTAAAATTAATTAATTAATTATACATTTATTAATAGCATTTATGCATGTCTCTCAACTGAAGAATATATTTGAAAAAATCATATTGCAGCTGGTAGCTTTTTTTTTTTCTTCCTCTTTCTTACTGTAATTAAGGCGGGCTTAAAAGGGACTCATCCCTGGTCTCGACAGTGAGAGCACCATTTGCTAGCCATTGGTCCACAGAGGAACCTGCTGCTTAGGTTAAGCACATATACATATATTGCTTAGTCAAATGACAATCACTATGAAGTAAATCTTCAAAGCCAAACAAATATTAGGCAACTGTAATAAAATTTTATCAAACCATGAAATTAGGAAGCAGCTGAAAAAAACTAAACAAAACAAAAAAAACATTAATGTCTGAGATCCAAACTGGACATGAGCACCATATTCCTGTATACAGTGGCTTGCAAAAGTATTCGGCCCCCTTGAACTTTTCCACATTTTGTCACATTACAGCCACAAACATGAAT
>JAQMYL010000013.1:10597017-10625935 GCA_030014365.1 Clarias pachynema | reverse complement strand
TCGCATGTAAAATAATTAAAAGAAATAATTTAAAAATGTATCTCAAATTAATAAGTGGTTAACTCCTTAAAGAAAAAGAAAAAAATAGGCAGTAGTTTAAGAAATGAAGCCAGAGTTAACAATACAAGACTGTCAAATACATATTTAAAATAATAGTCTAAATAATAACAATAAAAAAGGTCAGGCTCAAGCTTATTCACATTTTAAAAATTGGTTTAAAAATGCCCTTAAAAAATGTTAATGCGCTCCAAAAAAAAAAAAAAAAAAAAAAAGATCCCAATCAAAGAGTCAGTTTAAGTTTTACACTGAGCACAATGATGAATCAAGGGTGATTTTAAATCAACTATTTTGTAAATGGTTGTCCTGAGCTTGGGATAATTTCTGTGCAGTGTGCTTCAGAGTGATGGCGCATACATCAACCTCAGCATAAAAAGAAATTTAAATCCAATGGTGGGGACTCAACATGGCTCTAAACAAGTTGAATATCTTGTTGAATTTAAAGTGTAAACTAGGACACGTTCTGATCACAGACATACAGCAACAACCATCATTCATCTCCCTTTTTCCCCCCAAAAGTACAATTTTCAACATTAAACCTTAAAAATCCTCACATATCAAACAGTTCAGTGTAACAACTCTAAGTAACAGTAACTAGCGGTGTAGCCTGCAAGATTTGAAATAAGACCACAATTACATCCCAAACTCCTTATATCCATACCAAGCGGTACATCAAAATAGGATGCAACCATTATTTAATATGGTACAATGATGATTTAGGATGCACTGGATGTCTAGTCATGCTAGATTCACATACCTGCATATAATACTGGATGTACATTGATATCCAGTGAAAGAGAAATCTCCCAACTTCAAAGTAAAAAAAAAAAAAAAAAAAAATCTTCAACCTCCTGCTTGACCTTTTCAAAATTCATATTCCATTCCTGACTTTTCTAAGTAGATGCTACATGCTTGGGACAATTTTTGATATTTTTCTTTTTACCTTTTTTATAAATCTTTCACAAACATTACAATTGCAACTGGTAAATAAAATAATTATTTAAAAAAAGAAAAGAAAAAACTAACATGTAATTATGTTATCGGCTTGGAAATTCATCTTGTTTGCATAGTCAACAAGTTGGAGGTCAGATTTGTTAATTGAGCCAAATAAATACTACCCTACCCGATCCAAAATTAATTTACAAAATAAAAATTTACAGGCTTAAACTAGAGTGCTGTGCTGTTGGCAGAGGAGTTCTTTTGACAGATGTAGGACCCTGAAAGAAGGCACCATAAAAAATTAATGACAAATCTGAGGGATAAATAGATACATGCATGTATGACTAATAAAGTAATACTGATACTAACAAAGTGAAAGTGCTCTTTAAATCCCATATTAATACCACATGTATTATTGATGTTTGATTAAAAGTTTAAACTGATGTTTTATGAATTTACTGTTTCATTCCAACATCTGTCAAACTTTTTATTCTATGGTTGAAACTGCTTTAAGTTTACTTTAACACATTTAGGTTGTACGGTTTGATAATATTACCCAATGCATTATAAGTTAGTTAAGTGTACTGTAATGCAAAGTGTTACCTGTAAGCCAAATGCAACTGCATAATAAAAATGTCTAAAAATAAATCTTTACAGATTCTGGTTTAGTTGCAACTTACGTTTTCCTTGTTCAAGTCTTTGGTTTGGCTCATACCAGATCCAGCTCTTTCATTTGTAACTTGATTCCCCAAAACTTTTCTCTGAAATATTTGAAGGAAATTAGAACGTTTTGGCATAATGATGACACGTTTGTTGTTTGAAGTACTCACACATTTAAAGTACTGGAATACAAATTAATTGATTAAAAGAAAAGAAACAGACCTTGATGAGGCCTCCAAATGACCGGGAGCGACCATGCTTTGGGTTTGAAGGTCTTGGGCTTTCACGCACTGGAGTACCCTGCTTGTTGAACTAGAAATATGCAACGTTCACTCAGCATGAATTATCAAAAGGCATTTCATAAATGTTTAAACAACATCCTGTATTAATATTCTAATTCATTGATATAACCTTAAGATAAAAAGCTTCAAGAACCTTTAGTCTCTTGTAACAATGAATACATTTTCCACCGCAGGAATGTCTTGGGAATGTCACAGGAAAGTTTGCTTTCTCATTAACATGACAATAAAAGTGTGGCTTGTTTTATTAACTTTGAGGTTGTCACAGTAACCCTGCTTTTTCATTATTTTACTATATATTTTGCCATGGCCTGTTGTTTTATTACTTGCATACATTGTTCAGCCAAAATAATAATAATAAAAATCAATTATTCAACCACCTTTAGCTCTTTATTTTTGATGACCATGCACAATTCGATTGCCAATTCATGTGTGAAAATCATTTCTCATGATCCCAGAAACACTCATAATAATCCTGGAATATGACCATGCCATCAGGGGGGGAAATCCATTTATAGGACAATCTTTCGGGTAATCAGATAACTACATTTTATTGCTACATAATGTTGCCGAGGTTAGACCTGACCAACTAAAGCAACCCTAGATCATAACCCAAATCTTTGCCACCAGGAGCTTGAACTGTGGCCATGTTGGGTACATCACTTCATGAACTTCCCTTCCTACTCTGAAATACACATTGTTATAATAGGGTCAATATGGAATTCTCCGTCCATTGACCCCCTATACTATGCAACTTCCCCAAATCCGACACACAACAGGGTTGGTGAGAGCGTGTATAGCGATGGGTTACCTGTCGAATAAGTTTCTTCTTCTTGGTAGATTCAGGCATGGTGCTGACATGCTGAAAAAGATCACGCAGAGCCTCCTGTGTGTGTTGCTGGCACCCGCTGCTGCAGTCTTCCTCGCTGCTCCTCTTAGATGGAAGGCCTCGAACACGGGCTCCAGCACACAGCTCCAAGTCGTCCTAAAGTAACGTGTGAAGACGCGATTAAGATTCTGCTCGCTTTCTTCACGGTGAGTGAACAAGTATTAAAAGATGTGTGTGACAACTCTGAGGTTCCGTCACAGACAGGGGGTCAGTGCTTTACTACACTGTAATGAAAGACAAACATAATATATATGCAAATCTCCCCCCATACACATAGTCAAATATTAATTCCACTTTTTTTTCTTTTCTTTTTTTTTTTTTACCAACTCAAGAACAAAAGTTATAATTATGTTTGTGTATGAGGATGAAAAGAATATGATCCAAGGTGACCGATCAGAGCATGAACAAAAAAACAAAAACATTTTATTTCACATCACTGCACGGACACTGGATAATTAAAGTGCACTACTGCATAATTACAACCTTTGATTGAGGCGTTTCTGGGCCGGGGAAGAGCGTGCGTGCATGGTCTTTGATATATGCTGGTGCCTTGAAGAAAGAAAAAATAAATAAATAAATAAATAAAGAGAATAAATCATTAAGAACTGTGCTTATAAGTTAAGAGTTAATTTGCAATTGATTAGGTGACTTATGGAATGAAATGACTTTCAGTAGCCTGATGACCACTCAAGAAGACAAGTCAATTAACTCAATCCGTACCCGAAACAACTTCTGGGAGTGCTTGATAAGGAACGCGATGCCGTTGTTCAGCTTATTCATGTTGTCTTGCAGGTCATTTGCAGTCACCTGTGAACAGACGAATGCTCAGACGGCTATAGCACACAATATGACACAATAAGAGATGAATAACTCAGACCTACATTTTTGGGCCATATGATATGCGGTGCGAACATGAGTGCCAGGTTGAAGGCAGACATTTTGTTTTTTTCCTGCTGCTTGGCGGTCTGATAGAGCAGGTCCAACAGGAGTTTGAGAAGGCTGCGGTTGGCTGGAGGCAACAGCATGAAGAGAAGCTGCAGCGCTTCGAGCTGACGTTCTTTGTTCGGCAGAGACGTTTTGTTACCTCTCTCATCAAACAATGTGATCTCTGTAAAATTATAGAAATATAAATTGTTAAAAAAAAAAAAAAAAATAGAAATATGTTTAAGTAAAGCATAATACACTAGGTGTTTTGTTCTACATGATTAGTTTTCCTTTTTTATTTGGAGGATTGTCCTAAAATTTTATTTTGTTCTGTTTGTGAAATGATATGAGAACTTGATTTTGCAACTACTCCAGTTGCTCATGCAATTATTTAGTCTGGGGAAACTTTAGTTTGTTTTAAAACATTGTATAAAGTTCTCACCTAAAAATGGGAAAAAAAAGAAAAAAAGAAAAAGAACTCGGTGGTAATTTCAAGTAGGAAGAGCCACATCTACCACATATCATAGGCTAATCTAACTTTACTGCCTAATTCATTTTTAATTTGCCTAATAATTTTTTATTTTTCAAAATCTTTTCAGTCAGGGAAACTAAAAAGCCCAGACACATCATTACAGATTTATGAATATCACCTGTTTAAATATTAAGCTCATTGTTTAAACATGTACAGTAAATAGTTTTGATACTCGTTACAGCCACAGAGCGTTTTATTCCTAAATTTAGCATTTATTCATAAATATTCGCTTCAAGTTGGTCTAAATAAAATGTGGAAATTCACATTGCCCACAAGTATTTTTGTCATCCCTCAGAGCCCTGAGGTGAACTGTCATGTTCATAAGCGAGTACCGGCTATTTTGAGGTGTGCATGATAATGGCGATGAGTCAACAGCGGCTCGGGCAGCTCCCCCAGGAAAGCTTTTAGGAGTGTGGCTGCGTCATGTGGGTGGTAATCCCCCGTGTCCAGGTCGACATCTGCACCACTGTTGAGCAGCTCCCTTAGCGCCTGCTGTCTGATGCTGTTCCCCGGCACACGGAACAGGCCCTCCACATGTAGGTCTGACACATAAAAGAAAAGCCACCTGCTTTAGAATAAATTATTCACTTCCCTTTCTGATTCAGGGCCTGTCTACTTTATTTTCTTGGCCATTTATGGTCAAGAAATATCCTCCAGTGGATAGCTTTCAGCAAAAACAAGCTGGAACACGGTTCAATTTTAAACAGTGCACCTCAGGATGTAACAAAAGTAAGTTTAGACAGTTGTATGTTTTTTTTTTTTAGCACTTTTATCAATCTGGCAGAAAGGGTGTAAAGAAACAGAGGACTACCATATGTGTGAAAATCTCTTACTTTTTCCAAGGTACTCTATGAGCTGGTAAATTTGGGCAATGCCTTCCTCAGTTAAAGGTGCTCCAAATATCACTCCTTTCTCTGAAAGGAAAAAAAACATATATTGAAAAGAATTTGTTGTTAAAAAAAATTGGTTTACTTCCACAGACTAAAAAGCTCTGAATAAAAACTTTTAGAACAATTCCTGGGAGAGAGAATGATAACTATATACTGTGATAAATGCTTCTTTCATTAAAAAATTAAGGAAAAGCATCCAGCGTGAAAAAAAATTATTTAAAAAATGTGCCGGATTGATGGTCCGCCGTGTTGACCCCTCGACGAGATCAGACAATCAAACATCATTATCATCATCATCATCATCATCATGAGACCACTGGTGTGTTTTAATTCAGGGGCAGCATCCCTCCTTTGAAAATAATGACTACGACGTAAATCAGTTAAGGATTTCACAATTTGAAGTCTCCTTAAAATGCATCCTATTTTCCCCCGAAAACAAGCGGGGCAATGGTGTATAATCCATGGCCTAACCGATCTCAAGATTCTTTGTGAGCTGGAGAAGAGACCAGAAGACACGATGGCAGTCACAGTTTAAAACAAACATATTAAAAAAATCAATATATAACGTATAAATACAAATAAAATGAAAAATAAGGTACAAGGGTATTTAAACCTGAAAGACCTACATGAGGTTAACCAACAGCAGTTTCTCTCTGTACACAAGACTGTCATTTCGGTAAGACGACATGTGCCCAACAACAGAAGCAGTAGACTGCGAGGGAGATGATCAGGATAGAAAATAAAGAAATCGGCAGGTTAGCTTGGCAGCCTGGCTTTTTATTTGTATTTTTTTTTAATGCTCGGACCATGATCTGAGCACAGTCGTGTGTAAGGACTGTTCCAACCAAAAAGCAGGAATACATCGAAAAAATTTACAGTTCACTTAGAATACTGTATTTACTGGGTTAGAGTTTATATTTTAAAAGATGCTTCCATCCTTATTTATTTTTATTTAAGGGTAGTACCCCTCCATCTTTGTGTGCCTTAAAAAAATTAATTATAATAAAGCGGTTTCAAGAAACCTTTTTCTCCTGCTGCTTACTAAAATAGCTAACTAAAAAGATGAATAATTATTGATATCCACTGATATGAAATAAATTACCCTTTTTTTTAAACCATAATCGCCCAGATACATCAGAGAAGCTGTCAAGCTTTTATCACCCTCCCTCCTCCAAATTTCTCCCTAATATAATCATAGTCAATTCCTACCTAATCTTGTGTGCCTCCCCAAACAGGTATCTGGAACCCATGAAGAATGAAGGTAATAACGTGATTCCTCAAAGACACGTGACACCAAACAACACCTTTTTGAACTTTTTGTCAGGAGGAATACACCATTGGCTAGTGTTGCAGTGATTGATGTGAAAGTGCAAATATGTGACCCCTCCCCTCCAGAGTGTAAATTAAGTCTATGCCATAGGTCTTACATAGCCACGTATCCAATGCTGTCCCCAACACCCTAGCCTGACGTGCTCCGCGCCAGAATTTTAATTACAGGTTGCTGTGACACAGAGCACACGAAATTAGATTTTCGTCATCTTCTTCTGGGCTCCCATTTTTAAATTGAATTGAATGTTAAATCAATATGACCCAAAGCGAGGAGTAGTTTATAAATATGTACATTTGAACAAATTGTCTTCACCACACTACGAAGACTGCCAGACAACAACAACAACAACAAAAAAAAGAGAAAACAGGTGCTTTAAACATGGTCGATAGTCGCTGGATATTTAACGTTTATTGCAGTTTTGTTTAAGAGAATATAGTGAAGTTTAACTCGTCAAGGAATAGAATACAGTATATTAGTCAGCAAGTGAACAGTAAGAAGAATGAAAAGTGTAAGAATCTGAGCAACTTTGACTAGAGCCAAACTGTGATCGCTGGACACAAGAGCATCTCCCAAATGGCATGTCTTGTGGGATGTTTTCAGTGTGCAGTGGTTAGTAACAAAAGTGGTCCAAGGAGGGACAACCAGTGAACCAGCAGTAACAGGGTCATGGGAAGCCCAAGGCAAGTCAACACATACCACCTACTTAAAATATTGTCGTTATCAAGTACAACCCTTCATAGGCCATACCTCAATAAGTCAGAGCTATCTTCCTTTTACCAATACACAATATTAGCAGGTGGTTTTAATGTCATTGCTGATCGGTGTATGTAAGCCAACGTTCCCAACCATTGATTGTCCCAAGCACTGTTCTGTTCTCTTTAAAGATTTCGTCGATTTCTGAACTCTCATCAATGTGTGGTACCATAAATCATAAGATGAGTTCTGTCAGGAATAAGTTCGAATCTGAAAGTGTTAATGAATTTACAGTTTTACATCATTGACTTTGACTGGTCAAGTGCTGTTCCAAAGGAGCTGATATTTAATATAACCCACACTGGAACAATTCACTGTTTGTATCACTCCATCTGTGTCACTATATAAAAATGCCAGTTCTGGTAAAAGATTGTAACATTTAAACCACTGAAACACTCCACACTATACGCAGCAATCTATCCAGCTGATGCTCTTCTGAGAACAATTTCCATTGAAGGAGCAAAAATAAACAAAATATTTGTCCACATTGCATCTAAAATAGTTATTTAGTCGAACACGGTCATGATGCTGTGAGCACATTTTGGTTGAAAGAATGCACAAAAAAACATGCAAGTATAAACATGCAGCAGCTTGACGAGGTTGTAAGCAGGTGCGAGACGGTCTGTAGAGAATACTTGCCAAATCAGAGTCATGCTAATATTCAGTACAACAGCACTCCCGCCCATGCGAGATCACTTACATGTAATCATTTTCTGTGCTGTTTTTGGAAATTCCTAGTTTGGAAGTTATGTTTTGATAGGCAAAGAATCATGACAATACAACTAGTATTTGACTCCATCTAGTGACTTCTAGAGATTTTTGAGCTGTGTATTAACTACAAAGGGTGTTCAGGTCCACAGGGTACTTTGAAGTGTGTAAATTATAAAAAATAAATAAAAATAAAAAAAACACAGTTATGAGAGTAATACCACCTTTACTTCTCAATAAACATTACACTAATGCACATAATCCCAGTGTTTCACTGCTGCTTGGATACCATCAAGGTAGAAAGTTTTCTCTGTACCAGTTCCAGAGCCATGATCAGACATACGTTCGACATCATTCACAGACATACGGCCTTAATTAAAACTTTTTATTGTGGCTAAGAGTCTCATCATTGTAACCATGCTCAAAGTCTTCTGTAAATGACTGTTTTACACCATCATTCACCAGAAATTTCATCACAAGGCTCTGGTTTGCCCTGAACGCCCCTTGTAGCTTCCCCTCTAAATGGTTAGCAGCACTGCTTGTGAGATTGCTCGTGTTTTGCTCACCTTTACGCTTCAGGAAGTTGGGTAGGCGCAGGAAGCCTGTGGAAGTAGGGAGCTTGAGGTCTGAATCTCCCTGGAGCTGTGCAAATTCTGCTCCAGGTAAATCAATGAGCCTGCTTATGTTACTCAGCAGCAGCTCGGTGAAAACCTGCGGCTTCTCATGCCTCAGCTTCTCCACATAGAAATCAGGGTTGAAAATAACTGGCTGGCTTTGAGGCATCTCCTGGCTTATGAGTATATTACATACTGTTCCTCTGTGGCAAAAACAAAATGGAGACAAAAACAGCCTAAGCAAGAAGCAAACAATTTTATATTTCATGCACATTTTTTTTTTTTTATCTAAACGCATCTTGCATATAGTTGCACTCAAAATTATTCAACCATTGCGAATTAGGTTTTATGCGCCCCCCCCAAAAAAAAAATCGCAGCTGTTTGCAATAAAGCAGTTGCAACAAAAGCAATTTAAATAGCTCAACACAACTTGAGTTGAAAAAGTCAAGACAAATTGGTATTTTTAGTGATTACTGTAGTATCAAAATTAACCCTTTGATGAGAAACATCTTTAGTACTTAGTAGCGCACCGTTTAGCTATTCTGACCTGCTGCAAAAAACGATTTATAGAGAGATGCTAGCTTCTGGCAGAATTTCTGAAGGATCTTAGCCGATTCCTCTTCAGTAATGGTCACCTAGTTCCTGGGTTTGAACCCAGCAGCTGCTTTTTACATTTTTTCTTTTGGATTCAAGTCAGGCAACTGTGATGGCGACTCTAGAACCCTCCAGGACTTCACCTGTAACCAAGCCTTGGTGGATTTTGAAGTATGCTTGTCCTGTTGGAAGGTCTAATGACACCAAAGTTTAAATTTCCTCACAGATGGCATGACGTTTTCTTCAGGGATACTTGAATAAATCCATCTTGAGCTCTACACACTGCGTCTTATAGTACAAAGTAAAACTTCAGTGCCTGCTGCCACCAAATCTGTCTGTAATCTGTTTGCAGTCATTCGAGGGTTTTTCAACACTTGCATCCTCAGGAATCTGGTAATAGACGGTGTTGGCTTCCTCTTTCTGCCATGTCCAGGTAGTGTAGCCACTGTGGCTTTAACTTTAAACTTGCATAATAGGCTTGCCACTGTATTTCTAAGAACATTTTAGTATCTTTACTGTTTTTGTTTTTTTAATACCATGTCCCTGTTTGTATAAGGCAACAATCTCTTTTCTTAAATTCATGGACAAATCTCTTGCCTTAGCCATTTCTAACATGCAGTCAAACATCTCCATCAACAACTCTCATGTATTTGATGTGTCCTAAATCAAGTACACCTGAGGCATCTAATCTGTGCTTGAGACAACAATTGATTTATTTTTTATGCTCAAATTAGGGATTTTATTCAGGGGAAATAATTCTGAGACAGCAACAATTATTAAAAATAGCATTTTGTTTTGACTTTGGAGAAACCACATGTTATATTAGTTGTGTTGAGCTACTTAAATTGCTTGTGTCAATGATTACTTACAATCAGCTGCACATTAGTAATTTTGGCTAATAAAGAAAATTCCCCCCCTCGTTATAAATTGCGATTCTTGTGTGTACCTCACCGACTCCAAAAGACTATAAAATATATAATTTTTACATTTATAACAGATGAACCGGTCGATTAGCCAGGGACCCAAAATTGCTTGTTGTAGTTAGTTTGGCCCTGACTGGTGATCAGACGATTAGCCTCAGATATAAACGATTCAGTACCACGCGCAGAAGTGGGGCAACAGAAACACATGCCTACAAATTAGCCGAAAATCGCATGCATTCGAATTCCCGCGTGCCTGTGTTAGAAACCATACATGCCTGCATGCTCACAGCTACTCAGCCCGCCCGGCACGCTCACTGTCAAGTTGAGTTGAGACTTTGGAGGCGTTTGAGAACGTAAAAATTGGGCCTTTTTTTTTTTTATCATCCCACAGGTGGCGCGCTCTGAACTATTTACACATTTTCATACCATGTGGTAGAAGTGAATTATTATTAAATGCTGTGCTTGTTTTTTTTTTTTGGTTAAGTGAGAAAACTCGTCATAAGGAATGGGCTACGTTTAATGAATGGTTTAAGATTTAAACCGGAGAAAATATATGTAATATTAGATAAATAATCAGGAAATTTATAAAACCGTGATACCATGGCACTGAGGTATCGTGATATCGTATCGGGAGGTGACTGATGCCTTTCCACTTATCATGTGTAAAATTTATTTATTAAAGTTGGCTTTTTAAAAAAAAAGTACATTTATGTAGGTAGTGATTTTGCCAACACTAAATAATTCATTTAAAAAAAAAAAAATAAAAAAAAAATTAGATTAAATGTAAGATACTGTATATATAGCATTGTGTGTTAACGAGTCTGCATGCTAAAAAAAAAGAAGATAAATAATGATTACAACAGTTATTAAGGAAACAATTGTATTTTAAACTTTTTTCTTTTTTACTTTTAAAATTACAAACATTTCCCCCTGAAACCGCATAAGGCCACACACACACACCAGTAAGCACACAGTAACCACACAGCTTGCTAAGCTCTACATACCGAGGGTTAGCCGTAAATGCGCCCAATTAGAAATAATTCTCTACAAAATTACATAAATGTCTCTTAACCCGCTGTTTCGCACTTTTTAAATCGCCCCATAAATGCCAACACGAAGCTGTTTGTAAACCAGCCGCTGCTAACAGCGCTAACGATAACGTTAACTGTCAAGATTCACCAAACCGTCTTCCTACATTAGCTTTAAAAGAAAAAAAAAGAGGAAAAAACAGCCCTAAAAGCAACAGAAATAGCGTCACCTTTCATCGCACTCACTTTTTATCCAGCTCAAATAAGTAAAAAACACAAATACAACCACCTACCTTCTACTCTGTTTGTTTTCTTCTTTCTCTCTCTCAGCCGCCATGTTCAGTTTGAATTTGCCACTTACAACACCCTAGACCCGCCCCCTGATTCTGATTGGTTTGTACCACGGGAGAAATTTCAAATCGCAGAAATCTCCAGGGTATGTTCATGAATATTAATAATCATTAAACAAACGGACATGTGATTGGCCAGGGTGACTCACGCATGTAAACGAATAATAAACAGACGGGAATATGATTGGCCAGCGTGAATTTGATCTACGTGCAACTTATTTAGGGTAGTTATAATATCCTAGAGATGGGGTGATTCTTTGGTGTGCCACACTGAATTAAACAAAAATATTTTTACGTTTATAACAGAGATGAAAACGGACAAACGGACACGTGATTGGTCATGAATATTAACGATCATTGAACAGACGGACATGTGATTGGCCAGGGTCTCATGAATATTAATAGACAATGAACAGACGGACATGTGATTGGCTGAAAGAAAAAAAAAAGAATGCTTTTTGACTTTTGATGTCTGAAATAGAGTAGAGTAAGTTATCTAAAGGAAATACCTTTTCAATTAAATACATTCTTATTCTTTATAAATACAACACTTATAATTATTATTATGATCATATATCCAAATAGTCACATTATATATCTATATATTTGCTTATGCATTATATAATACAAAGAAATCCATCCATCCATTCATCGATCTAGGAACCTCTGTAGTCCAACTAGGGACCGTGAAGACCATTGTATTTATTCCCATTTTACGACTGTTGTAGGACCTCCGATCAACACTCACACGCTCATTAACACACAAAGGGCAATTCAGGAGCACCAATTAGGCTAATCTGCATGTGGGAGGAAACCAGAGTACCCGGAGAAAACCCACAAAGCGTGGGGATAACATGCAAACTCCATGCACACAGACCCGGGGTGGAAATCGAACCCTGGACCTAAGATTATCTGATACAAAGAAATCCATCCATTCATCTAGGAACCTTCAACTAGGGACAGTGGAGGCCACAGTTTCTGTTCCTCCAGAGTTTCACATATTCGTTTTGCTTTCATAGCAAATGTCATGCCAGCCAGGAGCCAGAAAATGCTGATAATCTCTCCAAAATCAGACCAGGGTGTTAAAAGGAACTTCAGAAAATCTTCCATTCAGCAATAGACTCTAAAGAATTAGAATCAATTGATACTACATGTATGCGAAAGACCAAGTACATGTGTATACAGTGACTCATGGCTTTATGCCTTGGGTGCATTCCCAAATTTCACTGTATGTAAATTTGACAAGGTGATATACTGTAAGGGACACTTTCATTGAAGATACTCCTACATTGCTATAGCTTTATCTGAAAAGGAGGATTTTTCATTCTTTGTTGATGAAAATAGATTTTGCAACAGTACAAGCTACATACATCCACATTGTTGCTTATTTAATACAAAATGTTTGTTAAACATTATTAAAAACCAATTTATTGTCATACTTTTTACATACACAGTTCTATTGATTTAAGTTAAATTCTCAACTGCCTGTAGTGTTTTACGTGAGAATAACATCCTGACAAATAAAATAAGTTCACAATTTCTATTTTTTTTTTTTTTTTTGCATGCCTTAAAAAGAATAAAAACATAGGGGGGAAATCCTCAGTATCAGGGTGTCGTAATTCATGCATTAAAGGGTTACGCTACTTACTAAAAAAAAAAAAACATATCAGTATAACTGTTGACTTTTTACTTTAACTGCTTAGGGTTTGGGAAGTGTTCCCTTTTCTACCAATAGGTGGAGTCAGTGTTCCACGTTCAGTGTTGTGTAGTAAGAATGCTTCTATAACACAAATGTCTATATTACTCACAAAGACACAAAAAGCCATAAAAAAAAATTAAAACACTACAACACAGACATGCGCATGCATGCATGTATGCACACACAAAAAAAAATCCCTCATGAACACACAAAATCTACTGTTGCTTTAAATTACCCCATGCAAGATACGAGAATGACTGAAATTCCAAAATTGGTACATTTTCTTTTTTTGCAGTGCTGTGATTAATCAAATATTAACATTTATAATATAGTATATATAATACATCAGTAACAATTATAGCAAAGCAAGATCCTTATATGAACAATATAATCATAAATCATTATTTATCATTGTTAATAACAGTAATCGTTTAAGTATAACAACAGAAATCACAGCAATCACAAATTATACAAGGAGACACTATTTAAAAGAAACTAAATTTATCCTTCTTTAGTCCCTGTAGAGAAATTCTTAATGGTTTTTAATTGTTAAGACATCAAATAGTTTCCTTTTCTGTGCGGTTTATACTACGAGCACCCCTAAGCAATCATTTGTCGATTACTTTCTTGACCACTGTAGTAATTGTTACAAGTGTGCCTGAGAATATTGTTCAAACAATTTAAAAGATTGAAGAAAAAAAAACATTCCCAATAAAAACACAAAGCATTTATCATCTGTTGCATCTTGAACAATGCGTTAATGTAGAGCCATTTATTGAGTCTTCAGGCTGACGTGCTAATTGCCCCAGTAGAATTTTGGCTACACATGTTTGTCACTGAGATTGGGTTTCTATTCCTGCACGCACGCAGACATCGAGGTCTAAGAGGCTCCACAGTTTCCCAGCATGCTTTACGGAACATTTTAGATGAGATGCAGAAGAGGATGGGGTCCAGCGCACTGTTCACGTACCAGAGAGGCAACGACAGGTAGGACTTGAGCACTGTGTACACTGTTAGCACAGTCCCTGACCATGAGTCCACATATACTTGCATGAGTGAAGATGCGATGTCTGGGAAGTTGCACACAAAGAAAGTCACCACCACAGCCCCTGCAAAAAATGAAACAAGATAAAGAGCAGTTGATTAAATGCTCCACATAAAGAAGAAAAGCAAACAAATATTACTATGCAGAAAAGCATCTGCATTCCTCCTGCTGTACATCCACAGCCACATAACTGCTCCAATTCAGCTAGCCTCAAAGACCAGAACTGTTATTCAAGTCTAAATCATTTTAATGTTCATAAAAAAAAACAGCACTCCACTGTAAATGTGGAAAGGTTTTTCTTATGTAATCTTGCACATGGTGCACATCACAGAGGCTATGTTAGAGGGCATGGCCCTGGTGTGACACATAGAGCTCTGTAATAAAAGTCTGAATTGCTCAGCTGTTTGTGGCACACTACATCTAGCAGAAAATGAGATAAACTTTACACAAGTGTTCTCCGAATCCACATGGGTTGCTTTCCTAACCTTAGTGAAACAAGGGAATATTCAAGAAAATCAGAGGACAGAACATGTCTCTGAAGTCCACACAGCATAACTATTATCAATTAACCTTTAATTCCCAAGTTGTATAAAATGCAATAGAAATGTAAAAAGGGCATGCTGTAGTCCCCAGGTTTCTAGTACGAGGGGGTGTCAAAAAGTTTTGAGACTAGTTTTGTAACATGCCAACAGATGGCAGCATAAGGCTGCACGCACAGTCACAAGGAGCACCAATCTTTATGTTAGTGTGCCAAAAGAGATCATCTTGTGAATATCAGGAGCTGTGGAACCTGAAGAAAGAGTGATAGTGAAATTCTGCATGAAACTCTGCAAATCTGCAAGAGTCATTTGACAAGATTTGGCAACTTTACGGGGTTGCTGCAATTAGTTGTTCGAGGTGTTTTCAAGAGCTTCAAGAGTGGAATAACATGATGCTTGTCGGAGGACAATCCACAACATTGCTGCCATTGTCTGTGTGTCATCCGAAACAGTCCAGGCCATCCTCACATGCACTATGTTGCTGCCAAGTTCATCCCCAGGCTGTTGACCCAGAAGAAGAAGGAACCCGTCATCGTTCCGTGGATGACCTGTACTTCATGTCAAGGATCATTACCGCTGACTAAACTTGGGTGTATGGGTACAATCCTGAGATGAAGCAATGTCTTCACAGTGGAAGAGCCCATCTTTTCCACGACCGAAAAAGGCAAGGCAGGTCCACAGCTCGACGAAGAGCATGCTCATCGTCCTTTTTGACATTCACGGTATTGTGTCTCAAGAATTCGTCCCCAGGAGCCAGACTGTCAATAGTGAAGTCTATCGCCAATTTTTAAGGCATCTGAGAGACGACGAAAAAACAGAGCTTCTCAAGAGAGATAATCTTTAAACTTTTTGATACCACCTCATATCTCTTTGTGTATGGGCTCCGATATCAAGATGCAATCTGGCCATGTCTATCTACAGTACTGCATCTGCTTCAGTCTTCATAACCTGCTTCACCAGTCCTATTACTAACACCTTAGGCTTGGCTGCCATATATACATTTCAGAAATTCAGCGATATAAATAAAAGAAAGGGAAACCAAAAGGGAATTTAATTCAATTTCCACATTATGCTTTATTTTCATAGTATGGCCTTTCTTGCTTCATCTCCTGGCGACCGCATGGTCCTGACTTCACTACTCTACAGTCTGGGCCCAAGTGTGCCAACCCGTTGCAAGCTTCTTCAGGCGCTAATGCAATCATGGCCTCTTTTTACTTTTTTTTGTTTGTTTCTCTTTCAACTTTGCTTTGCAGAAAAGTCTACACTTCCACCACAAAAGACAGCACAGGAAAATTAATCAGTTCCAGAGAATCTGACCACAAAATGATGTTATGGTGGTAATGGCATCAGGAGAAAAAAAATATCTTACCCATAAGTCGCAAAGCTCGTTTCTCTTGAATTAGGAGTTTCCCATTCTGGAGGCTCTGTGGATTTCCTCTTTTACTTACAGCCCTAGTGATGCCCATCGCCATGCGCTGGCGGCTGTTGTAGTGGAAGTGGCTAATGATGAGTATGTAGAGGGTGAAGATGCACACAAGTGGTACCAAAAAGCAAAGAATGCCCCTCAGAAGCAGTGCCCCCTTGTAAAGGGGGGAGGGGTCTTCCTCAGTCATCTCGCACATGGTCGACACCACAAAGGCTGTATCAGGGGACGTTGCAGCATAATCCAGGATGCAGGCTCGCGCATGTCTATAGACGAGGGCAAATGGCACTGAAGTCCCCAACGCCAGTAGCCAGATCCAGGCTAGAAGACAGGGGAGTCGTGACTTCCTGAGACCAGCAAGGGACCACATAGTGTGACAGATTGCCACATAGCGCTCAATAGTAAATGCAAGAATCACCCAGCTTGTTGTGGCGCAGTACATCTGACGCACCATGAAGTAAGCTTTGCACAAAGGTTCTCCAAGTCTCCATGGGTAGCTTTCCCAATAGTAACGGTATACAGTGATGGGAATCGTCAGTAGCTGGAGGATGTCAGACAGAACCAGACTCAGCAGGTAGAGCTGTATAGCACTGATCTTCATGCGAGCATCTCTGAGGAGTGTAAGCATGCTAATGCCATTGGATAGGACCCCAAAGACGAACAGGATGCTGTAGAAGGCTGTCATGGGGATGGCGACATGGTATGGCTCCTGCTTGGTGACACTGATGTAAAGGTCAGGTGCTGAGTTAGGACTTGTATTGCATGAAAACTGGAAATGCATCAAAGATCCGTTCATGTTGAAAGTATATGTAGAATAATAAGCAGAATGACAACGTCTGGTTTCTCTCTGAGTTGCTCGGATAACTTTCTAAAAATGAAGAAAGAAGGAATTAATATAAAATGCTAGAAATTTTAACTTATAGTTCATAAATGATGCTATATAATATACAATTCAACATTTATTGGTGTTTATGTTTATACGATCATGCCTATTCAAGAAAAAAATTATCACAAAAAGTATAGTAAGAATATAATACCAAACAACAATATCTAATCCAAATCAAGCAGTTACTGTAAGATTCTGTATAAGGTGAATCTGTGCCCTTGTTCAATACCGGCAGCATATCTGGGCACACACTGACAAAAATAAATAGGCATACAAGACATACAATAAAAATGAATAAATAAAATTTAATAATATTTTTTGTGTGCAAAACATTTCCTTATAATTGCAGAAAAATTGCATAATTACAGTATTTAGTGTTTTACCATAATATTATTACACTGACATTAATGAAGCAATTAATTTTGTAAATATTAAAACACATAATAATAATAATAATAATAATAATAATAATAATAATGCAATATCTGCTGATGAATTCACATTTCCAAAAGAAACAGTTTTTTTTAATGCAAATTTTATTCTGACACTATCCATTTGTTCCACTATTCCAATTTCATAAAGATTTTTTACATTACACAACTCCTGCATTATCTCTGTAGCTGTATAGCTGAAAAATATTTACAGACTTACTGTGAAAGACAGAGATGTGCATCCAAGTCTGATTCAACGATTAAATGCAATGTTCGCTGTGAGGACATATCCCCCCCCCCACCCTCTCTCTCTCTCTCTCTCTCTCTCTCTCTCTCTCTCTCTCTTTCTCTCTCTCTCCCCCTCTCTTAGTCATTCTTTTTAGTAGCCACACCACAATGTGCAGTTGACCACCAAAGCCTGTGGGGCAGAAAGTTGATCTTATTTTTTTATATGCCATTTTATATATACATTGAAAAGCTCTAAAATATAAAATATGATTTAACAAATAGCAGTTCCAGTGCCATGTAGATAATATATGTTATTTTCAGCAACCCATTTATCGACTGAGCATTCAAGTGTCGCTCCTGCTGCGCGATCCTGAGCAAGTGCTCACTGCATTGCTCTAGCATACACAAACATGTTTTCGATGGATGCAAACCAACGTCTTCATTGAACACAGTGTAGCAAGCACACGCAGTTCTGTTTTTTACCATCTCTCAGCACACCACGCTCTAGCTATCCTTAATTCCTCATCAAACAGCTCATCAATCCCTTGATGTGTGTTCCTCAATTGCTTTATCTACAAATGGAAGTATTTCAGGATTTCACGTTGTGTAAGGAAAGAAAGGCTGTGACACAGAGTTCGGAAAAGTCATGCACCCGCCAACATAGATATTCATTTGTTCATTCATTAATTTCTAGAATACTTGTTGCAAGGCAGGAATATGCAGCATAGATGGGACTTTAATCCATCACGACTCAATATGCACACACCTTCAAGTTCCTGGTTACATTTAATAGCATTCATTCATTCATTCATTCATTCATTTGCCCACTTGCTCGCTTGCTTGTTTATTCATTCAATCAATCTATCAAATTAAATATAAAAATCTGGGCCTAGGCTTTCTGCATTATGCTCATTGAGATGTTGAAGATCTACTGTTCTTTCCTCAGTAGATATACAGTAATAAGTCTATGCACCCCAATTAACATCATATATTTTTATGATTTATACAAATTTTATGCCATGATCTAGTTCCTCCATCAGCATGATATAGTTAGTAGAAAAAAAGAAAATGTTTGATTCTACATACAATAAATGCATTATTCATAATGAATGAATTAGCCAATTAGTTTGGCTGAATTTTACTTTCTTCTACAAAGGAAATCTTTCAGAAGAAGATGAACATTTTGGAAATAGAGCCCTGATCCAAATCCCTTTGAAGACGTCCGTGGACAGAAGATCTACCAGATATGCAACATTTCTGTAAAGAAGGATTCAAGACTGAGTGCTGGATTTACGAGAGGTTTTTAAGTCAAAGCAGACTTGTTATGAAATTTCTCGTGAATAAAGGCATCAAACAGATTTAGATTGAACACAGTACAGTGACGAGACTCTTAGCTGCAGTAAAAATGGTGCAAACATTTTAAAGAAGGCCATATGTCCATATGTGAATGAACATCTACCGAGTGGAATGCTTGGTCCTGGTCGCCTGTGACCAGCTTACAATAGAGATACATCTGTTTGTGAGAACTGTACACACATCATTCATTAAAACCACTTACCGGGCTACAGGAACCCAGCTGGAAGTTACTGCCACGTCCTCCGTAGAGACCTGAACTCGCTCCTCACTTGCCATTTCCACATGTTTGGGCCGTTAAAAGAGTTCCGACCATGGGAGGCCAGCATTTCAGATGTGAACAGAGAAAACTTTCTACCTTGATTGTATCAAAGCACTAGTGAAACACTGGGATAAGAGCTTTAGTGTATAAGGGGATTATATAGAGACATAAAGGTAGTTTTTACTCTGGTATTCTGAACAATCCAAAGTCCCAGTTTGACTTGAATGCAAAATCTACTTTAACAAAGGGGTGTCCTTTGTTCACCTTAATACATTAAATTTTCTTGGGTGCTATATCACATTTCGTTGTTGTTCTTCTGGCTGCTCCCGTGAAAGGCACATACAGTCATGTAAAAAAAATTAGAACACCCTACGAAAATCTGGGTACAGTATTTTGTACAATTTTTTAACATATGCATATTTAATCTCAATGTAGATTCAATATTTTTAGAGATTTAAGTAATATAATTAAACAATTCAAACTGAAGAAAAGACTTTTCAAGATCTTTTGTAAATTTTATTCTACAAAATGTATATTCTAACTGAGGAAAAAGTTAGGACACCCTACCCCTTAATAGTTAGTTTTACCCCCTTTGGCTGAAATAACTGCAGTGAGATGCTTCTTATAACCACCTAAGAGTCTCTGACATCAGTAGGAGGAGAGTTTCCTCCACTCCTCAATGCAGAATTCTTTCAGCTGTGAGATGTTTGCTGGGTTTCTTGCATGTACAGCCCGTTTCAAGTCACCCCACAGCATTTCAATGGGATTAAGATCTGGGCGTTGACTCTGCCATCACACATCCACCTCCATGCTTCACAGTTGATATGAGGTTCTTTTCCTGGAAGGCTGTCTTTGGTTTACGCCAAACTTGTCCTCGGTTCTGGTGTCCAAATAATTAAATTTTGGACTCATCTGTCCAAAGAACATTATTCCAAAAGTCCTGGTCTTTGTCAACATTCTCTCTGGCAAACTTCAGTCTGGCCTTGATGTTTCTCTTAGAGAGCAATTGTTTCCTCCTTGCATACCTGCCATGTAAGTTAAATTTGCGCAGTCTCTTTCTAATTGTAGAGACATGCACTTTCACATCAACAGTAGCCAGAGTCTGCTATAGGTCCTGTGATGACATTTTCGAGTTTTTGGTGACCCCTTTTAGCATCTTGTGGTCTGCTCTTGGGGTGAACTTGCTGGGATGACCTGACCTGGCCATGTTGGCAGTTGTTTTAAAAGCCCTCCACTTGTAGACTATTTTTCCGGACAGTGGAATGACTGAATTTAAAATCTTTTGAGATCTTTTTAAATCCCTTACCAGAATAATAGGCTGCTATCATTTTTTTTCTGAAGGCCTCAGGGAGCTCTTTTGTTCTCACCATGGTACTCACTCTCATTATAACAATAAGGAGCACACCAATATAAATGTCTGAGGTTTAAATAGGGCAAGTTTCATTCAAAGTGCTTAGTAATGATCTACTAATCATGTGCACCTGGTGTGATCCACCTGTGTGTGAGTTGAGCCATTTTAAGTGGGAATAAATGTGAGGGTGTCATAACTTTTTCCTCAGTTAGAATATGCATTTTGTAGAATTACATTTACAGAAGATCTTGAAAAGTCATTTCTTCAGTTTTAATTGTTTAGTTAAATTACTTTAATCTCTCCGTATTGTTAACATTGAGATTAAATAACCATAAATATCCATATATTAATAAATGTTGCAAAATGCTTTCATAGGGTATCCTATGGTTTTACACCGGATGCCCTTCCTGACACAGCCTGCATTTTATCCAGGCTTTGGACCAATGGCTGGGGTTTGGGCACTGGCTGGGAATCGAAGTCGGGCCTTCCGCATGGCAGGCGAAACACCTACCACTGAGCCACCAGCACCCTCAGTTGCTACAGTATATCACATTAAAGGTGGAAAAAGATCTGACATGATTTATCTTTGTGTCATTTTCTTACAAAACACTTCCATTTTAATAGGGATGTATAAAGCTTTTATAATCACTCAGCTATTGGGGACCAGGTGTGCTCTTTTTGCAATGTTTAGGAATGAATGAGCCTTGCTTCAAATCCTAAACACTGTTGAATTTGTCAGCAAGTGAACATTCAACATTTAATTAAGTTTTTTATGCTCATTAAGAGCTGTTTGAGGTAATCAGTGCTTGCCATTGATCTGGAAATCGATTTTGAACATCAATGACTTTATACACATTTAAACCATGTCAAATTTCAGTTTCTCGGTTGAAGTGTCTTATTTAAATTGTTTATTAAAACAGCATGTGCTAGTCTTTCTGATTAGATAAACAGAATGAGATTGCAATTACTATAACTGAGCAGTTGTGTTGCCAGATGAAGACAGTCTTTGTCTTATTTACTGAAATCGAGATTATGTTTGAAGATCATTTTGACAGCACAGTATGTTTGTAAATTACATTTAGTCCTTTATATCCATTGAACAGATTGAGGACTTGATCTAAATTTCAACTTAGTTTTTACACATTAAACATTCCACTAACACAAGTCTGGAATATGATCCCAAAACTTTACTTCTGCATAATTTCCCCTAGAAAGGACTTATGTTCTACTAAGTGACTGTCTTTTAATCATACTGTATGATAAGAAGTGGATTTGTATAGAGCGAACGAAACCCTCATTGCATGTTTAATGCTTAATTATAAAATTATTATATAATAATTTTTTTATATCTCTAAGTGCTAAATTATAAACAGAATTAATGAGAATAAGTGCACAGAACTCCAGGAGAGAACGTCTGTAGAAATGATTATAAATGCAATTTAGGTTATTTTGTATACTTGTGTATCCTCTTAACAGGTACTTAGGGCGTGAATGATACAGTAGATAACTGAAGCATTAAAGCTAGACTGTGATGAAAGACCTTTGCTGAGTTTTACTGAGAAAAACCTTAATAAAAAGATCCATTCACTGAAGCATAAATGTTCCAAATTAATTACATGAGAAATGAGTTCCAAGTGCATCATTTGACTTTAAACCAGCAAAGTGTTATGAAGGATGTTTCCTAATGTGCTGCTGTGTTGTTTAATTCTCATCATAAAATAATTCACCTGGCGAACATTTAGGAATAAATAGAGTACATAAACAAACAAGCAGGTCAGTATGTGCTATGTTGTCATAGTGTGTGAAGGCCCTCTTGTTCTTCCAAGGATTTTTTTAATGATTATGCTCAAAAACTCATGAAAATTGGCAGACAGGTTTGAATCTGCTGCCATTAGGATGCCCGAGCGTCTGGGCTCCGAGTGCGACACTGCATAGCTCATATACACTTGCACCCGGTATACATTTAGAGCTTATTGAGCTGAACAACTTCATATTTTGGGTTGTTTGCAAAATGCACCAAATGGACTTGATGTACTCCTCCAAGGGATTTATACAAATTGCACCTATGTGATCTCTATACATCGAGGATGTGGAGGGATTTCTGATCACTCTAACTGGTCAGCCACGGCAATGCCTTAAACATACGCAAAGTGGTTAATAAATAATGTGACGTCTTTCTTGCGATGTAATAATAGTATAATGTAAATTTATCAAAGGGACATTTTACTAAATTAACTACATTTCAAACAATTTATTGAATTAATGACTTTTCAAAAAAAAAGGCTAAATTAATAAATAATGTTCATATTGCAAAAACAATGATGATAAATGCATTCTTGCAGTTTATACATGTATGTGCACATGTTTTGTTCAATTCACATATTACTAAACATAGAGCACTGCACACAAGCAAGTGAAATTCCTTGCATACATACAGTATAGCCTACTCTGATTACAGTATATGCAAAAAGAAACAATATACTGTACATACACAGTAACACACATAGTTCTTACAGATAAAAAGGCAAACATAAGCTTTTCATATGGTAACCATAAAAACAAGGACAGTTATATGAAATACAATAATAACAGCCTTGAAGAAAGTAAACAAAATATTAATGAGACACTCCACTGCATTCGGAAGATGGATCACTTCCGCCTTCATAGCTTTTTTCTTTCATTATCACCCCTTATTTGTTTTTTATGGATGTAAAAATCAAATTCACAATATCAAATTGTATTGAATAAAAGCCAGAATCTAGCATGACATTTTCACAGCTTTGTTACCTCTAGCGGAGCTTCGTTTTTTAGAGAGAGACTAAAAATTACATTTCTCGCTTGCTTACGGTCACGAAGCAACGCTGTACAAATAACATTCTGCACCTTCTCGTTTAAAAACCAAGCTAAATGTCCAATTCAGGCGCTGCCTTAAAAAGTTCACAGCACAGAGTATTGTATTGACGAGATTCCAGCCTCTCTGGCCAGGTCATGAAAATGTCCCTTCTTCTCAAATAGTACACTTGGGGAATCAAACTCCACGATTTTCCCTGCATCCAGGACCATTACGCTGTGGAAAACAAGAGAAAAGGATTATACTGACAAGCTAGGACACAAGGTTAGGATGCTGATTACAGCTTGCTTTGTTCTCTCAGCACAAAAAAAGGTAGAATGCATAATTAGTTTGATGATATCACAGGGATAATACCTTTAGACTGTGGTATATTTTAGGTTCGGTTTAATCCTTCTTGCTTTTTTAAGTTGAAAACCTGCCACATTTAGAGTATGCAAAAACCTGATTTACATATGATTCCTGTTTCTGACTTACAATCGGTGCAGTTATCCTTTGTAAAGCACTCACAACATTTTGCACCCATAATTAATCCCAACTGCATATGCAATTACTTACTTACTCATTTTGTAGCTTAAAGAAAGGCCTGAATATCACAATGTAGTCTGTACTTTCAGTGAAATGCTTTTTAATTAGGTATTTGCGATAAATTCCAAATATTAAGGATGAGACTAGGTCTGAACTACTTTTTAAATAATTCCAATTTGAACCACATGAGCTATGCTTTCATAAAATGTAACTTATTCAGTCTGTCGAACAATGTTCAATAACTGAGCTCTCGTATCTTAATTCAGTTATGCAAATATGACATTTGAACGCATAAGGAGCGATTACTCGTTTCATTCGATCATTTCCACCGTTAGATTTTACCGTGTGCTGTTCAGGATGGTGTGGATGCGGTGGGCGATGGTGAGCACTGTGCATTCAGCGAACTCTCGGTTGATAGTGCTCTGAATCAGCTCATCCGTCTCTAAATCAACAGCAGCCGTGGCTTCATCCAGGATCAGGATTTTTGATTTCCGTAGCAAAGCCCTAGCCAGACACAGCAGCTGCCTCTGGCCCACGCTGTTAAACAAAATGCGATCCGAACAATGAAACTCTCATATATTATAGACTCACTGCACATAAAGTCTTTTGTTTTGTTTTTGATGATTATGGCTTATAACAAAAAAAAAGTATCTCAAAATATTATAGTATCAAAGTTTCACACAATAGACAGATACATATATAAACATGTAAAAAATTATTAAGATATTATAAGATACACCCTGATCAGCCATGACACTAACATCACTTCGTTAAATTTAATAACATTGATTATCAATTATATACCAGTACAGTAAACAAACAGGTCACATGATCATGAGCTCACAGGTCTCATCTAAACTACTAATCTACTCACATTACCTTCAAATTCCATGATCTTTCCTGGTTTTTACTGTGTACTACATTATAAAACAATGCTAAAAGCATATAATATATGCAATAATCTCCTTTGAGCAGCTGATATTGAGATGTGGTACTACACAGTATATCTGTGAGGAGTAAAGGCTAGCCTGTCTGGTCTGGGCCCACTGAAAAGCCAATAAAGCACAAATTGCTGAAAAAAAAGGCTATGCTGGCCACTATAGAAAGGGACCAGAACAATCAGTGCATCACAACCTGCTGGGGCTTAGCAAGTGTTCAAGGTAGTAGATCCCACCTCCAAATTGGACTGATCTCAATATATGTATATATATATATATATATATATATATATATATATACAGTATATATATTATTATATATTATATCCAGTCTCAGAAAAAAGTTATGTCACATTCCCATATATACATACTGTATATACATACAACATTTTTCATCAACCTATCGTATGATAGCTGCTGTCTCCAATTAAAAATAATGATCCACTTTTAACATCTGATTTGAACAATTCAGTACGCTCATGTTGTGTGGGAGATCACTAAAGTATAATTCAAATGGCTGTAGGCAATGTGATGAAGGCTTCTCTGACACAGACACAGACACAGTGTCTGATCCTTATTTTATAATTAACTAGCAACACAGCCCTGAAGGCTGAACAGACAGGTGATGAATTAAAGAATAAATGAAAAACCAGTGTCTATGTCACTTTTCTGACATGTCTCCCCTTAGAAAGAAGAGTCATGGCAAATGAATACAAAGTTCCTCCAACTGATTAGCTTTATCCTATGATTAAATATTTCTGTCCTGGTGGGAGTGGATGACTTCGGCCCACATCCACAGGGCATGTGGGCTCGCTGATTGAAAGCCTGCGTTTTATTTGTCTCCAGATTTCAACCTAATTGAACACCTACGAACTGAAGTGATAGACATCACACTCCACCATCATCAAAATATCATCCCTCTGGTACTTTTCCAGACCAGGTGTGGACAAATAAATCTGTATGACAAGCAAAGTCATCAATGTCCTTTCTCAGTCCCATCCTGTCATGCCTCTTCACATCCTGTACAATTTTTTTTCTTCTCTCAAATAGATTGTTTGAACTTGACAATTAATTCACTGGACTCAAATGGCCCCCAGAGTCGCCAGATCTCAATCCAATAGAACTCCTTTGGGATGTTGTGGAACTTGAGTTTCGCATCATGGATGTGCAGCTGACAAAGAGGCAGTGTGATGAAATCTCTATAGGGAAAGTTTCCATCACCTTGTTGTATCTATGCCATGAATAATGAAGGCAGTTCTGGAGTCAAAAAGTGGGGGCAGGTGGGATAATACAGTATTAGCAAGGTGTAACAGCAACAACTGATAGACAATGCCAGACTTCAGTCCTCATTTTGGATGTTCTACCGTTAAAAAAAATGCCAAAATCTAGCAGAAGAAAGTAACATTCCACAAACCTGAATTTATTTTAGATTGTTATGAGCATGATGAATTTCATATATAAAATACATATCATTATTTTAACCTAACACAAAGTTACTGTCCTGATATTAAGTTTAGTTAACTTAGATTATGTCAGGGCATTGGTGGCTCAATGGTAGGTTTTGCACCTGGCCTGGGTTAATTTTCCACCCACTCACCAAGCCCCAACCACTGGATGTGGTGCTGGTTTCAAGCCCGGATTAAATGGAAGGGTTGCGTCAGGAGGGGCAGCCAACAACAACTTAGACTATGTCTTAAGTACCTTTATCTTAACTAAAGGTGAGAATTTTATTAAAGTTATGTATTAGTAACATAAAATTATATGTATTGATCAGAGAGTTTATACAGTTTGGCTTCCATACCACTGCATATTCCTGATTCTGAAAAGATATGTTATACTGTATGTACATGCTTATTAATTAGTCTGGGTCTTACAGTATTAACCAATACTTAACTGATGTGTGTAGGTGGTGTGTTTTGGAAGTGTGTGATATAGATAAAGTACTATGGCTACATTACATTACATTACCAGCTTGAAGTGACTTAATTCCATTTTTTAATCTAATGTCAGACAAATCTGATTTTTTTTTTTTTTTAACGACTGTCTGAATACACAAATCTGATTGTTTTCAGATTGGAACGTGGTCACTTGTGTATGTGGTCCTCGATCAGATACATTTACTTTCTTTTGGGAAATAAATTGTACAATCTAAGGGATTTTTATTATTGTTTTTTTCATTGTGTCTGAAATACCATGTCCTAATACAGTATCTAACTGACAGGGTTATTACCTATTATTAAGATGGAACATGCTGTAGCTCACAAATAAGGCTTTTTTATTTTCTTTGTGAAAGTTTCTTTGTGTAGAGGTTCATTTCAAAAGCACTGAAAGGTGAAGTGAACTTTGACTATTACACTACAATAACACCTGTCAAGTGGTGGAATATATTAGGCAGCAAATGAACAGTGAGTTTCTGTAGTTGATGTGTTGGAAGCAAGGAAAATGGAAAACTGTAAGGGTCTGAGTAACTTTGACGTGGGTTGAATTGTGGGTCAGAGCCTCACTATAATACAAATACCAGGTCTAGTGGGGTGCTCCCAGTACACAGTGATTAGTACGTACCTGCCAAAGGAAGGACAATCTGTGAATGAAAAATAGTGTCATGGGGGCCCCAAGACTCACTGACTTTTATAGCCAGCATCAACCTTTTCTGCAATTTGCATATGGTTCTGATTGGTCACAGAGCTCAGTCCTGTCCAATGACAAAAGCACCTACAGTGGGCACTCCTACAATGTTCTGTTTGGAAAACCTGGGTCCTAGCATTCATAGTACCACCCACCTAACCATCTATGCAGCCCAAGAGCATCCCTTATTGTTGTCCCCTTGTAAAATCCCCACAATGTAAAAATTCGTCTCTAATAGAACAAAAAGTTCAAGGATTTGACCTGGCCTCCAAAATCCCAATGTCTCAATCTTATCAAGCATCTGTGGGATGCACTGGACAAAAAGTCTGATCCATCGATCCAAGGAAGACTAAAAGGACCTTTACTTCCCGAAGTGAGGGTGTCCACATCTGCACAGAAACTTCTGTGGCAAATTTCTGTAATCATCTTCAGGAAGCAATCCCTGCAGACAACTTTTTTGCACAACCAGATCCAGCAGATTTTGAGTAGTAAAGTTTTTCACACTACATATTAATTGCTGTAAAGTGAACATTCCATCCCTCCCACCCAGATCCAGTTATATACTATATCATAGTATGCACACTACATAACTGATTCAAATGGTCAGGTTTATCCCTACCTGAGATTCTCTCCTCCTTCTGCAACTTCATGCTGCAACCGTGCTGGCAGAGTCAACACATGATCCTTCAGGTGAGCTAGTTCTAAAACTCTCCAGATGTCTTCATCACTGAAAGTCTCAAAAGGATCAAGGTTCATCCTTAAAGTCCCAGAGAACAGCACGGGGTCCTGCAAATACAAATGGACATAAATTTAATATTTTATTTCTTCATTTTACTTTTGCAGCAGGCTGAGAAAATCAGTCAAGACTTCCCGCTTCCCCCAGTTAGATATTTCAGCTCCTCCTGGGGTGGGAGGGCGGGGGACGGGGGGTCTCAGACAGAGCTCCTTTTACAAAAATATTGCATTTGCTTCTGATCGCAATTAGCAGATATTAAGTTATAAAGTGAATACAGACAATGGTCACCATGGCCTCCATAGTCCATAGTTAGACTACACAAGTTCCCAGATGGATGGATGGATGGATGGAAGTTATATAATGTTTGTGTTATTTTCATTGAATATATTCTGCCTCTTTCATAAATTTTTCTGGAATAAGGTGTCAAAGCTTGGAAACTTATCAATGAACATTATTTGGTTAACACACACTGAGAAGAATCCAGCAATATTCATAACTGGTAATCTCCTGCAGTGAGGCAGTAGACTGACATGATA
>JAQMYL010000013.1:10448923-10465980 GCA_030014365.1 Clarias pachynema | reverse complement strand
AGCTCGGCCAATCAGCTCTCTCTAGACCTCCGGCTGCGAGAGGTTACAGCATCACCCGGGAATCGAACTCGCGATCTATACTGTAGATGATAGGGCGAGCACTTTACCACTGCGCCACTCGTAATGAAAATGTGTAAATAGTTCAGAGTGCGCCACCTGTAGGATTATAAAAAAAAACGATGCCATTTTACTTCCTCAAAAGTCTCAAAACTCAACTTGACAGTGAACGCGACAGCGAAATCGATTTCCCCCATCTCTAATAAACAATATACTGTATATTACAACACAGTGCGGAGTTATTGTAAAGTCTAACTACAGGGAGTCGCTTCCGTCTGAGAGTGGGATCTCCTCTCTCTTCGACATCAATATGAACAGGCTCATATACATTCTGTTTCATTGCACTGCTCTGATCATGTGCTTTTATTCTCTCCTTTATTAATATTTCAATTTGCTGGTGCACTTGGTTACCCGTCTGTATGTACTGTACAATCATTACGTACTTATAAAAAGAATGTCTTTGCATGTCACACACCGCATGTCTTTGGAATGTGGAAGGAAACCCACCAAGCACGGGAAGAACATGCAAACTCCATACACACACAGACCCCAATCAAAGCCGGACTGCGGACGTGTGAGGCCACAGTGCTAACCACTCACTCACTCACTCACTCACTCACTCACTCACTCACAGTAGCTAAAAAGAAAGTCATTCCATTCTCTGCCTTTCTATGCCTGATCACTCTTCGTGTATACCGCTTTATCCTGGAGCCTATCCTAGCAAACTTGGACAGGGTGGCAATCCATCGCAGGGCATACATACACACTCACACACGTATTCACACACTACAGGCAATTTGGGAACGCCAATTAGCCTAATCTGCATGTCTTTGGACTGTGGGAGGAAACCGGAGGGAACCCATCAAGCACGTGGAGAACATGCAAACTCCATGCACACAGAGATGGGAATCGAACCCAGACCCTGGAGGTGTATCAACTTTCTCAATGAGATTACACCACGCATTATTATCAGTCCATTATATCAAGTTGGATTAGATGTGGGGTTTTTTTTTTTTTTGTAGCAAACAATGGTAATAAAGAACTAACTAAGAGGTAAGAACTACCGGAAAAATGGTAAAAGGGAGAGAGAGAGAGAAATGAAGGGAAAATTACAGCTTAATGCATGAATGACCAAAATCTTAACTTTGTCCTTATTCAAGCATTTTTTTTGCAGAGAGAGTAATAATTTTACTACCACCTTGAGCTGATCGTCCAAAGAAAAAGAAAAAAACTTTCATGGACGTTTCTACCCAAGGCTGATTTGACAGTCAGAGTATTTTAACTCCAAGAACATTCATTTCCCTCTACGTTTTTTTCACTCTGTTTCTCCCCAGGGAAGGCATTATCCACTACGGACAGACAGACATACACATGGACAGACATACAGATGTTTTTTTTTGAACGCCACAGAGACATCATCATCTTATTCGTCGCAGCCTAATGAACAATTTCACACACTTAAAGTGCTATTATTGATGCTATTTCCCTTTTTATTTCCATTCGCTTCCTTCCAGCATTTAGTTTCCTTTTTTTATTAGTATTTCTGCTGGTTGCTGTCTGTTAGGGAAGTACGAATGTTACTATGTACTATCATTGGTGTGCATTTGAACTCGCACACTCACTATTAACATGTAACCATGGAGGAATCATGTGTTACCTTGTGATTGTCATTTTCGTCTCAAATGGGTTCAGAATGTTTCTCGCGTGATGGGAATGCTGGGGGCTTCGCAAACAAGTAATAAGCAAATCCTGCCTTCAAGCTGCTACAGTGGTTTTGTACTCAATGAAGCTTGTAGACTGTGTTATTGTGCACAGCATGACTGATAAAAAAAAAATAAAGGGGGGGGGGGGATAGAGAGAGAGATAGAAAGATAGATAGAGAGAGAGAGAGAGAGAGGGAGAGAGGGAGAGAGAGAGAGATGCTGGTGGGAATGGAGCTTAAGGGACTCCATTATACCCAAATGCACACACCCTTTTAAGTCCTCCGAAAATGAACATGAGATGGAACTTTTAAAGAGTTAAGAGCAAAGGTGATCTCCCGGATAGCCCAGGCGTAATTGCAGGTTGAGAGCAATTACGGAGCAGTAATGGTTATTTAGTGCACTTTTCTCTTCGTTTTAAAAAAGGAGCAATCAATGTGTATGTAATTTCCCCGTTTAACAGATATTCCCAAGGAACAGGCACGGACCATCAACAGCGCAGGGCAGAAAGGCATCTCGCATACTGTACAGTACATACCGCCTTATGGCTAATAGTGTTCAACGATCACCTTTCCTGGAAGGTCAACATAATATCATCTTATATCCCGAGTACTTTAACTGTCAAGGACTTGGCCGGAGACCAACTCGATGGCCAAAAATACACCAGGTTCGTCCCGTCATCCTTTCTAGAAATGTCTGGGCTTGTCTTTAATGCGTCAAACATAGCAGATTGAATGCTTAAGTTCAGTCTTCAGTTTTATAAATGAAATTGTCAAAGATTTGACCTTAGCTGGGTGGTACTGACACACTGGTCTGATTGATTCTCAAAAAGTCAGCTGGATTCAACCCAGCCCTTTCCTGCACTCGTCTGAAAATGTTATCAAATTATTGACTAAAATAAATTTTTTCCTATTTATGTCAATTAGTGTAACAACAGTATATGCATACACTTATTCAGCTTATTACTGAATTCCAATATTTGACAAGTCATCATATATTCATAATGCAATATAACTCACTCATTGTCTATACCGCTTTATCCAGTATAATGGTCGGGGGGGTTTACTCAGTCTGTTTTATAATGCATTACTAACACAGTATACAATGAGTTTATACACATATTATAATCCATTACATCACCTGATATTAAGGCGTTGTACAGTATGCATTACAAAGAAATATGCATTAAGCAACTGTGTAACTACTGGAAAAAATTACCGATCTGGCACAGTATTCAAGCATTTATAACGTATTACAATTGATACAGTTGTTATAAGTTGTTAAACACAGTGTTTGGGATCAGGGGTAGCTCAGTGGTTAAGGCATTGGTCTATGGTTCCGACAGTCCTAGGTTGAAGTCCCATGACCACCTGTCGGGCCCTTGAGCAAGGCCCTTAACCCTCGACTGCTTTGATGTATAATGGAATAAAAATGTCTCTCTGGATAAGGGCGTCTGCCAAATCCCTGAATGTAAATGTTACAGTCATCATGTAATGTATAATACTACTAATAATAGTTCATTTGTTATAATTAGCGATGCACCGATACCACTTTTCGTCAGACCGAGTACACGTTCAAGTCATTCCTTTTGAGTACTTACTGATATCAGTAGCTGCTATTCCCCCAAAGAGCGGTGTGAACACAACATACAGCATAAAATGCACCTGTTATGGCTTTCGCTAGAGGACCCTGAAACTGCTTTGCATGTATAGCAACTCTCTGCAGAGTAAACTCATCATTAATCCACTTCGCAGATGCAAAAGGCTGACGGTGCTGGTCCTAGTGATGTACAGTAGCTGAAAGCTAAACTGGAAAAGAGAGATTTTATTACATGCAATTGGGCTTATTGGAAAAGCCATTTACTATTATACAGTATATCTACCGTGGCACAGTGACTTAGTGGTTAGCACTGTCGCCTTGCACCTCCAGGGTCCGGGTTCGATTCCCGCCTCTGTCTGCATGGAGTTTGCATGTTCTCCACGTGCTTGGTGGGTTTTCTCGGGATACTCCGGTTTCCTCCCACAGTCCAAAGACATGCAGATTAGGCTATTTGGCGTTTCCAAAAACGTAGTCTGCTTCAGATTGGTAGCCCGTTCAGGGTGTATAGGTTCCAGGCTCCCCCGACCCTGAATACAGGATAAAGCGGTCTAGACGATGAGTTAGTGAGTACGTCCTCCATGGTTGGTCGTTAACGTGGGAGTGCGCAAATACAACGGTGGGCACTGGGAACGGCTAAATTAGGGGAGGAAACTTGGGGATATGCATCTATTTGCCACCTTTGGAAGGCAAGGATATACAGTATATTTTAGAAAATGTAAGATAAGATAAGATATATCCAGAAGGAAATTAAAAAAAAAATTTAATAAAAAATGCTCTTTTCCGAGCTGAAATTTGCAACACTCTTGCGCATTTGTGTCTATCAAATGTAATAAATAGTTGGATTTCACTTTCACCTTTGTCACTGTTATTAGAGAACACAGTACTGTCAAGCAAGCAAGGCATGAACAGACCAAGAGATGCCATGCTAAGATCGGTTAGCAAGTCAGACAGACGCGAGACATATACTGCTAGCTTAACCTTTATTTTATTTGCTGTCATTAATTTTAAAGGGGATAAAATATAAGCTAACCTGATTGCTTTTCCCGCTGTCCGGTTTTATAGCGTTTTTTTTCCTTCACAGTCAAAAAAATAAAGTTTCACTTTATCCTCTCATCAAAGTTGTCAACATTGACGCCTGCTTGGGGCTACATAAGGGATTGGGGTTGCATAATGAGCGTCCAGTGTCTAGTATCAGAAGAATTTTACGAGTAAGAGATAAGTAGAAAAAGCCAGCACTTGACTAAGACCTGATCCTGGTACAATAGTTATAATGCATTATACCACTTGTGCCTATAATATAACACTTCTGAACATATATATATATATTTTATTTATTTATTTATTTATTTATTTTTGCGGTATACGCTTTATAAAGTGCAGCACATTCAAGTTTAGCTACTTATGAGCATTTACTGTATGCAGGTTCATACCATGCAATATAGTGCATCATGTATGTCGTATAACACATTGTGAACTTATAAAGTATTATGAATACATTATGAGTTTTTAATTTGTTATACAGGAAATATACTACAGGTAGTCCCCGACTTACGAACGAGTTCCATTCCGGGAGCACGTCCGTAAGTCCGATTTGTTCTTAATTCTGACAAAATGTTTGTGCATCTTTGTATTGGACTGTGAACTCTGTTTTGTTGAGGATTTTCCGAAATTAAGATTATTACAGTGTCACGTGATACAAGTGAACTACTTCCGTGATTGAATGGGAAACAGATACAAAAAAGTCCTTTCGTATCTGTGGAATGTTCGTAAATCGGGGACTACCTATACCCAACTTTAAAAAGAATGCATTACAACACCTGAGTCTATGGAGTACTTACAGTATGAGCATATTATAATGCATTATAAAATCCAAGGTTATAAAATCACATGCTTTACAGTGTTACATTTTTATACAGACTAATCCCTGGCATTGTAGCATCCCATGTATGCTATAAAGCACATTATTAAAGCAATTATAATGCATCAAAATGGGTAGGAAGTGTTACCAAGAAAACAATGTGAATACTAATTTACATTATGGTACACATACAGTACTATGTGTTAAACTGCATTATAACACCTGTGTCTATAGTGTTTTTATGTAATCTGATATTATGAAGTTAATAAAGTGTTAAGCATGCAATTATGACTACTACTTAACATTTATACAGGCTCATGATTATCAGGTAGGTTATAATGCATTACAACATCTGTGTTACCTGTGCATCTACCCAATAATGTATAATACCAGATATGAGCCTGTAGAAATGGTAAGTATGCTATTAATCGAATCATGGCACAATCCTTTACACTCTTTATGATAGCTTTATTAAATCTGGAAGCACAGTAGAAAAGTGTGCTTTCTTTTGACGCACTGTGGCGACACTGCAGCGGTTATGAAGTCTGGTCACGCCACGAACACTGCAACAATTGTTCACCAGACACGGTTTGTTGTGCTCTCTACTAGAACATGCTGCCAAACAATGTTATGAGCTGGTCGAACCATGTGGGGAGGGGGTAATTTTATATCATATCATATAAAAGACAAAGTGGAATCTCCTGGCATTTTGTGGCTTTCTTTTTTTTCTTTTTTTGATGATGATTCTTGGCGTCAGATCAGCAGTCTGTTCTTGCTGAAGAAACAGCAGCAGATATCCATCATAATGTAAATGCTTTTACACCGGGGATATAACGTAATAATGATTTAGCACACAGGACCAGGACCAATCCGTTTAGCAGAAACCTTCATTCCAGTGCCATTGTGAAATATTTAGGAGGAAGCCGTTTTAGCATCTGTTTAATTTGCATTTATGGAGTTTTGTTACAGGCATAAGGACAAAAAGTTAAAAAGATCAGAATGTTTTTTCAGCCATATGAGTGTAAGCAGTTTCCTATGTTGTGTGTTTTGGATATACAGTAATAATGCTTGAACTTGGACCGATGTCTGTTTCACACAAACACACACATGATGAACAGGATAGGAGGATACAGGAGGACAGATGATGCTGATGTGAATAGTGATCCCTGTGTGTCGCATATGCTTTGCAGGCAGACGATACAATGAATTAGCTAGTGTACATCTACAGCGGGCATCACTATATGGTGGCCTGCGGTCCACATCTGGACAGAGTGACAGTTCTATACAGACCCTGATGCTTTTCTGATAAATGAAAACAACTAATATATCAGTATTCTAGCGCTTTTGCCCTTAAAATGCACTGGGGAATCATCACCGGACACCATTTTGTCTCTGTTTTCCCTCCATTGTATTGGACTGTGAACTTTTGTTGAGGATTTTCCGAAATGAGGATTATTGCAGCATCATGTGATACACGTAATACACGTGACCTGCTTCCATGATTGAAGGGGAAGTAGAACCGCAGTCTTTTCTTATCTGCGGAAATTTCGAATGTTCGAAAGTCGGGGACTACCTGTGCCTAACTTTAAAAAGAATGCATTACAACACATGAGTCTAAAGTGTACGTATGAGTATATTATAATGTATTATTTACCCTGAGATTCTTTACAAAGCAACAACTAATACATCAGTAATCTAGAGCTTCTGCACTCAAAGTGGGCGTGGATGTAGTGTATGGGTCACCCAATTGAACCAATTAACGTAATAGACTATCAAAGTACAGTATGGCTTACTCCAAGAAAAAAAAGGAAGGTAGACTATGAAAACAGAAAGTTTTAAACTAATTACTTTCAAATGTCCCGAAACCTCGGACCCAATAAAAAGCAGTAATGTGAAGCGCCACTATGAGATAAAACATGCATAGTTATGGCAAACATGTTCAATTTCAAATAAATTTTATTTACATAGCGCTTTTAACAATGGTTATTATCTCAAAGCATCTTCACGAAATGAAAAGAAAATTTATGGAAGTTAAATCCACAGAAGTTTGAGGTGAGGGCAAAATACCAGAACTGAGAGCCCGGTATGACAGAGCAACCGGATTGATTAAAGATTAATTCTATTCCATAGAAATACAAGGAAATACTTGTACTGTATACACAGCCATAAAAGTTCAAACTGTCCACGTTTAACGTAGTTACTGAAAATTGATAATAAATATTCTTGAAATGCTATGGAAATTTTTTATTGCTTATTGACATAGACTTAAAATGTTATAGATGGCACATACTGTATATAGAGAGATCTGAATCTTAACACAAACATGAAATTTGGACCTCGACTCGACAATCCTTTTCCGTCCATCCACTAAATAAATATGGCCGGCTAGTAAAACGAAACCGCCGTTAGCACAAATGACTTAAACCATCTTGTGTATTATATTACGTAGCAGCAGTTAGTGTAGGTGGCATGGCATGACCATTTACGGAAACGGAAATCCTGCACCAGTTTACAGTATGTCAGGTGACTACAGTAGATATGAAGGTTGTAAGGTCAGGGATAGGCCTTGATTAGCATTGCTACCATTTCTCCCAAAATGAATTTACAGCTTATCGACTATGTCAGTCAAAGCACACTTGGTTCGTTGTAGCCTTGCACGGGTATTCAGCTTGAGCTTTCTAATTTGGACAGCTCTGAACCAGTGACGCATTAGGAATTATTACTACATGCCGCCGAAATGAATTGTTTTGTTTTCAGCTGTTAAAGATATAAGATCACCTTCTTTGCCAGTGGGACACAGTAATCCATTTGCCGATTACAAACAGCACACGCTGGGACAAATCCTTCTTCCTTTCTCTCTAATATCCATGAATCACCCAAACTCATGAAGTGACTCATGCTGAGATGCTTTCCCAGCTTGCGAGATTTTCATTCTGCTCTTTGAAAGATTTAATTATCGTAATTTTATTCTAAATAAGATTTTATAAACATAAGCGCTACATCCAAAACCAGCAAATGGAACATCTCTTTTTTTTTTTATCCCCTGATACTGTCTCAGCAGTGATGAATTTTTCACCTGTTTAGGTCTGTCAGTATGGAAAATTGGTTCCCCGGGATTGTCTCGTACCCCGGATTAGAACACGGCCGCCTACCAGATGCTCCAGCCAGCGATGCGATGTGGTAGCGGTGCCTCCGTGAATGCCAGATATAATCAAGACAGATGCCACAGCCTGACTTCACCTCTGGGTGAGTGTGAGAACACAAAGGTATCTGGTCTCATCGGGAAGATATACAGTATCAATGCACTGTAAA
The DNA here is from genome assembly GCA_030014365.1 of Clarias pachynema. Classification (NCBI taxonomy): domain Eukaryota; kingdom Metazoa; phylum Chordata; class Actinopteri; order Siluriformes; family Clariidae; genus Clarias; species Clarias pachynema. The sequence continues at coordinate 10,457,454 of JAQMYL010000013.1, read as the reverse complement.
TATACTGTAAGTAGTTTCCTTTCTGACCTTCCTCGACCCCAGGTTCGATGAATTGGACCGTCATTCATGTTCACAGACTTCTTCTACACAATAAAAATGGCAGAAATGGTTCATTAAAATGATGTGAATGGTCCATAATTCAGTCCGTAAGTTCGTGGCCATAATTTCAATATGCATTTCTACCGCATCCTTTCAAAGAAGGATATACTTCGAAATTCTCTTTGGTACAAAGTACAAAAAAAAAAAAAAAAAAAAAGAATGAACAGCTTGATAACTTTTACATGGTTTTTACATGTTTTTGGCACACAGCATTGTTTTTCGACAAAACACAACACATCGTGGCTGCATTTTAAGTCATAAGCCGACATGTTCGACATAATAAACCGATTGCATTGCTCCTTTTTTTGTCACGTGATCACGTAAAAAACAAAAAAAAACATTTACATTTGGCAGACGCCCCTATCCAGAGCGACTTACCGTACATTTTTATCTCTTTATACACCAGAACAGTTGAGGGTTAAGGGCCTTGCTCAAGGGCCCAAGAGGGACAACCTGGTGGTGGTGGGATTTAAACCTGGCATCTTCCGAACCGTAGTCCAATGACTCAACTACTGAGATACCCCTGACCCTAAAATACGAGCTTTGCAAAGGACCGGCTGACGTGAGTGGACTAATATTTGGGGAATTTTGAAGGCAAGAAAAAGGAGGCTTACAATCTGTTACTGAGAATGCAGTCATCTCCTCTTCCTCCTTTTAAAAGCCCTGGTTTGGTACATTTGGGATCCATGATGCACTATTGCCGTGAATTTTAAAAATCATGCAAACTTTCAGTACAAGAGACATGATGTCTGTGGGAATTTGTTGCACCCGCTGCATCTGCTTTTGTAGCAACTCTTGTTGTAAATCAGGATTTTTGCACGATGTCATAAACTTAGGGGACCACAGGGGTATGTACAGTCAGACAATGCATGATCAGACATTATACTGTGCATACCTGTACTATGATAAGCTGCTACTGTATGTCCAACTACTGAAGTGAAACTGAAACTGGTAGAGGAGGAGGAGGCTGATGATGCTGTAAACCGAAGCTTTTGTACAGTTTCTAATTTCTAATACATTCACACACTCCGGGCAATTTGGGAACGCTGATTAGCCTAACCTGCATGTCTTTTGACTGTGGACGGAAACCGGAGTACCCAGAGGAAACCCACCAAGTACAGGGAGAACATACAAACTCCATGCACACAGTGGCGGGAATCGAACCCAGACCCATTTGTGCTTTTTTCACCCTCTTGTGACTCAAAGAAAATGCAAAATATACAATATTCAAAATGGATTTGCAATATTTTTTTCTTTGTTTGAACCTGTTTGTGCAAACTGCATTAATGGAGTTCTCCCATTTTTGCTGGCAAACTGTTCACATCCATTTAATAATGGGTTCGTCTATAAATCCAGAATTAGCTGCACTGTGCATCACAAAAGGAAAAGGGTTAGAACTTGATGTGATTCATCTCTGTATTTTCAGATGAATACTGTGTTCTTTTTTTTTTTTTTTTTTTTTGTAAATAGACGCATAAACATGCTGCTGTAAATAGCTAGCTTTCTTAGCCAATAAAAGGTGTGTTGCATTATGATTGATGATTCACTTCCATCAACATTATTCAATACACTATTATTTTAGCCAATCCAGCTTTCTCTTCGAGTAGTTCCAACTGACACGCTGCATCACTGGGTACCAAGAAAATAGTGAAATATCATTCAGTCAACAAACTGCTTTTTATTATTACTATTATTATTATTATTATAAGCATATTTTAACCCTGTTTTAAAGCATATGCTTTAGCCCATGTGTTGAGGTGCACTGTGGTCAAGTTTAAATGATGCAGCTTTTGCTTCAGTCGGATAATTAACGATCAAATGTCCTCTACTGTCAACATAATTTAGTGTAATGGCTTTAAAATGAAAAGTTAAATCTAAATTTAAATTTCTTAAGACCTCACCTCGTCTCCATGTATCTGAGGTGCCACCCATGTGTCTAACCCTTTACAGATACCAACTTGATTTAGTTCAGTGGGACTGCAGAAGATTCATATCAGTCTGAGTTGAACCTCGGAACGCATTATTGCATGGAACAACGGTTGTGGAATTTGACCATAAATACTAATTGTACTTAACGGCCGGTTCTTCAACACAACAGGAAAGTTTATAACAACCACGACCTATGGTAATGTTAATGTACCTGATTCTATGGTACTAAATACACCTGTTCCTGGAAGTTCCTTCATGCAAAGTACTTCTAAATCTTAACTTAACTGTACATCAAGTTATTCTTAGACTGAAAGGTAAAAACATGCTGTCTAATCATATAACCATTTGGGAAACAGATTCTTCCAACATTTTACGACAATATAATCATATTTTATAGCTTGTTAAATGGCCATTGTTCCTTTTATCTGGTCAGATTTTTTTGTGTGTACATGAAAAAAAAAATCGCTGTTCATCTGATCTTCACTTCTATTGATTTTTCCAAATTGCTCACTCAATATAAAGGCCAGGATAATAAGGCTGCACTCCCCATCACTCCAACAGGGAGACGACGGAGAGAGAGATGTGCTTTTGGGATGGCGTGTCTCTCGAGCTGATAGATGAAAATGGCCCTGATTGCATTCTGCTAAGCATTACTATAGCACCAGTGGGCTGATATGGATGTTACATTGTGATAAGGACACGTTTCCTGGAAAAGAGTTAAATGAATAGCGAGTTGCAAGCAACTCCAACATTTCAAAGAAATTTGTAATATTGTGGAAGAAGTTTAAGCTTTTGTTAGTTTTTCCAAAAATGGTTACGAATTCTAAACTGCTTCTAAAGTACTCATTTATTAATGTCTTAGTATTGTCTTACATGCTAATAATGTGTGTGACAACAAAATGACCACGTTAAGCCAAACTTTGGCTTTATATTTTATATTATAAATTAAAAAAAAATTATATTTACTGTATAAAAATCTTTTATGTATAAGAAAGTAAGGCTCAACCTACAACAGCACTGATTTGTTGCTTTACTACATTAATGATTCTAACTAACATTTTTTGTTCAATATTGGAATTGCTAGGATAATGGAACTACTGCACTGTAATCATTACTAATACTATGCCTTTTTGTTGCCAGGCATCTGTTGAATATAACCAGGGGGTCCTTGGTTAATGTTTTAACCTATTGAGACCCTCATTTTTCTGCCAAGTACAGAACTGTGCAAAAGCCTTGACCCCATTCCCCACCCCATTACTTTATATTTAACTAGGAAAAAGACACTATGTTCAGCAATTTATTGCAACAAATAAATACATTATATATATATATATATATATATATATATATATATATATATACTGATTTTTGGATCTGATGATCCGGGTTTGAGCTCCGCTATCGATGGATTGCCACACCCTGCACTGTCTACAATGCCGGTCCCATTTTAAGAGATTTTAATTTAACATCTTTGACATAAGACTGCATAATCTGTTTTCCATGCATTTCTTTATTCCAACATTGCATGTTTATAAAAAGTAAATTTAAGTATTTTAAAACTGTGATTAATTGTGATTAATCGTAATCGTGATTAATCGTGATTAATCACAGACTAGGACTGTGATTAATTAGATTTTAAAAAAATTATCGATTGACAGCACTAGTTTTTTTTCTATCGAGGTCGGCTTTGCCTGCATTGGCAGTGTGTTTGGAAGACCAAGAGGAAAGATTGGATCTTTGGAAGATAAATATAAAGAAATGTGGGGTGGCTCTGGACCTGCACAGTACTGTACATTGTCCATATATCCTTGTTTAATCCTCATATGAGGGTGTGTAGGTATAATTGTTTTGCCAAGTGTCTTCCCGTGTAAGGACAATGTTTAAGGTTATAATTAAGTTCAAGTTTTAATAAGGAGAAACAGTGAGGAGAAAATTCAATGTACAGAACAATAAAGTCCAGATCTCAGGGGAGGGGCCCAAGCACCAAAGTTAACTCAAACATAAGGCGTCTCAACAATGGAAATGAAAACACTATGGGTCCAAAAAAAATAAATAACCAGTACAAGGAGTCACACACTGACTTATCATTTATACTCCTTTATACTGTATACAGGGTCACAGGGGGCTCCCTATCCCAGGAGCAGGAGGTGGGATACACTCTGGACAGGGTGCCAATACATCTGAAGGCACACACACATGCCCACTCACATAGTATGGGCAGTAAACAAACAGGACATGGTTAAAGAAATCAAGCACCTTCCTTAAGACTGAGAGGAAAAGAACAATAATGAATTTTTATTAGTTTGTCTCCATTTTATGTTCACACGAATAAATATTCAGCATTTGTGCTCTAAATGATCCAGTAAGCAATAAATCTCACCCCTTCGCATTTCGATTGTGTCACAAATTAGAAATCACTTCATTTCTTTCCACGGTATAAAAAATTGCTATGCATATATAATATAATATACTTATTAATACAACACTATATACAGGACGGGGTATTAGATACTCAGTCAGCCACTATTGATTAATTAATCTTAACATGATCTCAGATCTCTCGAAGCTTTGCCTCTGAATTCATATTTTATGGAACATTTTCAGCAAAGTGAGCAGAACGCTGGGTCAGAGCTAAACAAAATGTCGATCAGCACCACCTGTCTTTCAGCATGAAGAAGGACACAGCTCCCTGAAGCAGTCCACTAAGTCTTACTGATCATCTGTAGGAGAGACAAGGACCCCTAGTGGACACAAGCAAAGAGTGAGCCTTTAAAGTTCTTTGCAGTTTGGAGTCAAGAATTAAATGACAACTTGTATGCATCTCCCACGCTCTCTTTAATAAGAATAAATAAATAAATAATAATAATAATAATAATAACAATAATAATTTTAAGACGTTATATTTACAGTATAATGGATTTCATGCAATTGGGACTAGAAAAGACCTGGTAACAAATTGCACCGCTGCAAAACGTGACACAAGACATTAGGGAGGCCTATCCAAGGAGACTAGACAGAGTGTATGTCTTTGGACTGTGGCAGGAAACCCCCCAAGCATGGGCACAAAATCTCTACGTGCTCTACCAGAGGTGGGGCGCAAACCCTCAACCCTGGAGACCACAACAATAACCACTATTCCATCATGCTAAACTATGTATATACAGTATTTTAAAAAATCAGTTTTTATACTGCATGTCTGGTCTTTCTAAGAATTTTGCTATTTCCGATTTGCTCATTGCATCATCAGAGTCACATGATCAGACCATTACGATAAATATGAGTGGATTCGCAAGGAACTGAAAAGAAAACAAGTGATTTTTTTTTTTTTTAAACCAACCTATATTCATCACTTAGCAGTAACCAAGACTTAAAAAAAAATCAATTAAACACACTCACCCTTTCTAAAGAGCCAGTAAGAAACCGGGAAGAGAATGAACACCACCAGGATATACACTCCTCCTAGACTTTCACCAGCTGGCACCATGATGTCCAAATTGATGCCCAGGAGTTTAACGCCTCCAGTGTACAGTATGTTCACACTTTCCGACATTAAGTCTCTCTTCATCATGTGTAAAACATCCCAACTTGCTACAGTCCCTAATGTCGAACACAAACACATCCAATCCTATTTCTAATCTGCTGCCATGTATTATCCTCGTTACTGCCCATTTTCACTACCTTCATCAGATCATGGATACTGACGCCGGACAAAAGCCGGCGCGATGTGTTTGTTGTTTGTTGGCGCTTTTCTGGAAGAACCATCAAGGCATCGAGGCCTGGTGTTTACACGAAACGTGACCCGGTGATGACAGATGTGTAGTGGACCATAAATTGGACCCTTCAAACACAACAATATGCTTCATTGTGTCTCTTTGTGTGTGTGGGAGGGGTGAGGAAGAGGCAGGATTTCCCAGCTTCGAGGTATAAAACATTTATAGAACAAGTCCCATTATTCGCTTATTATGCGGGCGACGTGCTGAGCCGGGGTCGGTCACTCCAGTGCATTTCCAGGCATTTTTAGATACAAATATTTACTAATAACTGGAATTTGATTTGCTGCCTTGGCAATTGCATTACCTACTGGAATTTATGCTGGTCTAACACAGCTTTAGCACAGAGAATAATCGATTCGATTTCAGATCAAAACAAAAAAGTCGGACACTAATTCACCGCTTCTTTCCAATCTGGGGTGGAATCCATTTTTATAAATCCTTAGCATATTAAAACGTACATATATTGTACATATATTACTTATTATAGCAATTGCACTCATACTTCTTTCATCGATCATCTCGGCTTTATGTTATTGTTCTGCTCCGGCTGTGTGACTATCATATCTACTGTACCTGCGTTGAATATTGAATGCATTTACTTTTATATATATATATATATATATATATATATATATATATATAATGGAGCTAGTTATTAGTGTCAGGATAATGGTACTGTACTGTATATACAGCTCACAGTGGAATCTGCAGATGATAGATCATTTCGTGTGTGTGTGTGTGTGAGAGAGAGCTACTGCACATTTAGAAAGACAAGAAAAAGAGAGGAGGCTCATTTATTAGTGATGCTCTTGTCACTTGTGCACTGTGTGAAATCCTAAGATCTTCACTTTCAGGTCTCGGCTTAACAGCCTGCCTTCGCCAAATTCTCTTTAAACACAGACACACACACACAGAGTCAGAACAAAAGCCTTTACGAGCTCGCAGCATCTCACCTTGGCGCTCATTCTTCATGCAGCTTCTCTCTCTTGCTCTCTCTCACCCTCTTCACATTCTCTCGTTCCTTCTTTTCTTTCATCAGGCTTATCATTGCGACTCCCTGAGATAACCTTAAGCTGAATTAAACACACCGAAACAGGTACTCAGAAACATTTAGGTTCCTGAAAGCTCGCAATACTCAGCGATATAAGGCATTTTATATATATATATATATAGGAGGTGCTGGAATTTATATGCAGCATAAAAGCAGCATGCAGTCTGACATCACACCTGAATGGCGTTCAAATCATTTCTCTTTGAATAGAAAGTGAGTCTTGATTACAATGACTCATGACACAGCATGGTCGAGTTCTCGTTGCACATGTTAGTGATTCATGTTCAGTAGTTCAGTAGACCGTAACACAAACAATGCTGATACTTTATTGTTTTTAGAGTAACTGTTTATTTACAGCCACTAGGACTCAAGTAAAAGTCCTCCATTTACATTTGTACATTTACGCTTTTTGACTTTTACTCATCTTAAAAAGGACTTAAGTATCAAAATACTGGGCTTGCAATAGCTTGAAATAGTCTTTAAGTCCTAGGAAGTCTCTCTCACCCTCCGTACTGTTTTGTTTCCTGTCTTTAGCACTTCTTCTGATTTCACACACCTGATACTGTACATGACTGAGCGTTTCACCCAAGGGGAAGGCAAATCATGCAATTACATATAATAGTCAGCAAGTGGCATTGTTCATTCTTAAAATGCTACAAGCTACTGTCGTTATGTAACAGAACCTCATGCCCAAATGTAGTGAAGTAGAAAGTACAGATATTTGTTGTGTATTGGAGTTCAAAGTAAAACGTATTACGCAACTAAATTACTCAAGTAAGTATAAATACGTGAAAACTGTACTTAATTACAGGAAGTAAATTGATAGATCTATATATATATATATATATTGCCAAAACTATTGATTCGCCAGCCTTTACATGCACATGAACTTGCGTAACATCCAATTCTTAATCCATAGGGTTTATTTAATATGATGTTGGGCCACCCTTAGTATTTACGATGTTGAACAAGAAGGCCGGTCTCATAGTGTCCGCTCTAATTCATCCCAAAGGGTGTTCATTCGGGTTGAGGTCAGTACTCTGTCCAGCCCAGTCAAGTTCTTCCACACCAAACTCGCTCATTTATAAAGCCAAATATTTTACACAATTGGCAACAGTTGCTTCTCTAAGACTTTTGCTTATGTCTTTTCCTCTTCTCATTGTGTTCCATTACGCAAAGAAAATATATTTCTTTATACATAAACTGTCAATATATTAAATAATTTAGTGTTCTGATATAAAATATATTTACAATATACATAATGATATATTGTATTAACATATTACAATATATTGAAAAATACTTAAGGAATTGCCGCTTTTCATATATTGAGAAATACATATCTTAATGTATGTAATTTTATATTTAACAATATACTTCATAATATATTGAATTTGATTAAATATATCTATTTATTCATATATTTTTTACAATATTCTTATGCAATATGCTTGCATGTGCAAGACCATAATCAGATTAAAGCCAGATATAAATGAGATGAATGAGAAATATTATAAAAGTGTGTGTATATAATTTTTAAACATGCATAAAGTTTGCATGTTTAAATGTTTCAATAAAACAATTATAAGTATAAATATAATGGTTTTTGTCTGCATCACAATATATATATATATATATATATATATATATATATATATATATATATATATATATATATA
>JAQMYL010000013.1:10435944-10447844 GCA_030014365.1 Clarias pachynema | reverse complement strand
ATCTCAGATGATGAGAAAAAGACTGATCTGGACGATTTATTATTATTTATTATTATTATTATTATTATTATTATTGAGTGCATAGTTATACAGTAAGGAGTAATGTATATCTGTAAGTAGATTAAGCTTTAAATATAACATCAAATGTGGATAAAATCATTATGTATTATCTCTTTACATTTGAGCGTAAGCAGATTGTAAAATATCTCAGACTATATACAGGAACTAATATCTACCTATGACAACGTATAGGTGTTTCTAAACTGCTCATAAAAGCCAAAGACATCTTTTCACATGTAACTGGAAAATACACATTATTCATATTTGAGTGTTTATTTGCTCTTTGTGTATTCACACCACAGCTGCACTCTCCAGTCTTACAAACACCCATCGGCTTATCAGTTCTCATCATTTCCAGTGTGCTGGTTGACCTGCAATGGCAACTTCTTGTCAGGAGAGGGCAGTACAGCCATTACACCATCATTCTCAGAGAGACAATGTGTTGCAGTATGGATCCTATAACAGAGAACCAGGCAGATGCTGGGATTAAAAAAAAAAAAAAAAAATAAAAGCTGCAGTGCTAATTAATACAGCAACTTCAGTCGATTTTAGCTCTGAACCGCTGAAGGAACAGCAAATATCCTGCACCTTATCGACACGATGTTGGTTAAAAAGCTTTTTCCTCCATTTAAAATGAAGTATTCAATCTGTATTACAACAAGTTGCACAAATCGACAAAAAGCGTGGGTTGAGATATTTATAGATTTACATTCTATTTTTTTTTCTCTCTCTACAGAGATACAGTACCTATATATGTCTGTACATCCTGTATAGAGTCACGGGGTGCTCAAAGTCTATACCATCGGACTCTAAGCAGGGTACACAGGAAGCAACAGGCAATTTGGGAACCCCTATCATGCATAATAATCTGCATGGCATTAGACAGTGGGAGGAAACTGGAAAACCCGGAGGAAACCCTCCAAACACAGGGAGAACATGCTAACTCCACACATAGGGTTTGAGTCCTTAAGCAGAGTTGACCTGTAGCGAAGTGTGTGATCAGTGTATGTGTGTACATGATGCAGTGCGTGATGATCTCTGACAGCAGAGAATAGGAGAACATCCCAACTAACGCAGCCCAGTGAGCTAGAGTGACTCTCTTTGAATGCCAATGAGAATACACACACACACACACACACACACACACACACACACACGAGATCCAGAGTTGGAGATATGTCTAAAAAATGTAAATTAGTCCGAGCTTGACAGAATTATCTCCAACACCACAGAACATATTTCTCTAATCTTAGAACGGGGCAGAACATCACGGGGCTCAACATTAACACCTGAGACCATTTGGGATTTTCTTTTTCAAATCTTCTTCTATGTTGTTTCAGTGAGTCTGTGGCTCTTCTCACTTCCCGTTCTTTCAGCTCAAAAGAGATGTTCAGTCGTAGCCCATCTGAGTTAACGGTCAGTGTGTTGTGCATTCTGAGAGGCTTTCCCGCTCAGCACATTTGCAAAAAGTAATTACTTCCTGTCAGCTCGAATCAGTCTGGTCATTATCCTCTCTCGGAAACGACGCATATCTGTCCGTAGAACCGCTCATCAATGGGACTTTTTTTTTTTTTAATACCGTGTCACCTCTAGTGAGAAAATTCTCAAAGATAAGCTAACAAACCACGTCACAGTCAAAGTCATAAAGTGATGAATGACTTCACCTGTATCAGCAGGACTCATCGCTTGACCTCAAGCTTATTTTGAACGAACCTGCTTGACTGCCATAGTGTTCTGTATGAAAGCTGAAATATCATTCAGATACTGCATTTTTTTTATCCCTCAATCTCGTAAACTTATTTCACGCTGCGTGAGCCAGGGGAGGCGGATGTTCTCATATGAGGTCACATTAGGGGAAAAGCCAGGGACTTGTTCAAGCCTGACAATACAAAAAAAGAAAAAGGAAAAAGGAATGCTTCATTTCTCATGTTTTTCGTATACATGCATACTGGAGACCCATCTCTAAAAATGACTAAAAGATACACTCTTATATAATATTATATTACATATTATATGTAGGGTTAGAAAAACATTTCAATTATGGAATAAAAAAATTATTCGCAGTGGTTAGTGGTTAGCACTGTCACCTTGCACCTCAAGGTTCTGGGTTCGATTCCCACCTCAGGACTTTGCATGATCTCCCTGTGATTGGTGGGTTTCCTCCGGGTACTCCAGTTTCCTCCCACAGTCCGAAGACATGCAGATTAGACTAATTGACATTCACAAATTACCCATGTGAGTGTGTGTGCCCTGCGATGAATTGGCACCCCCATCCAGGGTGTACCCCGCCTCATGCCCTAAGTGGGCATGGAATACGCTCCAGGTCACCCGCGACCCTGAATACAGGATAAAGCGGTATAGACGATGAGTGATTCACATTCAGTATGCAGATATACATATGAATGATATGAAGAATGATTAAAAAACAGAAACAGAAATATCTATTGCTAGATATATCAGTTAAATGTTATACAGCTATACAATTAATGTTATCTTAATTGCACATTATTTTAAAATACACTGAGAACTGAACTCCAGCAGAAAGTTATGTAGAGGAAAATAAAAAAATGAAAAAAAAAAAAAGGGGGGGGGAAGGCTGTAGACGAGGAGAATGAGCTCATGGATTTGGATTAGGACGAATTAACTCGCTCGCTTATGCGGATTCGCTCCACTCCCACAGCGCACAGGAACACACACAGTGTGTGTGTGTATAAAGACTGAAACAGAAACCCACATGGATCTCCTACTCTCTTAATGATTCCTATGATCTGTAATTTCAATACTTGCGTGGAATTCATGAGGAAATTAATGCTTACACAAAACATAAACACACATACAAACCTGCATAATTCTATCGACATTCTCATAATCCTCCAATTCCATCGTTTATCTTTAAAAACAATTAGGGGACCTGATTTTGTCCAGCACTGATATCAGAGTTCAAGGGTCACTTTTGCCTGACAGAACAGAAGAAAGAGGGGGAAAAAACAGGCACATAAGGGGAATAGATGACCTTGCTCGTCATTTAACAAGGACAGAGGGGACAGAAATAGAGAGAGAGAGAGAGAGAGAGAGAGGGAGGGAGGGACACAAAAAAGGAGGAATGAACCGTGATTCACCGTGACAATCAGGTGCTCCGTTGCCATGGCGACGGCGACAACGCACCAGTCCTGATGACGACAGAGCTGCTTACTCTAAACTATAGGACTGTGTGTGTGTTGGAGATTTGAAGCTATAATCATAAACCCTTGTGTGCTCTGATTCAATAAAGAATGTTATGTGTGTCTGGTTCATTACACACAGGCTGATATATTTCAAGCGTTTATTTCTTTAACTTTTGATGATGATATTTACAGCTAATGAAAACCAAAAATATTGCGAAAAAGTGAAATATTGGCGACTCCGGGTGTCTCACTTTAGTCAGCGAATTAATTCCAAACACCTGCAAAGGTTTCCTAAGCCTTGAAATGGTCTCTTAGTCTGGTTCAGCAGGCTACACCTTCATGGGGAAGACAGCTGACGTGACAGATGATCGTTGACATTGATACGACATGGAGGGTAAGACACAAAAGGTGGCTGGCTGATCACAGAGTGCTTTATCCAAGCACATTAATGGAAAGTTGAATGAAAAGGAAAAAAAAAATGGTGCACAACCAACAGTGTCCGTGAGAGGATTGTGAAACGAAGCCCATTCAAGAATTTGGAGGAGATTCACAAGGTGTTGACTGCAGCTTCAAGTCAGTGCTTCAAGAGCCACCTAAAGGCTAAGAACAAAAAGGACTGGACTGTTGCTCAGTGGGCCAAAGTCCTCTTTTTAGGTGAAGGTAATTTTTGCATTTCATTTGGAAATCACAATTCCAGAGTCTGGAGGATGCGAGGAGAGTCACAGAATCCACATTGCTTGAGGTCCAGTGTAAAGTTTGCACGGTCAGTGGTGGTTTTGGGAGCCGTGTCATCTGCTGGTGTTGGTCCACTGTGTTTAATCAGGTCCATGGTCGGGGCTGCCGTCTACCAGGAGGTTTTAGAGAACTTCATGCTTCCCTCTGTTGACCTGCTTCATGGAGATGCTGATTTTATTTTCCAGCAGGACTTGGCACCTGGTTTCACTACCAAAAGTACTAATACCTGATTTAAGGACCATGGTGTCCCTGACCTTGATTGGCCAGCAAACTCGCCCAACCTAAACCACATATAGAATCTATGAGGTATTGCTCCCAATATTGCTATAACACCTCAGCCAGGCCACAAACTGAACGCGTCCGATGCAGCCACACTGATGCAGTAATTCATGCAAAGGGAGCACAGACCAAGTACTGAGTTGCTTTTAAAGGTCTTAAGTAATATTCTAATTTTCTGAGATATTGAATTTTATGTTTTCATTAGCTGTACGCCATAAGCATAATCAATCAAAAATATCAGTCTGCCTGTTATGAATCTATATAATATGAATTTCACTTTTTAAATTGAATTACTGAAATAAATCACTTTTTTTTTTTTTTTTTTACATAATATTCTTATTTATTGAGATGCACCTGTATATGTATAGGAAATACAATACATATGGAATTTCCTGATATTTTTTCTTCATTGTAAAACAATGCTAAAGGCATCGTAATATTAAAATATAATACATAAATAAAAACCCTTATTAGCTTTTAGATCCTCAAAACAAAACTTGATTGGTATTCTTAACGTTATTAATTTTGTTCCCCTTGTGAATGAGCCCCCCTGTGACATTACTGCGGGACACAACCGCTGACTATTTAAAGGAATAATGAAAATACAGTATCACTAGCACCAGAATCACTAAGCACACCACAAATCGTTCGATATAAGCGCGTATAATGTGGCCTTTTCAATTAAATGTAAATAACTGTTCAGTGACTAAGAAGCAAAACCTAATCTAATTAAACATAAAAAGCAGATCAGCAAGGTCAAAGAACAACGACAGTGGCATTTTTCTCTCCTTTTCTTTCCTCCTACACTCCTCTCTCTCTCTCCGGAGTCGTAAAAGAAATTTCTGAATAAGTCATAAACTTTGAGTCACTGCCGTGAAAGAATTTCACCCTGGGTCAATCACACTGTTGAAAGCCTGTGGAGGCTTAGAGATGTGCACTGAGAGACTGCATCAAAAGTTCAATTAACAATAAAACCCTGTACATGGCCACCCACTGAGTTCATTTCCCCCTTTTACTAGCTATCTCCATCGCTGTAATTATCCTTCCTCCTCGTAATGATCTCTAACCTCTATCTGTGTGACATTTTACCTTCGCACAGACGCCGCTCAGATGCCTTTCTGCCACATATTCTTGTCTCTACTCCTTATTCTTCATTTTAGTCATCTTTTGGCTTAATTTAGCAGCACAGGTTTTGACCCTTAGGCACTTGCAGAAAAATTGTCACCCTTGTCATGAGGTGTACTCAGTCCTGAGGGATGGAGCAAGCTTCCTAGCTGAAGCTGAGAAAGGCTAAGAGAGACTTTATAGGCAGTACTGAGAAAAGTTGTACAAATGATGGGACAGAATCTTAGGCTGTTTATAAAACTTCGTACCGTGCCCGAGTACGACTGGCCACCACCCCTGCCAACTGCTCCCTCACGTCTCAGATTGCATGATATTAAAGCACAAAGCTGTTGTTTTGTACCTGATTACACTTGATCTACACACTCCAATACAGTAGGTGGCAGTATGTAATAGTGATGGGCCATTCATAAACGATTCGAACGAGTCTTTAACATGACTCAGAAGAACGAGTCGTCTTGGAGAGTGATTCGTTCATTTTCTATTGGGCGCGCATGCGCAAAGCATCGCAAAACCTCCGTAGGTTATGTACAGGAAACAGAAATGAGTAGTTTAACCTTAGAGTCTTCTAGTCTGAATCATTCATTCTTTTGTCACGTGACTCCCAGAGACGCTAGGCAGTGCAATGGATTCAAAAGAACGAACGACTCGTACTAGAAGACTCATGAGACGAACCGCTCAATTCTGTTTCCTGTGTAATGCACTGCATAGCGTCTATGAGAGTCACGTGACAAAAGAACGAATGATTCGGACCAGAAGATATGAGAGGTAACTACTCATTCTGTTTATCATAAAATGTCCTTAGCTGCATTGTAATATTTTCATTACTGGAACTACTGTATAGTCAAAATTTGTGTATGTAGACATGCTGGGGGTCTGTTTATTGAAAATTTTTATTTTATTGCTGATCAAAAGAGCAAAATGATTAAATGACTCAAAATGATCCAAACTTCCTATCACTAGTATGTACCTAGTTGGTTTGCACAATACCTGTATCAGTAAGCACATAGAAGATAAGTACAGTAAAGTCAATGTCACATGGTGTGCCTAGTAATACTAATATTTTGTAGAAAATATCAAAAACAATCCTCTGTTTGCAATACTCAAACAAACTGAATTTTCATTTTTGTTACTCCGATACAGTAGGTGGCGGTATACATCTAGTTGGTTCGTGAGCTGCCAAAAATTTTATCTGTACGACAAATACTCAGGTAATCACTTAACTTGATCAAATGATAACCTTCAAAGGTAACAGTTAACGTTTCTCCTGCTACCCATTGTTGAGACTACAAACGGTCGATATCTTGTTACTATGTTACTAATGTAAGCATATTTCAGTAAAATATACTTGTTACTTGTTACATTGTGTATGCCACAATGTAGCAATATGATAATATTAATCAACATAATATTAATCTTAGTAAAAATAATATAGAAGTAGGTAGAGAGTATGACAAGTCAGAAAACATACTGGGTTCACTTAGAGGTGAGACAAGAAAAGCAGACGACTATGAGACAGGGGATGGGTAGTGATACTCAGTGTACAGTGTGTACCCAAAGTACATGGGAAAAAACCCTAGAGTGACCCAGACATGAACTGTACTTGTTTTATAATTAGCGGTCATGTGTATGATAAATAGACAAGAAAAGGCGGCAGGTGCCGGAGCCGACAGAGACACGAGCATAAGATAAGGCGGCAGGTGCCGGACTTGGCAGAGACACGAGCACACTTAATGAAGGATTGAAACATGTGTTGGACACACGGTGCTACATGTGCACCTGCAGCCGCGCACACATGTCGCTAAGAATAAGAATATAGACAAATAACCAAAAGACACACGACCAGTTTCTGAGTTTAATAAGAAGTTGAGACAACACAAAATAGCATGTGCATCTACATAATGACAAACAAGGAGATTCATGAAAAATTCAATATAAAAATATAAAGTATAAGGCCCAACATAAAAGTACAAAAAACATAGGGGGCCTGGGAATGCATCAATAGCAAAATAAAATGCATAAGAAATCACATATCAAACATCGACCTTCTCTGAGTCAGAACAACGCCCACAGGAAGATCAGTAAGGGGGCCAAAAGCAGAAATGCCGCGGTTCAGAATTGGTGCAGGTGCTGGAAGAAAATCCGTTTGGGTACCAACAGTTGCACTCTCGTTAGTTTGAGTACTAACGGACACTTTAAAATCAGTCTGAGTGGCAACATGACAAACAGGCCTTAGAACAGAAGGAGCTGGAGTGCCAGACTCTGGCCGTACAGGCCTAAAGGCAGGAGGAGAAGGGCTGTTTACCTCCAGACGAGGTCTCTTAGAAGGACCAGGATTGGAGTCATTGAAATTGCATCAATGACACATTGATGGCTGACACACAGCCTACTGTAGATGAGGCCCACAGCGGCCCGGTCAAGGGCAGGCTCAGTAGGGTTATAATCTGTACTGCCCATGCTATCCGAGCTGTCCAGAGGGAGGCAATAAGCACTTGGGCAAAGTACAATCAGCTATAAGATTAAAATAAAATACGTAAGTACAACAAATTGGGAAAAGAAGACAAGATTAAACAAGTGAAGTGTAAAGATAATGGAAAGTAATTTGCAAGAAAAATGAATTATAATGGGAAAAAATATAATCACGAGGTACAGATGACGTAGGGAGTCAGATGACGAGGTATATGACGTAACATAATATGGTAGAAAAACTTAAACATAATGGGAGAATTTCTTGGAAAAAGTTAGACTATAATGGGTTAAAATATTTGGTAAGGAATGAAAAAAAAAGAAGTAGTGAGGAGAAGATAAGGTGTGCATCCCTCCTCTTGAAAACTGTATATAATGAGCCTGCATGTAACTGTCAGACAGTCTGCTTTTGATCATGCTTGGATTTATGACCTAAATGCGGCTCACTTGGGTTTTATCGCTGCAATAAATCCTGCTTACTTTATCCAGATCTGCGTCCTAAGTCGTTCTTTGGTTCTTTTGACTAGAGATACAGATTTTGTTTAATGTTTTATAATTACAGTAGGTAACATTAACAAGTGAAAGACTAAAAATCTCCCACACTAATTATATTATGTACGATGGGAAGGTCATGGCTGATAACACAATTTGATCTTTTCAACATGAATGAACTGAATTTAATCAAATGAATTGTTAAACTGAGCCATCTTTGGTTGGATGAGAGAAAAAAATTTTTTAATATAATGAGTAATTAAATGATCATAAAAGACTTAAAAAAGAAAAGAAAAAAATATATATATATTTATTTATTTTATTTATTTATTTATTTTTTGCGAATATATTTACTCAAGAATTTTACACCTTATGTGCGCTACTGAAATAGGATGTGCTATGAAAGTAAATCCCTGTAGAGTCAGTTCTAGCCAGGATTTTAGAGCAAGGGAAAAAAAATAAAAAAATCAGGAATTACAATTACCTTTTCAACATGGACATTCCTGTGGGGATCATATCAAGTCCGCTAAAAATAGCCAGATCTAGAAATCAGGTTAGAGCGAGGGACCCTGCAAGCTCACAGTCATCAGGTATCATGAATACAAGCGCTGAGGACGGCGAGACTGTCGGGAACCTGGCATAGATCTGGAACCCTGAAGCGATGGTTAATAGACTGACACCACTTTTAGCAGGATATGAAAATAAGTCAGACCACACTCATCTGGCCAAACAGTGCATGCGCAAACCTTATCTAAATTATGCAAGGGCTGTGCAGTACATATATGACACTTTCATACATAGCCAAGGACTTTGCATATAAATAATGCATTTAGCCCAAGGCATCTGTAGTCTTATCCCTCACATGCTGTTTGTTACATTGATTCATTAATTCATGCAAATCCAGTAGAATTTCTAGCAGCGTCGCTATAGACTGCATTAAAACACCAACTATATTTACTTTTCTCAAATTCTACAAAAAAAAAAAAAAAAGAAGAAGAAATTCACAGAAACAGTTTTACAAAAGCAGGTCCTGAATTGGTGAATTTAAGATGGAGGGAATATGTGTAATGATTAAAAATCTACAAGATGTAAATAAATACAGAGATTGTGATCAGAGAGAATCGGAGCAATGTTAATTCTTCAATAGTGCAAATGTTGACTAAAATAATTGAAAAAAAAAAAAGAATGATAGAAATGACTGAATACAGAATAATTTTAAAAAGTGAAAATCATGTCACTTTTATCTGTAAAGGAATCAACTTTTTATATAAGCTTTAATGGAGCAAATTATTATTATTATTATTATTATTATTATTATTAGTTTGTTTAATTACCCACAAAAATATCTTTCACATTCCTTACTTCACCCAGGAATATAGGCCACATAAAAGCCCGACAAGCCTTCGTGTGGGAATAATCTTTTATTCACATACTTTCACTGCAGTTTAGACTGAATCATAAATTGCTTTCTACCCTATATATATACTCTCACTTGCCAATTTTATAGCAGCACCTGTACCTAGAGAATAGCCAGACTGCAAGTCTACAGTAACTCAAATAACCACTCTTTACAACCACAGTGAGCAGAAAAGCTCAGAATATCCTGGAATGTACAACTATCAAAACCCTGAGGCATTCAGGTGCCAATGCTGTCAGCCAAAAACAGCAGTCTGAAGCTACAGTGGGAACAGGCTCAAAGAAACAGCACGTCGAACCTTGCCTGGCCTGCCACATCTCTGAAAGCGAGTTCAATCAGTGTCTGCTGGAAATGGTTTAAACCTGTCATGTAACATCAGTTTTAAAACACATCCATCAGTCATTTTTATACTGCATTAAAACTGCCACACTTTTTATCCACCAAGAGACAGAAGGGTGATCTGGTCACACAGGTTACAAAGTATTTACATTTAGCAGAAGGTAAATGTAATCCAGAGCGACTTATATTTTTCTCTCAGTTGAGGGTTAAGGGCCAACTAGGTGGTTGTGGGGTTTGAACCTGGGACCTTCCAAATCATAGTCCAATGCCTTAACCACTACGTTACCCCTAACCCAACAGATGTTACAGTATAAAAGTTCAATTTATTCAACTAAAAGTGGAAAATATGGCACTAAAATATATACAGTACAAGTTCTCATTTCAGCAGGGT
This sequence comes from Clarias pachynema, assembly GCA_030014365.1. Lineage (NCBI taxonomy): Eukaryota > Metazoa > Chordata > Actinopteri > Siluriformes > Clariidae > Clarias > Clarias pachynema. Next base: position 10,437,379 of record JAQMYL010000013.1, on the reverse strand, counting down.
CAAATTAAGGTCGTGCACCAAGCAAAGAAAACATTAATTACCACAGTTGAGTTAAAAAATAGCCATTGCATCATTAAAGAAAACTTCTGAGCTGTCAACTTTGCAAAAGAAATGCGATAAAAATTTATAATCCATATAAACCACAGCTATGTTTAACAGTGAAAGGACTCCATACAATCCAAGTCCCATATGCACATGCACAATGTGATGAGAACCTACAGCGTTGGGAATAAACAGCTGTGTGTAAAACCATATGAAAACCACTTGGTAGTGAGACTCATCAGAAAAACAGGCTTCAATTTGCTACGCAGCAGAAGTACTTTGGAGCAATGAAAAAAGGGCATGTGGTCTGATGAGTCCAGACCGACTCTGTTCAAGAGTGATGCATGCACCCATCATGCATAGTGGCCACTGTACAAGCCTCTGGAGGCAGTGTTATGATCTGGGGTTACTTCAGTTCGTCAGGTCTAGGCTCGGTGTGGCAATAAAATAAAGTCAGGTGACGACCTGAATGTACTGAATGACCAAGGTACTGTATTACATTGATGTTTTTCTTCCCTGATGGATCATGACCAGCCCAATGGAAATACATTAAGTACAGTGTCTCATCCTTTATGAAAATGCATTCACAATCATTTTATTGCTTATACAGTATATCTTGAACAAACTGAATTAGAATCAATACCATTTTCTTGTAGTCAATCTGTAAGAGCTGCACAATCTATATCATGCAAATGAAAGGCTACAAAAAACCGTGCTTGATAGAACCGTAAACAATACTGTACGAGATCAGGTTGGACAGAATTGACAAGTGAGGAGCACAAGTATGTCACGGTTGAGCGTGCTGGTAAATAGGGACACTGGAAAGTAAAGGGCAGTCTGGCTGAGTTTTGAAAAGGCCACATGGAGAATGGAATAGGAAGAGATTATGACGAGGTGGTCACACCATGTGTGTGCCTGGCGTGAACCCAAAATGTGCTGCGAAGTAAATCTCAGAAGCAAAGAGGACACTCTGATGGACAGAGTTGCTTGGTATAAAATGCCTAGTGAAGCTACAGTAAGAACTGCCTCTCTTTCTGGAAAATATCACTACATACTGTATAAACGTATGGATTAAAAATGAAGATTCACTTTTTGGTAGCAGGTCTTACAGTGTATGCTGTTATAACAAATGGTTTGAATCTTTGGGGATACTTTAAAATAATACTGCTGCCTTAATGTAGGAATTATGAATGACAAGCCTGTATTAGCTAATAAGGCTAGAATGGTGTGTATTTTATACAAACCAATGGGAAATAAAAGAATTTGAGAACGGCAGTTAGCCTAACCTGCATATCTTTGGACTGTGGGAGAAAACCGGAGTACCCGGAGGAAACCCACCAAGCACAGGGAGAACATGCACACAGAGACGGGAATCGAGCCTGGCCGGGAATCA
>JAQMYL010000013.1:10422146-10435771 GCA_030014365.1 Clarias pachynema | reverse complement strand
CATGAAAATAAAGAAAACACATTGACAGATAGATGAGAAGGTGTGTCCAAACTTTTGGCCTGTACTGTATATATATAAAGCACCTTGTTAGTTTTAAGAAATCATCCTAATGGATATATTTTTCTCTCCTGCATGGCAACTTCTGTAATGTTTCAAGACGCTGACAGGGACAAAGTGTCTTGAGAGACATCCGGGATAATTGCACATTGCTTAAACTAAGCTAAACTCTTAATTACAGAAGTAGATTGAGTGTGTCAAGCAGAATTCCCACTTGAGTCGAGCGAAATCACGTTCCATTCACAGAGCAGTCCGACAGACTGACAGCCAGCAGTTGGTGCAATTCGAGTGAAGGGGAGAAAGTGGAAATCATCCAAATGTAAAATCCATTTGTTAGCCAGCATATTTCAAACTTGGACAGGGCCTTCTATAATAAGCTGCTGAGAGGATACCACGATTATTGAACCAGCAGATAAATGAGGTTCTTCATGTGTAGATAACATACGTATGTAAACCATGATGGCGTAATCGAGGAATTCATTCTCCCTGTTTAGCCCTTTCTCTTTGTCCTTGTTCCGTTCAACCCCAGAATTCTCTTGTCACTTCTGTGTGCAACCCACACGGGTCACTCATGTGGGCAACCCAAGGAATCTTGCACTTCATGGCTCACTGACTAATTGGAAGTGGCAGACATGTCTCCTGGGGAGCCACTAAGACTTTTAGTGCTTTTGAACACATCATCCCTGCTGGATTCTGCAGTCATATAGTTTTCTTTTTCTTCCCGAGCAGGGGGTAGAACAATGATAAACTGACATGCAAAATTCATAAACAACACACCAGACAGATAAGTGAGAAAGAAGATAAAATTCAACAAGTGCGTAAATCTTTATTCAGGCATTCAAGTATTCCGTCAAGTCGATTTTCGAGCTCTACGTACAGATTATGGAAATTACCTTCTTACTCCTACAAGGTTGCCATATTTTTCTTGAGTAAAAGTATTCAAAGTTGTTCAATAGACATGAATCAACCCCCTCACCCAACAAACAAGATAGAATATGTGGCCTGCTTTCTTTATTGCTAAATATACAGTAATATGAGCCAACATTAAAACCCTTTAACATTCTGCTCAACCTTTTGGTAGAGTAATGACTGTATGTCTTACTTACAGAAAAACTTGTCTACCACTTGGTTGAGGTATGCTTAGCTAAAAAATATCCACTGTCTTTAAACAGTATGCATTTTCTATTGCTTTGTAGCATACTACCAGAAATAAAATGAATCCAATGGTTAAAATTTTAACAAGTACAATGGTCTTCCTAGTTGGACTACAGAGGTTTCTAGATGGATGGAATAGTGAAAATAAATTTGTGTTTAGCTTCAAACTACTGTTAAAAGCTAAAAGCTGTTGTGTATATATATATATATATATATATATATATAATATACTTTTTTCAGATTTTTTTTAATACTTTTACCATAAAGCAACATCTCAACCATTTGGAAGAGGTCTACTGTATAGTGCGTTCGGTTAAAAAACAAATATTGTTTCAAGACAAGATTTTTTTTTTACTCATTGATTTTTCCTAGTGAAGATGTTAAACGGTAAACCAAGAAACAATTTAATAATGAAAAAAAGAAAAAACATAAACATCCACTAGTGCCGATATATTGCTGCTTGATTATTCCTTGTTGAAATGATCACTGTAAACTTGTCTAACACTTTGACTTCCACCCTCATTATTCAACAACATATGATCCGTTATTTAATAAAATAAAAATAAAATACACATTTAGATTGGTGGGTAAGCCAACAAAAGAGTGCTGGTTTGTGGCTTTGAAGCACAACAACATGCTGAAGTTGCTTGCATAACTGATGTTAATTGGGGTACGTTGTAAATGTTAACTCCTGTTATTAATGTAAGATGTTTCAACAAGAACGGCGCTGTTTCCTTTAGCGCTGAAGAAAACACGAGCAATTATTGCTTGGTTCCGCTGCAATGGAGAATGATTCTCTTGATAGACAGCTAATGAACCAGACATCTGTCATGTTTCTCACCTCAAACAATTCTCTGGTGGGTGTGCTTCAAATTGCTTCGGCTAGTTGATTTCTCCACTGAAGTATACAAAGGATGTGCCTTGGCTACAAATTAGTCATTCTTGCCAAAGCAAAGAATGAACAGCTTTGACTTCAAGCCTATTTCTGTCAGACACTAATAGTTTGGCAGATAATGGCGTGTTTTGGTATTACATGAAACAGAGCTAAAATTTAAACCTATGCTTCAACAATAATATAATAAAATAATATGACTAAGCAAAATTTTCATTAATGACATTAAGAATGGCATTTCAAGCACAGAAATGCATACACATCGCATCGGAAAAGAATTAATTCAAATTATTTAAAACATTCTGCATGGTTCATGAAGTTTTCTTCTAACCACGATAAAAAGAAAAGGCGGGAAAATCCTCCAGGTGGTGCATGCTAAACTACTGTACAGTCCCCTACATATGAACATTCGAGTTACAAACTTGTAACATGCGGTGTAAAAGTGCCAAGCAACAAGGATGGAGAAAAATGATAAATAATTGAGAGAATGGATCGAGAGAACAAGAATCCAATCATCGGGCACAATTCTAAAGAACACTGCACTGTAATATACTGTGTATATCCAATTGTTTTAGTATTCTTGTACCTAGACACTGTTTGTTGGACTTACAAACAAACTGGACTTGCGAACGAGCTCTCGGAACGGAACTCGTTCATAAGTAGAGGACTTACTGTATTCACATGTTGGCAGGCAGCACAGCATCCTGTCCAGGATGTGGGTACAAATGGAAACAGAGGGTGGGGCGAAGCTGTACGGAGGGCAGGTCTTCGTGTATACTGCATACTTGAACCTAGAAAGTGGCATAACAGATTTGGAGGGAAGAGCTGTCTACCCTCTTCATCATACGTACGATCAGCAGCCTGTGATTGGATAGTGCTGCCGTGATTGAAAGGGAAGGGAGTATGTCATTCATGCAACACTTACGTAATTAAAATTTTACCCTGGCAATCCACAACAACTTGCTCAAAGTTTTAATTAGAGTTAATTCTTGTAATTCTAAACTGTTATATATTAGAGTACGACACTGTTGGCCATCAATTACTGAAAAATGTACAGTCAGTTTTATGCATGTGCAAGCTGGGATTTCACTTGTTATAGAGAGATAGAGAGAGTGTGTGTGTGTTTGCGTGCAGGCCTATTTTACATCAGTTGAAAGAGAAATCAATAGTGCACTGCCCACAGCCATTCTCTGCATGTTACAGCTGCATGACAGCTTGTCTTTTAAAGTACACTGATACTGGAATGGATCCAAAAACACGGCTGTTTACACAGATACGGGCTGGACCGTCTACGTAATGTCTGGACACGTGCACGCACACAAAAGCACATCTTTATAACTCTTTATAACCATTGTAGTGTAAACAATATTCCTGTTGAATCGAGACAAAGAGTTGCACTCTATTATGCAAACCCTCAGTTCTTAAAACAATTCATTTAGAGCAGACAAACAGACTACGCAACCTGTTTAGAAACCAACCTTTACGGTGTTACAGTACACGTTTTTACCCAATTAACATCAGTAAAAGCTACAGTAGTTAACAGGTATTTGCCAATTTTTAATTCATAAAAAATTTTATAATAATAATCCGGAAATGTGTTTTAATTCAGCCGTGATGAGCCAGACACGTCAGTGTTGGTTTGTAGATGAAGCTTGGCACGACAAGGAATTGCTCCCAGAGCAGGTCAGGATAAAATATTGCTCGCATGGTAATAGAGGGGTATTTTTAACCCAGACCAGCAGGAGAACTAGACATTAGGTCAGGATAAAAACCAACGTGTTAGTGAACAACACAAGGCTGAGAGATAAATGCGACCCTGGAGAGTGTATTCGGGTTAAAAGTGATGCAAGGAGGAACCGGTAAACAACTATTTAATACACTATGAGGTTTATTGAATGACATCACTACACACACACACCCTATTTTAAGCACCTAAAGCTAGAACATGGTATCCTGCTCTAACTTGGCATCAGTAGCTGGTGGCATTTCACACCTCACAAAAGCGTGTGTACTTTGTTCTCGGCGGACTGACGGCCAATTATGTGCCAGAGTGTCTGAGAGAAAGATGGTCCACAATGCACCAGCAGAAGTGGAGAAACCAACAGGGACTCGAGCTAAAGGAGCTGAGACAGATGCTCATTAAGATGAGCGACTACAAATATGCCATGCAAACCCGTCACTAATTGGTATCACTCGGCTATGGCTGAGAGAACCATTAGCGCAGACGAAGAGAAGTTGAAAGACTCCAAAACAAAATAAATAAATAAATAAAAAGAATTAATATGTCTAATAAAAGATTTTAATACTTGACGTACTGAACTTTTTTAGAAAGCATTTATTGTATATACATCTTTTATATTAAAAAAATCATACTGTATAGCCCTTTTAACAATTCATATCATCACAAAGCAGTTTTCAGAATTATATAAACCCCTAATGAGCAATTCGGTGGTGATGGTGGCAAGGAAAAACTCCTTGAAATAACATTTTTACATTTGCATTATTACATTTCCCCCAAGACAGCAGAGATGAGTCATTCATAAACAATTCATTCTTTTTGAACGAGTCTTTAACGTCACTCAGAAGAACGAGTAGTCTCCGAGAGTGATTCGTTCATTTTTTACTGGGCGCGCATGCGCAAAGCATCGCCAAGCCTCAATAGGTTATGTACAGGAAACAAAAATGCGTAGTTACCTTTGAGTCTTTTATTCTGAGTCATTCGTTCTTTTCTCACGTGACTCCCATAGACGCTTTGCAGTGCAATAGATTCAAAAGAACGAACGACTCGGACTAGAAGACTCATGAGAAGAACCGCTCAATTTACAGTTAAAATCTTTATTTGTTCTGTGTGAAGTTCTTTCTCATTCCTTATATGGCAGGTCTACCTTTGGCCTACCGAAACCTTTTTGTTTCCCCAGAACTTCTCCAGGACATGTTAATGACTAATTGTCCTTTGACGTAACAGATGTGTGTAAGGTGTTTGGCTCAAGACTTGAACAATCTGTCTTTGCTGTCATTAAACCAGAAAGAACATTCAGACAGTATCATGCGGTGTGTATGTATGTGTATGCATGTCTTTCTCTTTCCAGTAGGTAAGCATATCAAGGTGCGGCAGACACTTGAAGCAATTCATCTTTTTTTGTCTTATATAATTTTGTCTTATAACTGTATACAGAGTCGAAAATGCTACCTGTATCAACAGAAACTTGAGATTCTAAGTACGAGCATTAGAGCCATTTCTGAATTCATTAATAATCCACTGTATGAAACTGAAGTTAATCGTTCAGTGAGACTTTTCTTAACAATTGAAGTCCTAAGGCTGAAAACATGGATTATACAGTATAATGTAATGTTACATAAGGTTTAATATTAAGACATTAAAATCATAAAGGGTGTTTATTATTAATTTTATTATTCAAGTTATTTATGCAGGTTGATTCATTTCCTATAAGAGCTGCTCTGACAGTAACAGTAACAAAGATAAACTGTAATGCTTTAAGTAACCAAAAAATACTGTATATTCCTATTATAAAGTTAAACGCACGTGTTATGGGTCATGCCACTTACAACTACTTACAGTCATGCTAAAAGTTAGTACCCCCTCTTTTTCTATGTTCTTTCTATGTGTTTTTGGGTAAAAACATAATCATCGGATCATAGTGGGTCTTAATATTACTCAAATACAACCTCAGATGATCAACATATATCTTTCTTCACCGTGCCATTACTTATGTAACAAAAATGAAGACAAAAAAAAAAAGAAAAGCATGTAGGCAACATTAAGTACCCCCATGATTTAAAATCTTCCACCTTTAGCAGCAATAACTTGAAGGAATCACTTCCTCTATGACTTTATAAGTCTCTCGCATAGTTATGGAATAATTTTGGTCCATTCTTCCTTAAAACATTGTAAAGGTTTTTGCCATTTGCTTATGTACAGTAAAGCTCTGTTACAGTAATGGCCTGCCATAACATTTGAGTTGGGTTAAGATCTGGACCTTGATTCTTCTATTTAATTTTTTTAGCCATTCTAATGCAGATTTGCTGGTGTGCTTCGGATCATTGTCCATTTGCATGACCAAATTTCGACCAAGCTTTAATTGTCGGACAGATGGCCTCACATTTGCCTCTGGAATACCCCGATATACAGAGGAGTTCATGGTCAACTCAATGACTACAAGGTACCCAGGACCTCTGGCTGCAAAACAAGCCCAAATCATCACTCGTTCACTGTAGAACTTGACGGTGGGTATGAGGGAGGTGTTTCTACTGAAATGCTTTCCCCCAAACAACTCCAATTTGGACTCATCTATCTGTAGGTCATTGTTCCAGAAGAACTGTGCTTCATTCAGAGGCAGTTTTGCCAACCTCAGTCGTGCTTGCATCTTCTTTTTAGGCAGAAGAGGATTTTCTCCTGGCAACCCTTCCAAACAAACAGTACTTGTTCAGTCTTCTTCTAATTGTGTTGTGAGCTATAACATTAAACATGCTCATTAAAGGCCTGTAGGGACTGAGATGCTACTCTAGGTTTTTTTTTATTTATTTGTATTTCTCTGAGCATTGTATGGACTGACCTTAGGGTGAATGTCCTGGAATGTCGACTCCTGGGAAGACTCCCTGCAAGCTGCCTTGAATGCTTTCGACTTGTGAATAATTTTTCTTAGTGTAGAATGTTGGACTCCAAATGGTTTTATTACCCTCTCCAGATTGATGTGCAGCAACAATTGCTTCTCTAAGACCATTTCCTTCTTGGCATTGTGTTAACACACGAATACAGCAGACCAGCAAACAGCGAAACGTGTCCTTTTTTATAGCGATCAATGAATTAAGGGCTGATGATTAGAAGCACTTGGCTGCAACTTACTCTTAAAAACTTTAGAAGCAATAAGGGGGTACTAAGTATTGCCCACATGCTTTTTTTTTTTTTCTTTTTCGCTTAATTTTTCTTGAATAAATGATCGCACAGTAAAAAAAAAAAAGTGAAATTTTATTGTTTGTCTGAGGTTGTATTTGCTTAATTTAATTCTAGATGTTTTTACACAAACACTACTAGAATTAAATGACAGGGTACTTACTTTTGAACGTGACTGTACTGTATGTCAACCATAATTAGGTTATAATAGTAGGCTTTATGTAGTCTAAAACACATTTTAATGCTGTTAGATTAATAAGTAGGTGCTACCAAGGCTGGTTTTATTGAATTTTATGTAAATTATGTTATATAAAAAAAAAAGCTAACAATAACTTCAACCTTTTAACATCTAAATTAGAATGCCACCTGGTTTAATACAGTACGCATGATTGTGCAGTCGAGAAACCGCGCTCGTTTTCGCTCGGTAAGCATCTGCATGCAGCATGATAAAAAGCAAATCCTAATTACTTGCAAATAACATTAAAAGCTGTCATTTAACATGCACCTGTACAGACTTTATCATTTATGGCAACCAATCGAGCGATGAACGGCTGATTCTTTCTCCTGCTTCTCCTTTAGCCCATTATGATCACAAGTCTGTTGCACACATGTTCACTCTCTCTCTCTCTCTCTCTTAACGTCGCCTGTACCCTCCACCGGCAGACAGCTGCTAATAGGGGTTTATTTTTAGCAGGTGGGCGAGGTGTGGGTCTCTGTGATGGATGAAGGTGATGTTTTACCCCTCTATCTTCCTCTCCTTCCATTTGGAAGATGGTCAAGGAGAGAAAGACAGAACATGAGATGGACTGACCGATACACCTGAAGTGTAATGTATATATATATATAATATATATAGGACGTACAATTCTAGGACAGGGTTGTATATTTTACAGAAGACACAGACACGTCACCAAACCTGATGAAAAAAAGACAGAATAAAATAAATAATTCAACCTATTTTTCCTAACATAGATGAGGTGAGTATGCAGAGCAAAAATGTAATTTGATGTGACTAATACGATGCCTAATTTTAGAAATTCTGTAAAGTCAGTGGATTCAATGCAATCAAATGTCAATATGAAAAGTTAAGGGTTTAGGGACCATGTCCAAACAGCTAAGTTGGAGTGTAAGGAGTCGAGCATTTTTGTACCAGTCTTGAGGACAGCGGAGTTCTCTGTTAAATGACTTCTTTCTTTTTTGGTTCTATTAATGTCAAGAGAACGAGTGGTGAAGAGGAAACTGTTTATAAGCTATAACAAGAACTAACTTTGGATTCTCCGTCATAAATGACATATGAAATGCTGAAAATTTAGAGAGTCCAGTTAGCGTTCTACAACCTCCAGTTACAGTACATTCATCACATTTAAACAAAAAACTTTGAGTCTACCAACCATGCAGGACGTGGGTCGGCCACCATTCTTGTTGAAACTGGTTTTTCAGGAATTGGGCTTGGCCCCTTAGTTCGGGTGAAGGAAATTCTTAATGATTCAGCATACCAAGACATTCTGGACAATTTCAAGCTCCCAACTTTGTGCGACCAGTTTGGGGATGGCCCCCTTCTTGCTCCAACATGACTTCGCACCAGTGCACAAATCAAAGACCATAAAGACATGGATGAGCGAGTTTGGTGTGGAATTACTCGACTGGCCTTCACAGAGTCCTGACCTCAACCCGATAGAACACCTTTAGGATGAATTAGAGCGGAGAGTCGGAGTCAGGCCTTCTTGTCCAACAACAGTGTGTGACCTTAAAAATTCTTCTGCTGGAAGAATGGTCAAAAATTCCCATCAAGTTGTACTGTAACTGCAAAGGATGGACCGACATCAGTTCAAGTTCAAGCTCAAGTTCATATGCATGTGAAGGCAAGCAAGCAAATACTTTTGGCAATATAGTGGACTGGCAAAAAAAAAAAAAAAAAAAATTGTGGGGACGTATGAGTAATAATAGAGGGTTTGGGGGATTTTTGTCTGTCTGTTTGTTTATGCACACATCACGTCAAGACTACTGAACGAATGTTAATTGGGTATCCACAGGTGGATTCGGCCGTGCTTGATGTAACATATAAGCTTTGCATCATCGCAATCAGCCCACAAGAAAAGAAGATATGCTAATTTAAATGGAATATGCACTTATATATAAAAAAAATCATTAGTTAATCTCAAAATTTGAGGCACTGTACATTTTTTAATACGCGCTTATGAGTGTGCAAGTAAAATGTCCTTCATCTCGCACCATCATGCCGCGCACTTCACGGTAACACATTCAAATTTTGGTTCATTCCAAAATTCAGCAGATGGCGCTGTACATTTTTTAAAACATGCTTAGGGGTGTGCAATTAAATTCCACGTGGACGAAGTCACAGGTACATGGTAAATAAATAAAAGTTAAACAACTAGTGCTCATCTATGCTTTCGGTAAAATATACTGTTCCCAGCTAGCCAGCTAATTAGGTCTCTAAGTTAGCAAGTTAGTTTTTTGTTAATTTACTGGCTGTTGTTAACTAATGTCATGTCAATCTGTCTTGTTCAGCTAGCCAGCTATAGTAATTAGGCTTCTTAGTTAGCTAATCAGTTTTTCTGTTAATTTATGTTGTAAATTTATGTTGCATGTAGCACCTTGATCCTGGAGGAACGTTGTTTCATGTCACTTCAATCATATACAGTTAGTACACAGTGAAACGAAACAACGTTCCTCAACTTGACTTGACTGTGCAGGTTACATGTAGGTCAAATTTCCATGAAAATTTTAGTAGGATTTTTTTTGTTGTTGTTTATGTTAAACCTTCTTTTTTTCTTTTTTAGAAAAACATTAGAAAATAAAATAGCTGGTGCACATCTAAATCAAGTAACCTAGTAAAGCTGTATAACGATATACTGTATCTAAAGAACACTTCAAAGCACGTATGCAAGTCCCTTGGGATAAGGGCGGCTGACAAATGCCTAAATGTAATGTAAATGAGGATAGAAGAAAAGTGCAATGATGACCTTAAGTGTCGCCTATCATTCGCAGGCAGTTAGGGGTTAACTCTTTGAGTAGCAAAGATCTGTGCCAGAAATACACAATGACAAATTTAAAAAAAAGAAAAGAAAAAAAGATTACTCCTTGTATGGAAGCCCTGTTGGAGAGTGTTGATGATGGACGCTTCAGACTGTGCATTTGGGGGTTCGGATATGTCATTTAGAACCAAAGATATCATTATTTTTACAATGCATACACTGGCGGCTTGGCAGTGGTGGGATTTAAACTCACAACCTTCTAATCAGAAAACCAGCATCTTTACCACTGAGCCAGCACTGCCCATGCGGCAAGGGACTGGCTTGCTAGATGAACTTGCATAATAATAATAATAACAACCTCCAGGTAATAAATGGCAACATTTTCCATGTATTATCTATAGAGCTCATCATGTATGGGGTCATAGCGTGTCTGCAATCTTTCCTAGGGCACTAAACAGAGCATGATAACACCATGTACACAGCACAGAGGTGATATTTAAAGCCACAAGCGCCGTGCCACCTGCAACATCTTATGTGTTCATATTCTTTGGCTTTCTGCCGTCTCCAGAAAAGGCCTCACCAAATATTGACTGCTGAAACTTTTTTTTTTTTTTTTGCTTCACAGTTTGCATGACATGTTCAGACTCAAACTGAACATCATATGCATTTATGATCTTTTCCATCAAAGGTGCTGATATTTCTGCTTATGATGCATACAGTACATGTACATGTTTGAAAATCGGAGTAGTTCGGCAGATTGGTGGATTAGTGCTGGAGCTGAATGCTCGGTACAGCGGCTCTTCTACTCTACAGATCTACAATTTTAGAATATTAAAAAGTACACAGTGTTTCAGGTCTAGCGTGAGGTCGAAGTTTATTGTGCGGTGTGCAGCGGGAAAATGTTACTGTAATATTATTTTAGTACAGAATATTACAGCCAGAGCCTCAATAACAGGAGGAGCATAAAGCTTTCTACAGCAAGTGCTGAGGTTCGCTTTACAAGTTTAACAGTTTTATTTTCACTTTATGCTTTCTGACGCACATTAGTCCCTTATTAGGGTTGTATTTTATATATTTTATGGTACTGTGTAAAAGTCTTTTGAGCCACCCTCATTTCTTGATATTTTGCTTGCAAAGAGCCAGGCTTTATTGTATTTCAATGCAGCCTTGAGGAATAGTTGAGGAATTGAGGAAGAGTCTGTTTTGGGGAAGTTTTGGTTTCTCGTTTCCAGTCCAGTCCGTGTATCTGAGCAGTTTTCTAATAGGATCTTCAGGCACTTTGCAGCCTGTTGCAGTAAAAAGAAAATCCATTTTCTTTAATTTATTTGACATAGTTTAATTTTTACTTAATTGTGAAGAAGTTAGGGGTGGCTTAAGACTTTTGTACAGTACTGTATCTCTCACTGTACACTTGTGCATGTGGATAGGATAGGGATAAACCACAGCCATGTCTCTGGTTCTGACTTCAAGGATAGGGTGACCATCTACAATAATAGTTATTAATAATAATAATAATAATAATAATAATAATAATACAGTAATTCATTAATTTAAAGAAAAAAATAATAATAATATTAATTCATTAATAAAAAAAATTACAACAACAGTAATAATAATAACAATAATAAATTAATGCATTAATTTAAACAAAAGAAATAAATAACAACAACAACAATAATAATTTATTAATAATAAATAATTGTATTTAATAATAAATAATATTATTATTATTTATTACAAATAAATGTATTTATTTATTTAAACACAATTATTAAATAACAATACATTAATTTATAAATTTTAACAGAATAAATAAATAACGACAATAATAAATTAGTTCATTAATTTAAATAAAACAAATAAATAACAACAACAATAATAACAATAATAATAATTTATTAATAATAAAATTTGTTATTTAATAATAAATATTTTTTTAAGAAAAAATTAATTATTTATTTATTTAAACAAAATTAATAAATAACAATACATTAATTTATTAATTTAAACAGAATAAATAAATAATGACAATAATACATTTATTCATTAATTTAAACAAAATAAACAAACAACGATATCTTCAACAATAATAATAATTCCAAAAAGAAAATCACTTACTTAAAGCAACCTTTTATTTTTGCTTGACGGCAATCAGACAGACCTGACAAGCTGCAAATCAGGAAGGGTGTACTCAGTGAGGTGTGAGGAAAGAAACGAGGAAAAATTAGGAAAAGCAATTAGCACGCTGGAGCCTTGCTGAGAATCTTAACATCTCTGCGCGTGATAGGAAGGAATTCTTAAAATAAGATAACAAGTCTACTTTGGTGCTCTTGCCATTTTTAGGCTGCAAAAGTGACATGACGAGGAATAATTAGGGTTAACACAAAGGCGCGCATTTGCAAGACAGATCTGCACAGACACAAACACACACACATAACCTAATTATCTTTTGGAAATTTGAACCATCAACCAAAAAAACACAGCTGACCCCATGCGAGTCTGAAAATTATTTTCGTCCAGACACCAACCTAATGCAGCCGTGAAACCTCAGATTTGCTAAATTGTTTGGGTGTAAGCCATTTTTCACTGTTCTAACAGGTGCTGTTTTTATTTATTTATTTATTTATTTTTATTCTGAAATATCGTATACTAAAAATGGATTTTATTTATTTAATTAATTTATTTTTAACCCCTCCCCTACAAAAATATGCTTACTTAAGTCAAACAATTTATGATGAAATGTCTTCTCAAGGAAAGCGGAAAACTGATCATTTAGACCTCAAGCAAAGTACAGTGATGAGCCGCAGGAAAAATATTTAAACGGTACAAACGTTTTGGTGATCCCAGCCGAGGTGGCTCGGAGCCCACTGCGGTCGTTCCCGTGAACATTCGCCGAGTCGAACGCCTGATCCATGAAAATCGACAGATAACTATCTGTCTGTGGGATCTGTAGACACAATCATTCACCAACACCACTTACTGTAATCATTACTGGAACTCGGCTGGGAGTTACTGCCAGTCCTGACCTCTCTCCAAACTACTTCCACATTTTTGGGCCATTAAATTAGTTCCTGGGAGGCCAGCGTTTCAGATGTGAAGCAGCAGTCCAATTACTAAGAAAACCTTAGAAAGCCTTCTACCTTGATGGTGTCCAGGCACTAGTGAAACACTGGGACGAGTGCATTATTGTAGCAGGGGTATTTTTACACATTATTGACTCTATTTGCTGTAGAGTTATGCACAGCTTTCTTGACAGAGTAAATGGGAAGTCATGACACTATCCCATCCTTCCTCATTTACAGGAACGTCAAATCAACATAGTTGGAACAACATGACATCAGAAATGAATACAGTAAAACCTCTTGCAGTGAAAAATGAGTTATAATATATTTACAAGTTAGCTTCAGAGTACTTAATACAGGCATATTCATTGGAAAAAAATCTTAAACACTGTCTTTAAGTCAGGCGTGTTTTCATAAAAAAAAAAAAAAATGTATACATGTATACAGTGGCTAGCTGCTAGCTTTTGAAACAGAGGAAGCTCATATTAGGCCTTCATCATAAAATTCATTATGTTATTTGTACGTAAATTCTGGCTAGTTTCCCCTTCCAT
>JAQMYL010000013.1:10382716-10397038 GCA_030014365.1 Clarias pachynema | reverse complement strand
ACACCAAGTACCCTCCTACCTGTCTCCCTGATCACATTGGCTGTAGTTGTCCAGTCAACTGAAAGCACCTCCTGACCACCCATAGACAACAACATTAGATAACAGTGATTAGTTGCTGATAAACAATGGTAAGCAGTGATTGGTTGATAGTAAACAATCATGATTAGTGATTGGTTGCTGATAAACAACAGTGATTAGTGATTGGTTGATAAACTATGGTGAGTAGTGATTGGTTGCTGATAAACAATGGTAAGCAGTGATTGGTTGCTGATAAGCAATGGTGATTAGTGATTGGTTGCTGATAAACAATGGTGATTAGTGTTTGGGTGCTGATAAACAATGGTGATTAGTGATTGGTTGCTGATAAACAATGGTGAGCAGTGACTGATTGCTGACAAACAATGCTGCTTAGTGATTAGTTGCTGATAAACAGCATTGATTAGTGGTTGGCTGCTGATCAACAATGGTGAGCAGTGATTGACTGCTGATGAACAATGCTGTTTAATGATTGGTTGCTAATAAACAATAGAGATTAGTGATTGCTGTGTAGTGATTAGTTGTTGATAAACAACGGTAATTAATGATTGGTTGCTGATAACCAACAGTGATCAGTGACCGGTTGCTGATAAACAACAGCGATTAGTGGTTGGTTGCTGATAAACAATGGTAAGCAGTGACTGGTTAATAAATTATGGTGATTAGTGATTGGTTGCTGATAAGCAGCGGTGAGCAAAGATTGGTTGCTATCAAACAATGGTGATTAGTGATACGTTGCTGATAAACAACAGTGATTAAGGATTGGTAGCTGATAAACAATAGTAATTAGTGATTGGTTGCTAATAAACAATGATTAGTGATGGCGTGATCTAGTGATAAATCTGGCACTAATGAAAAGAAAGAATCTGGAGTGTAAAATCTCAGTTGTTATACCATAATACACAAACCAGCAAAAATATATATCACAATAACCTCTATACCAGCAAAAAAAAAAATAAATAAAAAAAATAATATATATATATATATATATATCTTTTTTATTATAAACACAAGATAAAAGTACCTGTTAAAACTTGGACCATGCTGTTCAAAAACTTCTTTGAAACTCAGAACGAGCTCGTCTTTTATATTATTTCAGAGCCATATTCATTTCAATACAAATCTCTCTCTCTGTTTCAGCCTTTCTGTCTGAGCTTATATTCTCCTCTCTCTTCTCTAGCTTCACCTCCTGCTGCTAGTCTGTTCAAATCTCTCAGCTTTACCAGAACCCACAGTATTTCATCACCAGCATCAAGAAGAAGCAGCAGCAGAGGGAATGAGAGGAACATTTCTGAACAGCGGACTTCATATTCACTGCACATCTGTGAGGCACATGTGCACAAAGATGCTAAAAAGGGCCCATTGAAAATCTCCCACTCATGCACTGCGAGCCACCAGCTGCTGCACATCCCGGCTTCAGAATTAGCTCTCGCTTTCTATAGAAACAGCGGGAACAGTGGCGATGTTCCAGCTTAGAGGATGCTGACATTATGGCGCTGGGGTGCATTTTATTTATTTTTTCCACATGTATTACTGTTTATGTAGTCAATATAGTGAATGCATGTGGAGGATGAGATTAAATGTTGATACAGTTACTTGTCTTACATAACATAATTCAGACACCTATTGAAGAATAGATGTTTTTATATAAAGGAGAAATCTGACCTCAAAATATACCTGAAAAAAAAAAATCTAATAAACTGGTTCAAGATTAAAGCTGTGAATCGTAGGTAGTCTGTTCTTTCTTTTGAATCAATATTTGGGGATTATGATCTTCGATAGCACGGATGTTTATTACCTGATTTGTCTCAAGCATCTGCAAATTAAAAATGTCTATACAGAAAATAAACATTGAAATGTCTCATAAAGGGGTGACAACAGTTTTAAATTACTAACGCAACTTTCATCACTTCTTATTTCTCACAGCTTTATGCAACCTTGAAAAAAAAATAAGTTTAAATATTTTAATACCTGTTTGGACTAGAGAGAAATTAGAAACGTTTGAACATTGTGTACAGCAAAAGATTTGATTTCATGGTTAAATTGAAACCTTTTGTAAGGCTTATGTGAAAATTGACAATAAATAAATGAATAAAATTAATTCAATCAGCTGCAGTACATTTCCAGTTCAAAATATGGACGGCAATTGTTAAAAAAGGAAAAAAAAAAAAACGTCATGTCTTTTAAACAGCGACATGCAAGCCTACTCTTGCATATTTAGTTGAGAAAAGAAAGGGTCAGTATCTGGGCTGCGGTCACCTGAGCTGTTGCTTGGGAGAAGTACTGATTTATTATTATGGACGCTATTTTCTATATTATCTTCCCTGTTAATCTGTTTACTTGGAGGACAAATTTTGGTGTGAAGGACAAGTTTTGGTGAGAAGAAGGAGACTGTGGGTATTTACAGTGACCAATCAAAGGAGCTGGGACATCAGGCACTGTCCCCACCTTCTAACTGTCAAAACTCAACTTGAAGACAGGCTCGCCTTGAGCTAAATTTTCAGACAGGGCTTTTTCTGTCACAAGCCTGGAGACATGTGCGAGTTTTGAGTCATATGTGTGCGTGATGTGTTTTTTTTTACATGCGTGACCTTTGACAGTACTGTAATGCCAAAATATCAGTGCATCAGGGTGGCTGGAGTGGGTGTACGCAGTAATGACTGGAAAAATAAGTAGGTATACACCTATAGTTTGTATAGTTTGACAAATTTCTCCTCCAAACTCGTGATGGTATTGCACAAACAAACTGTACAATTTCAATTAGAAGAAACGATATACTTGCAAAACGCGAGTATTACTGTACATACATGTAGGGATAATAAAGTTAATTCTAATCTAACCAAAAAAATAGAAGTAGTAGTAGTTTCCTTTGTATACATAGTCAATTTACGATTATTTAACATGTTTATCAATTAATAATTATACCTATGATGAGTTTAAATTGAAAGCGGACCCACCGATTCAATTGGTTTAATCAATTAAAGTAAATCAATGCATTGAATTGAATCGACTTTAAAAAGATTGATTTAGTTGCAAAAGCAAGTAAATGGCAAAGCTCTATTCAAGATCCATTTGCTTTGTACAGATGTCAGAGAAACATTCCTAATTAAAAAAAAAAAAAAAAAAAACACAGAAAGCATTTCACAAACCCAAATCTCAAAATATGTCTTTATTTTTGCAAACTTCCATGCTTCTAAAAGTGAATTTACAACTTGCAGTCATTGTGAACATCCTAAAGTAAAAAGATTTGAAAAATTTATAATGAAAAACTTTCTCCAAAAAGTGCCAGGCCAAATGTTTAAATAAATAAATAATTAAATAAAGCTCTGAAAATAGGCACTTTTTTATAGGAATCAAGGAAAAACTAGACAAATTAAATATTGCATGTTCACACTGAAATATTTGTGATTTGTGCCTGTTGCTCATGCGGTGGCATTTATTAGGTGAAAAATCCATCAATGTCAAGTAGAAGAAATAAGGAGAGCAAGAGCATCTTTTTCGATATTTTATAGCAGACATAAAAGTCGTAATGTTGGTAGTGCAAACGCTGAACTTCAGAATGATCCGAATGTAACGCGGATAGCTATATACAGTTTATGGCCCAGTTACAGCAGAGACTTGGATCAGCTAGGTAGAGATCTGAGAGATCGGTGGCGGTATTTGCACTGAAGTTAAATCTCTGCAAGCTGATCTGTGTGAGCAGAGTGTACAGATGAGCTGAGAGAGAGCTGCACGGAATAAAAAGCACTATCAGCAGCAGCCAGCATGAAAATGAAAGAATCCAGCCAGAACATTTATAACATATCATGAATGTAACTTCAGGTAAGTTGAGGCCATATGTTCTATGTTGGCTTTGGCCAGCGCCATGTTACAGGATTCATTTATGATGATATTGATTCAGGCTGTACACATTCACACCCAAGAACCATGTTTTAGGTTTTCACCCCCTAAATGATTTGATAGCTTTTATTATGAAGTTAATAAAAAAGTTGCATATGAAAATGTAACGATTTTAAAATAGTGACCCATAAATAAGTGGTCCTCAATAAACGCACCACAGATATTAGTAACTTTGCACTGACCAACCATAACAGTTCAACCACCGAGGTTTTGGGTTCCCCTTGTGCCAAGTGGTTTAATAGTTCGGTTTAAGTACTTACAGTATAAACAGTATATGTATACAGTACGTACCAGCTCACTGCAGAAGAACTTTGCATATACTCATGCACGTTCAGGTAAAGAGATTTAAATAATATTCACATCAAACATCAGGATGTGGAAAAAGTGTACTTTCAGTCACTTTACCTGCAGCATGGTTGTTTGTGCCAGATGGGTATTTCAGAAACCACTGATCTCCTGGGATTTTCACACACAACAGAGTCGTGTCCCTCTAGAGTTTATTATACAAAATGTTTTTTGATGGAAATGCAAGATTTGAATAGACAGTAAATTTACTTACATAACCATGTCTGTTACAACCGTGGCGAGAACACACAACCTGCCGAACTTGGATGTAGGTCTACCACAGCAGAAGACCTCATCAGGTCCTGCTCCTGTCAGTCACTGCTTTGATTAACTGAAAGTGCTAACGCCTGATAAACCTTGAGAAAACCGGCTTAATGTTCCTATTAAAGTGGCCGTTGAGTGTTCATTAGATTAACCGTAACATGTGACAAAAAGCCAAATCTGTCTATATTGGTTGAAAACGAGACACATGGCTAGACCTGGGAAAGTGTACTCTATGTCTCCCTCTAGAGGTTACAGGAGTAGCATCCTATATCATGGATATTCAACAAGCCTTAAGAAAAGAGATGATGTCATTCTTATGAACCACAAGAATACACATACACATTTTCTACATTTTTTATTCGCTTGTTCAGAACTACCTGACCCACAGATTTTGGCCCACATTTTGTGAAAATAGATGTGTTGATTTATAATCTGCTAATCATGATTTTAAATCCACGCAATCCCAAGCTGTCCGGTGCCAGGCCGCGAACCCTCGTCTGTTCAGTTGTAACGAGCAAATGAGCAAAAATCAGGATCATGCAAACATAGTGGGTATATTATTAGTGGTGAGTCAATTCATGATGTGTGTGTTTTCTCACAAACGCTATCGGTGTAATAGCTTTGCTAACTGCAACACGCCATCTGTTATAGACTAACCAGAATGCCAATCTGGTTGTTTTGACATCAGCAGAACCGAACGCAATCGCAGTGAAAGACCAGCTGGAGTTCTAGTTACTCACAATAAGCTCAGATGCCTGGCATTGCACTGAACACCCCTTATCACTTCTAGTTATCCATCTTCCGAAGTCTCATCGTGGCCTGACTGTGAAGCTGAATTTAAAATGACCTCCGTAGCTATAATATTCAGGCTCACTTTTTAGATTTCCCCTTGAAGTTACATGACTGGATCAGACCGCATTTTTAAAAAGGCATCATTACACAGCTTGAAGAAGGCTCAGCTCAGCCGGTGCTAGAGTGTGTGGTGTACATCCATCCATCCATCTAGGAACCTCTGTAGTCCAACTAGGGGCTGAGGAGGTCGATGGTGATGACCAATGTATTATCCAGTCCACATTTACACCCTATGGGCAATTTTGGAACATCAATTAGCCTAATCTGTATGTTTTAGGACTATGGGAGGAAACTGATGTATCCAGAGAACAAAACACCAAGCACAGGGAAAACATGCGGGAATGTTCCCAAGGCGGGAATCGAACCCAGACCCTGGAGGTGCCAGGCGACAGTGCTAACCACTACACCACCTTTGTTTTGGTGATAATGATTTTTTATTCAGTCAATAGTACATGTTGTATATAATATGCAAAGCCAACTTTATAGTTTTTTAAAGCCAACTTTATAATTACTTGTATAAAGTTATAATCTCCTAATTTCCTGCGCCACACTCCAGTCCAAAAGGTGGCAGTATTGCATCAACCAACCATAAAATCACAAGTAGGAGAAGAAGCGATAATCTTGCTAAAATAGAGGATGGAAGCAATGTAAATATTTAGCAGAAAGTGTGATATATTTTTATTATAATTTTATGGAACTTCATAAAGTTTACCCAAATTGTTCAAAAAGTATGAATCGATTCTGAATTAAAAACTGACCAACTGAACGAGCAAAGATCAATCACACAGCCCTATTCTCCTCCACCGCTTACAAGCTCTGAAGCATTTTGCTGCATATTTTCAAATAGCATTAACATTCTTAATAATAACGGCTATATTTCTTACAAGTTCTGTAGCATGGAAAAAAAAAACTTTATTTAAGTCTTAACTTATTTAACTCTTCGAGTATTTAAATAACATTGAATTGCTGTGTAGCTTATACATCATATCTTCCACAAAGCGCTTTGTTTTTTGTTTTTCCTACCAATCGTCTGCTCGACACTCCAGTCCAGTAGGTGGCAGTAATTTGCCAACCTCCCATGAAAAAAAAGAAGAAGAAGAAAAACAGAGTATTTCGCGAGTACTTGTAAGTATATTTTTTTCTCTGCAAAAAACGTGGTATATTTTTAAGGAATTTCGTCAATTTCAGACCATTTAATGTTTCATAAAGAATAAATCTGAACTTGATCCAGTGAATCTGTTCAAACGGATAATACTAGCCAAGTAAACACTTGTTCTGATTCCTTTTCTCTTCTGGGATTAAATACATTCCGCATGTTTGCAACATTAGGCAATGTGACACAATTTTGCGAGAGAGATTTAGCTTCCACTTCCCTTAAGTTTGATGACTCTGCTTAGTGATTGACCACATTACACAACCTCGTCACTTACAATCACTGTCCCACACTTCATACGGATTGGGGAAAGAAAAAAAAAAGAAAGAAACACTTTCCCACACCCATACCCACATCCACATAGATTCAAGTGTAATATCGAGATCCATCAGAATCTTTAATCGCGCTTCAGGAGCTTCTCAACACACCATGGGCTTTGAAAACAAAGCCTACAGACTACAGAAGAACTTCAAGCAGAAACCGAGGACTCTGTGGCTGACTTTGGTTTTCTACAAGAATACTTCTATGGCCTGGACTGACAGGTGTGCACCGATTGAAAAAGGAATAAAGGGAAAAGATTAAAAAAAAAAGGACCATGGCATATATTTAAAAGAAAATGGAAGAAAAGTGCAACAACAAACCCTGCTAAAGTTTGCTTTGGATTCTGCTTTATGTTTTCATGACGTGTTGCTTCTCGATAGATAGTAAAGCGCTGCTGTTTGTTGTTGCAGCAACTCTTCTCCAACAGGGTTTTAGCTTTTTACTATTCTTAAAACAAGAGTGCATGAGGTTGTGTGTTTTTTTTAGGCTTTACAATGCACTAATGTACAGTACTGTGCTAAAGTCTTACACACCCTGTTTTGTGCAAACTTTGTATACATGTTTATTTTATGACTGCATTAATTAATTTATAGAAATTACTAGAATAGAATTCATTTATATAATTATTATTTTTAATATTAATTATTAATAAATATAATTATTAATATTATAGCCACAAATGTTTGGAAAATATATTTAGGACAGAAAAGAAAGCAGCATATTATGTAAAAGAAAGATTCTGCGTTTTGCATGTATGAAAAAAGAAGAAGGTGCGAGAAAGTCCTCAGATGGGTGTTAGATGGTTCTGCAGGAGAAATGCATAGCTAATGTACTTATTTTTTTATTAAACTTTTTTATAAAACTAAAAAAATATATTTTAAGCAAAGGGTCATCACACCAATTATTGACATTGCTTTATTCATTCATGTTTATTGCTTTTGATACTTTATTATAAGACATCCTTGCTCTATAGCTGTTACCTGCATGACTTTTGCACAGAACCGTTGGTTGCCTGCATGAGCATCTGAACACTTAAATGTAAAATAAATGACTTTTGGCATTGATGTATATGTTTGTTCATGTCAAATGTGCCCCTTGCCTGCTTGGCACTTGTTATTTGAGTAACACCTCTTAAATCCACCTGATCTGGATCGTCAGGATGCCACTTGTGGGTGGGTTTTTGCCTGAAGCCCGGCAGGCAGCTGGTGCCAGGGGAAGGCTGGGATACCGATCTCTCCACAAGAGTGATTCACTGTACAGTAGATTATTTTTATAACTATGAATTATTCAGTAGATACAATAAACATTGTGACATTACAAGAGTGAGGGGGGAAAACACGTCTTTAGAACTTTTTATCGTTTATGTTCCCAAACTACTGACTGGAAAAAGCTACCTAAGCAGAATATTAATGTAAATTATATCCAATTTAATATAACATTCTCTATAATAATCCAATGTATTTTACTTATAAGCAAGACTATAATCATCTTATTGTCCAGGTTTTTTTTTTTTTACCCATTTCAGATGCATGTGCTACTGTATATAGAATATGCAAATACGTCCGTCCAGTTTTTACATTTTTTTCGGAGCAAGAAGAAACTTGTATGAAAATGTGTCTTTTTACAAACTCATTGGTGAACTGTTTCATAATTTAAATGGATTTACATGGACGGTTGTGAGTTAAGGTGGACAGACATGTTTTTTTTTCTTTTTCTTTTTAATAATTGATTCCAATAATGCACGGTTAGTTTTGAGCTTGTTTATGTTCTGTTCAGCTTGCAAACTATTCTAGGGTATCATACCTGTTTCCACGCAGTACATTGGTCTAATCGCATTTACGGTATTTTCCAGACACCCCTATCTCATTATACATCTGAGGGTTAAGGGCCCTTCCTTAAGGGGCCCAACAGGTGCAACTTGGTGGCTCTGACCTTTGAACCTGAGACCTTTCGATCGGTAGTCTAGTGAGCTACCCCTGCCTCATTGATGCAAAATGAAGCTTTGTCTTAGTATTTTAGATTGAAATTATCATAATCCATAAACTAATGGCCATAGAATAGTCACATATAGGCAATATACAATATAGCAATTCGATATTGATGTGCATGCATCAATTTGACTCGGTTAAGGAAAATCACAGATCTTTATTGTCTATCCAGTGAAGATTATTGTTTTAAGTGTATGACGTAATAAAGTATCTTCTTTCAAGTAACAATAAAACCTTGATATTTCATATACGAAGATGTGTGCACTTCAACGGTTAGTCCAGGAGGCTTCTATCATATTTTACCTGTTTACAAGTTTGATGTAGTTATAGTCGTGGGTATTGGTCGATGAAACTCTGGTGCCATCTTGAGGCTAAAACAGACCGATGTAGGAAAGCTGACTTTTGTGGAGATGCTGTAGTCTGACATGTTTTAGTATTTGACTTCGTTACCTTTACGAGATATGTGCTATGTATACTATATAACCAAGGCTGAACGATAAAACATAGCCTTTTCTATTTTATTTAACAATTCTATATACATATATATTTTAAATACATAACATACAGTATACTAAAAGTCTGATGGTATATTAGAGTATGTTTGTGAATAAATTTCTTTGGAAAAACCTTTAGTTACAGCACATGCACGTTTGGGTGTGACTGATTTATTGATTGCTACTGTAGAGAGAGACGGTTGCTAAGCAGTTTGAAGAATATGAATAGCCATCCATACTGTAAGTAGGAACAAGAAATGAAGAAACACAGCGTATAAAAGATTGCGGTCCGGAATGACTTTCAATCAGTGCCTCAAGGTCTGCCCTGGAACAGTGTAAGAGAAATGGTTCCCGTCTGGCCATAAAGCAGCATATTGCACTTAGGCTGCTGAAAAGAATTTGAAGTAAATGGAGGAATTAACAAAAGCAAATGGAGAAGTGTGGGACACTAAGGCGGTAAATAAGTCGTTGGCAGCCTGCCTCGAAGTAGTGTACGCGGAATGGTGTCTGGCACCAAATAAGAGTACGGATTATTGGCGCAGGAAAAATGTTAATGGGAGAATTGAAAGATAAATCCAAAAAGGCGGGTGATTAGTGCGATCAGTCTGAATCTCAGGAGGGGGGGGGTGAGGGGGGGGGGGGGCAAATTGTTTTAAAGCAGTATCTTTAATGTGTAAAACTGCAAAGTGTTAAAAACATCCATGCATTAAAATGCTAAGCTAACTGATTGCATGGTTGCAATGAACAGTTAGGCCTTGCACTTCCACGATCGAGGGTTCGATTCCCTCCTTGGCTTTATGTACATAGAGTTTGCATGCTTTCCCCCTTGCTTGGTGGGTTTCCTTCCACAGTCCAAAGAGGCGCAGATTAGGTTAATTGGCGTTTCCAAATTACCCGTAGTGTGTGTGTGTGTGTGTGTGTCCTGCAATGGATTGACACCTCGTTATGCCCAGAGTCTCCTAGGATAGGTTCCAGGCCCCTGTGACGCTGCACAGGATAAGCGGTATACAAGATGAATTATTATTATTATTATTGTGACGTGTGATGGAAGTCCCCTAGGATAGGCTCCAGGCCTCCTGCACACTGTACAGTATAAATGATATAGAGAATGAATGAGAGTGAGAGAATATGATTATTCTATGAATGTCCACCATGTGGTGCCATTGCACTACTGCATACAGACAGTGCCCTGAGTTATAGTTTTATAACACTGTGTATATGTGTGTTTTACAAATAACGTAACCTACACATTAGCTTTTTAATTAAATTAATAATATTTTACTACTCTTCCAAGTAGACTTTGCGTTGTATGTAAATAAATACATAATAAGGAATATACTGTACAATCACTGTCCTGGGTTGGATCCTTTTTGCCTTCAGTACCATTCCTTAGAGATGTTGGTCCATGTCGATGCTGTACATTTGTCAGCTGCACATCCATGACGTGAACTTCTGTTCCATCGCATCCCAAAGGTGCTCTCTTGGATTAAAATCCAGTGACTGTGGAAGCCATTTGAGTACAGTGACCTCACTGTCAAGTTCCATGATTTTAGCCAGTTAACCCCTATCATCTATATCACTTAACCTATTTCATGTCATTTGAACAGTCTCGTTAATTGTTTTCCTTGCTTGATGCAAGCCAATAATTTGAACATTCTTAAACTCCATGGGACATGTCTTAATGTTATCGTTTAAAAAATGAGAAACTACTCATTGCATCAGTAAGAAAATAAATAATTAATATGGGGCCATTTTTGCCCAGATTGTGTAGATACTGTATATGTGGGTCTGTGTGATTTGATACGTGTGCAGAGATATTTTTGGATGGCATGTAGGTGTAATGATAAGGTGTGTGTCCTTATTTGTGTGATTAGATAGATAGGTGGTTGGGTGGGTGAGTATAGGTAGATTTCTTCAGGCGTGCAGAGTTAATTAGGTGGAGAATCAATTAGGGAAGTTAATTAGGGAAGTTAAGGGAGTTAGGTTGTGCAGGGAAGTTGAGTGGTTAAGGTTGTGCAGGGAAGGTAAGCATGGTAGGGTGTGCAGGTAATGTGAGTGGGGTAAGGTGTGCAGGGAAGGTGGGCGGGTTGGGTTGTGCAGGGAAAGTCAGTGGGGGTACGGTGTACAGGGAATGTGAGCAGGTTTGGTTGTGCAGGGATGGTCAGTGGGGATACGGTGTACAGGGAATGTAAGCGGGTTAGGTTGTACAGGGAATGTGAGCGGGTTAGGTTGTGCAGGGAAGGTGGGCGGGTTTGGTTGTGCAGGGAAGGTGGGCGGGTTTGGTTGTGCAGGGAAGGTGTGCGGGGAAGACAGGTAGGGTGTGCAGGGAAGGTGAGCAGGTTGGGTTGTGCAGGGAAGGTTAGTGGGGGTACGGTGTACAGGGAATGTGAGCGGGTTAAAGTTGTGCAGGGTAAGGTGTGCAGGGAAGGTGTGCAGGAAAGGCAGGTAGGGTGTACAGGGAAGGTGAGCAGGTTGGGTTGTGCAGGGATGGTCAGTGGAGGTACGGTGTACAGGGAATGTGAGCGGGTTAAGTTGAGTAGGGAAGGTGGGCGAGTTTGGTTGTACAGGGAATGTGAGTGGGTTGGGTTGTGCAGGGAAGGTGAGTGGGTTGGGTTGTGCAGGGATGGTCAGTGGGGGTACGGTGTACAGGGAATGTGAGTGGGTTGGGTTGTGCAGGTAAGGTGTGCAGGGAAGGTGACCAGGTTAGGTTATGCATGTCATAATCTTGATTATTTAGAGAACTATGTTGGGCCATAATGTAAAAGGCAATAGTGCCACTAATTTAGTAACACATAAATTGATTTGTCAAGTATCTGTGTTGAATCCATGATCCCAGCTTAAGTGGGGCAACTTTTTACAATCATGCTTGCCCATGAAATACAATATTTGTATTAAAATTGAAAACTGCAGAATGCTGTATGTTTTGTTTACATTCATATTTTTACCAGTAATCTGTGAGGACAGTGAAGTTGATTTTCAGGTTATGAACTAAACTCGTGTGAATATTGAAAGGTCAGAGAATGTGCTAAAGTTTGGGGGATGTAATTTAAAAGCGCTGAGAGGAAAGAAATCCCCAAATTTAGCTGGAATTTCAATGGTGCTGTGAAAAGGAACTTTAGAATAAATAGGAGTAAGAGAAAACGATAAATGGAGGAGCGTGACACTATGGGTGTGAATAAGTGGTTGTCAGACACAAAATTGTGTGTCAGCCAGAGAATAAGAGTGAATGAATGAGAGTATATCGAAAATACAAAGAAAAAGTACGAGTCTCACTCAGGCTGTGTTTAAAGCATAAATATAAGTATAAATTAGTAGTCAGTGAGCGATTACAAATGGAGTACAGTATATGAATCTTTGAGTCTGTATTTTTTCACGATCATCAGTCACATCCATGAATGACGATCCCGACTCGGTGTCCACTGCAGTCTTTCTCATTAACATTCAGTGAGTGGAACGATTGATTCTTGAAAATTGGCAGATAACCTGCTGCCAACTTGGGGAAGAGACGCATCTGTCTGTGAGACTGTACACACAATCATTCAAAAAATTCCACTTTACACATTACAGGAACTCAGCTGGAAGTTACTGCCACATCCCCAGTACAGTCCTCCAAGCATTTCAACGTGGTTCTGTCATTTAAGGAGTTTGTGGGAGGTTTGGACACTGATGGCGTCCAAGCACTAGTGAAACCCTGGGGTTAGTGCATTAGTGACACAATTAGGGACACAATCAAGTCCCAGTTTGACTTGAATGCCCATTTGTAATACAAGTCATAAAAATAGCATAAAATAAAAATAAGTCATATCATCCACCCCTACCATGATCATTAAAAAATTTTTTTTTAACAATTTAATCAATATATGAAATAATTGATTATTATTATACAGATTGAATGCAAAAAAGGAAATCATGTTTAGTCAGTAAATTATGCAGGTACAGATTGTGGCACTCAGGTTTTAACACTAGAGTGTGCACTTACACTAAAGAAAATCTGGAAGCGTGATTCATAAGGACCACCTCTTATTCATTTCTCTATTCACACATTTTGTTTTACTCTCTAATATCTAATAACTTTGTGTATGTAGAGCACAGAGCTGTATTAAAGTTCTATCAGATAAAAATAGATGCAAGTCTTCCAAGGAATGTTGTGTCACCTGCCCACTGAACATGCTACAGTACGTCTCGTCAATGCTTTATGGGGAAAAAGTGATGAAGGTTCATAATGAAGGTTCTGCGAATGTTTGATCAAATTTCCCATGAATGGTTTCAAAGAAGCTGAGGATAGAATAAAGGTGATTCCTACAGTATGTGTCAAAGGCAGGTGACACAAAAGAGTAGTACAGTAAGTACCAGACATTTAAAACACAAATACAAGAAATAAAAAAATCTGATTCTTCTGTAAAAAAAATAAATAAATAAAAATTCTAGAAGTTGTTAACCCTTTGATCTCGAGGAACACGGATCCGTGCCAGAAACGCAACTTGGGTTAATGATTTATTATTTTGAAAATGTAAAAAATAATAATAATAAAAAAACTATATTATTATTATTATTATTATTATATTAGTTATCATTATTTTTAAAACGTGTACATTTAACCATTATCTATGAATAAGGTTTAATCTGATCAATAAAGTGTTTTTGACAATAATTTATCGTCATCTCATCGTCTATACGACTTTATCCTGTGTTCAGGGTCATTCACACACTACAGACAATTTGGAAACACCAATAAGCCTAATCTGCATGTTTTTGGGCTCTAGAGGAAACCCACCAAACACGGGGAGAAAATGCAAACTCCATGCACACAGAGACGAGGTGGGAATTGAACCCGGAACCTGGAGGTGCAAACTCCAAAAAAAATTTAAGATATATTTTGCTCAGTCATGTTTATACAGGCGGCACGGTGGTGTAGTGGTTAGCACTGTCGCCTTGCACCTCCAGGGTCTGGGTTCGATTCCCGGCCAGG
>JAQMYL010000013.1:10362431-10382616 GCA_030014365.1 Clarias pachynema | reverse complement strand
GTGCCCTGCGATGGATTGGCACCCTGTCCAGGGTGTACCCTGCCTCGTGCCCTAAGTTTCCTGGGATAGGCTCCAGGTCCCCGTGACCCTGAATACAGGATAAAGCGGTATAGAAGATGACTGACTGAAGATGTTTATACAGTTGGTTAAAATTTTTTTTTTTTTTTATTGCATCATATAGCCTAGGTTGTGCTGAGAAAAACAATATAAGGCACTCTACTGTACTGTATATTGCGCAATCTCTGCCATCTTTGATATCCTGATCTAATCATTAAAAACATAGTAAAGCGAAATAAATACATTACTTAATCAATCAAATTAATAATAAAATAATCAGATCAATAATAAAAATGATCTGAGCTCTAAGGGTTAAAGACATTACAATCTATGTAATCTTACATAAAAGAGAGACTTAGTTCCTAATATTACCAAACACCTGATCTAATACACAAAATGATACACAAAGTTATTAATTTATATCTAATAACATGTAACCACCTTTATTGGAAAAGTTTTCCGGCTTCAACAATGACACGCTGCTTCAGGTTTCATTTTTCCGCTGACTATGGGGGAAAAAAAAAAAAAACACAGACTGCTTCAGGTCATGTCGCACAAACAACAACAATCCCTAAAACCAATTATCTCAAGCAAGGTCAACAAAGACTACACACATCTCATGGGATTTAACTGAAGTCGCCACAGAAAACCTTGTATTAAAAAAAAAACTAAAAAAAAACAGTAAGGGCTTTAGTAAAGTAATTTATATGACTTGCATAACAACTACTTTTCAAGGTTAATGGTCATCTGGCTGTGAGGCGTTAAGCACTCTTAATTACAGCACCAAGAGGACAGTAAACAAATCTGAGCTCCAGTAAAATGCCAATTAATTTCGTATACAAGGCGGAGGATTAGCTCATGATAAAGCGCTGAATAACCAGAGAGGAGCTGCTCGAGGCACAGGACAAGCTGCAGACGAGATGCTTTTCTGCACAGCGGGTTTGAGCACAGAGATTATTTGAGTTACTCTTGGACTTCCTGTCAGTTTGAAGTGGACAAGCTAGTCTAATCTGAGCTCTCTTATGAAAAAAAAAAAAAAAAAAAAAGGCATTTTGTGGAAAGTTTTGTTCATCTAAGTAAACTATAAAAACAGCTTCTTGTACCAACAGTCACTGTGTTTCTCAGCTCTTTCTCCATTCTGGTGTTTGCATGATTGTATGACTTGTTGCTACATGATTGGCTGATGGTGCATGTCTTTACTGTGATCCATGATCAGATATTATTACATTATGTACTGTAGGAAAAGTCTGTATTACAGCGCACTCGGAACTGAAACATGAGGCTCTCAGAACGTGAGAGTTCTGTTCGTAAGTCAAACAAACATTGAGTACTAGGATACTAACACAATTGGATATACACAGTATAAAACTAACATGTTCCATGATCTTGTCCTTGCAAGATGTCTGCCATCTTTTCACCTCGCTCCATTCTCTCAAGTATTTTCACTTTTGTCTCCGTCGTTTTAGTAAGTCCCCTACATACGAACATTCGAGCTTGGTGCTTTTTAGCAGTGTCGGCTTCATCACCGCTGCTTTGACACTTGCTTCCAGCCATCCTCGGCTTGTACTGCACTTGCAGGGGATGCATGCTGCACACACATGACAATGTACAGTACCCCGGATATGTGATCTAACGTCTGCGATTGAACATGCGTGAGTATCTTCGAAAGTTCGTAACTCGAATGTTCGTCTGTTCATCATGATTTACTGCGAGTTTTGGCGCTGTGATTAGGTTTCCATCTTTCCGCGCGAAAAATGAAACATGTTTAAACGGTCACTCGCGGCGGGTCACGGTGCCTAACACCGCATCTCACTGTAAGTCAAAGCACATAGGTGAGATTGGGAGTGGTAGCCCAGGCAGCTAATACCCCTATCTAACAAAAGCACCATCAAAGAGATATTAGTCAATACCACACTCAAGGTCATTGTAATGGTCATGAGGCTGCAGGCCGAGTACAGAAGGCATCATGCTGATATTCTGCATAACAGCATGACCTTGAGTCTGATAGAGCTTTTATACAGCAGTTCCACAAACAACATTTATCATCAATAGATTACGATTTGTTTGTTTGTTTATTTAACCATGTTGTTTGCTTCGCCAACTCGTATCCTTCCGATTGCGACTAGCGGAGCTGAGCAGCGTTAGCGCCGAAAGTTCACAGGGGTGAAAGTAGTTTTAAAATCTTACCGGTACTATATAGTCGGATAAACCATGGAGATTGTGGACAGTCATGTAAATCTCGTAAGTTTTTTAAATAATATATATAAACCAATTAAGATAAAATGGAACGCTGATACGCTAATTGTTCCATACCAAGTAGTATCAGAGGTTAGAGAGAAATTTGGAATTCTGCCTTGTGTTATAATAGATGCTAGTTAGCTTTGTAGCGCCTTATGCATCTCGTCCAATCAGATCACTCAGATCTAACCATTGTGTAACATTTATTAATCCATAACAAATCGACCATTTAAAAGCCTGAGCTTATTATTTATTATTAAGCTTTAATCTCCTGCTAAATAAAATCCAATACAGATTGCGGGGGTAAATAATAAATGTAGAAATGCTGATGGAATCCTGGTTATATATATATATATATATATATATATATATATATATATATATATATATATACATACATACAGTATATATCTGCTCAGATGTTCTGAAAATGTTCTACTATTCTTGATTTCACTATTCGGTTTCAGCATTGTCATCTGATACTTTTCCAGATTCTAGGTTCGTGTTTAGTTATATAAGATTTCCACCGTGCTATTTTTAGTCTCTCTCTTTTTTTTTCATAAGTGCAAGAAGAATCTCATCTTAGATCTGCGTCTCACGTCAACTCTACCCACACAGCGTGGTTACAAAAGAGCCCCGCTTCCTGTGTGGCACACAGACAAAGCGAGACAACAGAAGCACAGACAAGAAAGAACTGCAAAAGTCCACTTCCTCTGGTTTTACAGACGATCCGAAGGAAAGACACACCAAATATTTATATCCATGTTCATACTAATTGCGTCCTAACGGTTTCGATAGAAATGCTGCCTTCATGCTTGAATTTCTGTCTGTCTCTCTGGCTGTCTTTCTAGCTCTGTGTGCATCTGTCTCTCCATCTTTGGGTCTATTTATCCCTTTTCATACAGAAAGCACGCTATAAAGACGGCAAGACCCACAACATGCGTAATTCAATGTTCGTATCTTCGAAAGTTCGTATCTCGAATGTTCGTATGTAGGGGACTTATTATACTACAGCGTTAGCCTGGAAGTACATTATAGCAGTACTATGGACGTCTTGATCTCATCATAGATACTCGAGTGTCCTCATATGAGGACATGGAATATGAGGACATAGCAAACACAGAACCAACGATAAGACGCCTCGGGGTTAGCAGGAACCCCCCAGCTTCGACGTCTAGTGTGACATGTAGCATGTGTCCCGGAAATACCGCGCATACCGTTGCTTCCAGAATAAAAGTGCGGGTGAACTGAATGTTGAAGTGATTGCAGTGCACATTTACGTCACTCGCCGTAACCCCAGTTCACCGCCATTTTCTCAAAGAACCGGTGCTCAACTAACCATTGCTTTATGTCCCGCCTCCGAGCTCTAGGATTGGCACAGCTCTGACAACCTAACCAACCTGGATTCTTGTAGCCAATCATAACACAGAGGATGGGGTTTGTCATGAAATTGATTTTTTTTTTGTGTGTTTGTGTTTTTACTTTATATTGCATCTTTTAATGCTAGAATAAGCCCAGCGCTGTCACTTACGCTTTGAAAGAGTTAAATTTTTCTCCTGCTTTGTCCTGCTCTCTCTTCGTCTGTCTCACTGTCCATGGTAATGTCCATCTATGGGTCTATATGTCTGTCTTTCTCTTTCTCTCTCTGGGTCTGTCTCTCTGTCTTCTTCTTTTTCACTCTGAATCTTCCTCTCTCATCTTTTGACACAACTTTTAGGAGGGTACAGTTAATAACAGATTAATTTATTAAGATAATCTGCAAAGGAAATATTTTTCTCTATATATTAACTGTCAGTATATTAAATGATTTAGTGTTCTGATCTACTGGTAAATTGAAAAGATTTTATAATGTTAATATTTCTCATTGCTACACTAACTGATAATTAACACACACAAAAAAGACATTTATATTCCAAAAAATATTCACAATATACTGAAAATCATATTGTATTAATCTATTGCAATACAGTATAATGAAAAATAATTAAGGAATTGCCGCTTTTCATATATTGAGAAATATATTAAAATATATTCAAATATATCTTAATGTACTGTATGTAATTTTATATTCAACAATATACTTCATAATATATTGAATTTGATTGAATATACAGTATATAAATGTACAATACAAAACAATACAATAAATAAATAGACTTTATCGGCATTAATATAAGGTATTAGATTAAATATTAGATTATATAATATAATATTTTATCTATCTATCTATCTATCTATATATATATATATATATATATATATATTCATAAATATAAGCACATAGGAAATGTATTATTTAATATAAATGTTTTTTTTTTTTGCAGAAATTTGAATAAAGATATACCTCCCTAGTTGCCCCTAACATAGTGATTGCCATTTTGCCAGGTCTGGATGCTGGTGGAATGATTTTTCTGTTTCTCCCCGCAGTATATACAGGGGAATCCATCAGCGTCAGTGCACTCAAATTCCGGCCCGATGATGTATATTCCCTTACGGAACGCTGTGTATTAGTATGTTCACCGTGTACCTCTGTTTCCATCATTACTCAGCCGCTCGTCTCTACACTGATTCATGTATATACACCATTCATGTACGCATGTTTTATTTCCACATAACCCTGAAGTGTGATCTGATAAAGGTCGATATTATTAATAGGACTGCGATCATGTGTAATCAGTTCAGATTCATTTTAGTGACTATATGTAGTTGTCATGAGGGGTGTAACATTTAAACAAGCCGAGTTGTTCTTTGGACTTTGTAGCGCAATGACATCGTGTCGCTCAGTGTCAAAGTATCAGTGAAATTTACCTAAAGCTGCTCTGCATGCATTATTCGAGTCGATCTGGGTGTAAAATGAGTCTGAATGAGTGATCCCCACATTTCACTGCAATAGCCATAATGCGCCGCTTGTATAATTTATGCTTGGTTTTTTTTTTTTCATTATTATTATTATTGCAATGTCAATTTGAATTGCTGATTGTGTTGCAAAAATCTTTCTCTCATCCTGTCACCCACTCTCCTCCCCACCCGTCTGTTTTTCTCTGTCTCCCTGAAAGGCACTCGGAGTACATTTACAGATCAGAGACATGGCTCACAATGAGCGTGTAGGTGGGAACGGGATTTGCGGTTCAGTTTCAGACTTTGTATGTCGCGAGAGAGAAAGAAAGAGAGAAAGAGAGAGATGTTCTCATCTTAATTGCACACTAAAGTAACCCTGTACTTGACAAAAAAGTGGCCCTGTACCAAGAATCCCATGCTTTTAGCGAATGCCGTTAGAGATCTAAATCTCATTGCTATACGAGAGAGAGAGAGAGAGAGAGAGAGAGAGATTCTTACAGTAAGGAACTTATTGTATAAAGCAGGGGTGTTAAACTGGATCCAGAATGAGCCATGTGGGTGCAGGCTTTCATTCCAACCAAGCACAACCTACACCTGATGGTCTATTGAAAGCCAAGATCGACTAATTAAGCAGGCGTGGCTTCTGCTTGGTTGGAACAAAAGCCTGCACCCACATGGCCCTTTCTGGACCCAGTTTGACACCCCTGATATAAAGAGAAAGTCATAACACTAGGTTACTAAACTTTTT
Source organism: Clarias pachynema (assembly GCA_030014365.1). Lineage (NCBI taxonomy): Eukaryota > Metazoa > Chordata > Actinopteri > Siluriformes > Clariidae > Clarias > Clarias pachynema. The sequence continues at coordinate 10,376,735 of JAQMYL010000013.1, read as the reverse complement.
GTGCTTGGACCCCAGCTCTTTATTTGAAGAAAAGATTTTTAATGTATAAAGCCAAAAGACAAATAAAGGATTAATCTTAGCCTCACATATTATATTATCGCAAATTCTTTTTAGCTAGATTAATTCAAGGACAGGAAAAACTGAGTGTGCACATGCAGTAGCTACTGTACAATAAACTAGTAACCTGTAAGTTGATGATAACATCCAGTGCGTTCACTTACTCAGATGTGGACACTATAATCAATGACAGACAAAACATGTATCTCCATAATCACTGGTCCAAAGACTTATAATTCTAATTAAGCATGACTTTAGTAAAACAAAATTATAATCGCACATGCAAGCATCTTACCATGCTGTATGGACACAGTTTGATAGCAAAATGAGATAAATCCATTTTTGCAGTTTTGCGAAAACTACGGTTTTCCAATGAACCAAAGCAATTGCAAGAGTGTTACAAGTGCCCAAATATTGTCTAAATTCTTTGTGATTTAGCAAAACGCTATAACTCCACCTCACATAGTTTTATCACAATTGGTAAAGCAGTCAGCAGTTGTGTTTGTGGTTATTTAAGTATGCTATTGGTTGAGTTTTGATAGAAAATATTGCAAGCTTATCTATCAGGGGGAAAGTGTTGAACACAAAAACTTTTTTAAATTATAAAAATTGTTGGAGATCATTAAAAAAAAACATTTAATACAAGATAAAACTTCAGTTTGCAAAATCACCGTCTCCTCCTCTACCAGTTACAGCTTCACTTTGATAGTTGAGGACAGCACCTTAATATAGTATAGGTATGCACCATACTGTATAACATCCCTTCGGGCATTGACCAACCTCATATACGTTTGTGTTTCCATAAATCTATAACAGAACTCAAAAAACAGAATATACAGAGCAAATGTATCTGGATGTAGCAAAACATATAATCATACACACACCTTCCATCACTGTTACAAAACAACACATCCTACATACCGAATGAAGATTTTTTTTACTAGTGATATAAACTGATTATCGTTAATTCAGATTTATTCCAATTCATGTCACATAAATGTCACAATAAGTACAAGAACTCTCTCCTTTTATACACTCATTCCCTTGTTTCCTTTACTCTCTACTCCATATTATATTAAGTGTCCATGATTTTGCTGTAGCCTTGGAATTTACTCCTCACATTGTAATTTACTCATCACGGTGAGTCTGAGCAATGCTTTTATCAGGAAAAGTGAATCACTTTTACCTCACTCAAGAACATCAACAGTCTTTATCAGTCTCTATGTCAGATCTGACCCAAAAACCTTTAACAAGCAATGATTCTCTTGTAGTTCCTGGACTGCTGGTTGGCTGAAATCATAAGATTTTATATTAGTGTTCATCTTCAGTCTAATAAAGCACGCTACTTGGCCATTTGATGTTTTATTCTATTAAATTGTATTGGCTCACCTTGAATCCAGGAGAAATGGAGAAAGTGATAGATCTCTTCTGATTTCATAAGAACAAACTAACAGGAAAAAATATGAGGGATGTACCGAAAGTAAGGAAGAAGTGGGCATTAATTTTTTTAGTAACAGACATATGTTCTTCGAATTGCACATGTTGGTTGCTATATACAGTACAAAGGCACGACTGAACATAGCCTCTATCACTAGTGATGCATTTTGATCCAACTCTCGAATCCTTTTTAAAAATCTACTTTGGCACAGTTGATGATCTCCAAGTCTGTTGTTTCTCTTCAGTGCTGGTTTCCCCTTCTTTAAACATCTTTATCCATCTGTGTACATTGCTCTTGTCAATGGTATCATCTCCGTAAACATTCTGTAGCGCCGTGGGAGACCATTAACAGCAACAAAGGGGATTTTTAAAGAGGAGTGAGAATGGGGTTCAATGATTGTTCAAATGCATCACTTCTGATGGAGACTATACTAACACTGGATGGATGGATGGATGGATGGAAACTTTATTGATCCTGAAGGAAATTCTAACATGTGCAATGTGAATAAAAAAATTCAATTAAAAAATATATGCCCACTTTTGTACTACTTTCGCTACAGCCATCAAACTAATTAAATCTCTCATCCATTATTTTAGCATCAGATATTTATACAATATAAATATTAGTATAAATCAGACAGGATGTTTCTAAATCTTAGTATATGGTTGGGAGAAATCCAACAACTGTAATCATAGTCCATATTAAGCGTCAAATAATAGGCAGGATCATGATCGGAAGATTTATAGGCATACAGTATTATAGGAAACTCAGAAATGCACGATACAATGAACAACATCTGGAAAAGAAACCATGAAACAGCAAGGTACATACAGTAGACAAGCAATAAACATGGAACACGCACATGCTAGAAAAGTCGGTAGCTAGTATACTGTATTACAGTACCTGTATCTATATTTTCTAGTTGCCTAGCAACAGCATGGACAAATTCATAAGTTTTATTTGACTCCAGCATGTACTTGGCGAACTAAAAAAAGAACAAAGACATCTGGAAGGGAAAGATTGGAAGGTTAGACTTGTGACAAGACAACAATAAGTGTGTGTGTGTGTGTGTGTGTGTGTGCGCGCTCATTCTGTTGTGGGTAAGGACTATGGAAAGTCTTGGACAAAAAGAAAAAGGGGACAAAGGAGACATCCAGTGCATTAACAAATGGTAGGAAACTTGCATTAAACTTGGGTTTGCAATTACTTAGCCTTATTGACATGAATTGCAATTCAAGCTAATTCAAGCCTGTTATGCCCAAAGCAATGCTAGATAAAACTAGGGCAAAACACAGACTCTTTCAGGCAAAAATATGATTATCCCAACATTAAATGATTCAATTTCATACATTTTTCTCAAACAATATTTAAACGGGTTAAAAATCAGTAGAGAAAAAAAGTCATGAGTTAGCAAGTCATGATTAGCAAAAAATCTGAATCATGATTAGTAATAGCAAAACGACACTTTTCTACTCAGTTTATGTTTTATTTAAACAATTTTAGCACAATACCAAAAATATTACCGGGTACCAAACTTTTATGCCACTGACTAAACTACTTTGCTACCACAGAAGACTGAAAATTGCCTCATTAGCAACAGGGAGCCAGTAAACACGCAGCATGCTAATAACAACAACTTAGGTGTGGTGAGTTTTAAGAGGCCTGATTACGGTATGGAGTGTGTGTGCCACATAGTAGGTGTAAAAAAAAGTATATATATATATATATATATATATATATATATGTAATTAAAAAATATCTGCGTTTTATCAGCTTTGATGATTTAAATGCACACAATGCAATATATTAAAAAAATGACATTACTGTCCAGATCGACAAGAGGATGAAATTAATGGGGGAAAAAAAAAAAGATTTTAGCAGGTACCGTTTAGCAAACAAACATTTCTAGCTTGCCTCTTTATCCATATTTTCCAGCAGCTTAGCAACAGCATGGACAAACTCATCAGATTAGGCTAACTAGCTTTCCTAAATTGGCGCCAGGCCTATTTGTTAAAGTTATTACAAAAAAAGTGTCATTCAGGTACCTACAGTATATCGAAGTCAATGTATCGGTATTAGTACTGTTATTAAAAATTTTAACGACACCCAAAACTAACAGAATTAAAAAATAATAATAATTAAAAAGGCCGTCAAAAATAAGGCTATAAATAAAATATTATATGCACCTACTGAATTGCAAGTGCGCCCTCTTGTGGTGTACAAATCAATAAAGAGCTATAGTCAAACATTATGCAAAACACTGATACGATTTTAATCAGTTACATTTGAATAGCGATTAATTGATGTCATTAATGATTCCCCATTACGATCCCTAGCCAAAGCAAACATAAGCAACCTGTTCTCTATTACACCGTGCTTGTAAAAAATGAGTAAAATTTGTCAACTAATAGCTCTCTCAGCACCTCTTACCTTTCCCAGTACGTCAGAAATGAACTGATCCATAAATAAGACCTGTGCAAGGGAATAATGCGGTTAAAAGCATTGCTCAGTACTTAGTATGCTCTGGGTCTCTGAAAGTCATTTGTCCCTCTAGACCGGACTTCTTTTCAACCTGTCTGGCTTTCTGCCTGCTTGGGTTGCACAGTTTAATCAGTAAAAGGAGACACTGACAGAACCCGAGTCAATTTGTTCTGCTTAGCAGAAATCGCCTGAACGTACCTAGATGAGGAGAAGGTAGTGCGTGGCAGTGGTTTAAAAGAAAAGAAAAAAAAAAAGAAAAAGTGGTTAGAGTCTCCTCCTGGCTGAATCAACAGTCGTGCTTATGTCTGTGAACTTTAATAATATACATTGTCATTTCCACAACTGTAACTTGGCACCCCTGGACCCCACTTGTATAAGGAACGTGAACAGGTTCTCTAGATCATACTGAAAGTCTTATACTGAAGTCCAATCCCCTTGACTTCTGATCCTTAGACAGGAAAAATAAGCGCCGGTCTAGTGAAGAGCTGTTCAAGCTATTCAGGCGTCGAGATTTGTTTTGTCTGCCTCGCAACACTCTCTCAGCAGATGCCCCTAATTCAAAAGGTGGTGTGAAGTAGATCCTCAGCAGGAAAGTGGGAAAGAGAGAAGTGCAGCCTGGTGCCTAAGAGGGAGAGTGTGAAAAAGATAGCAAAGGAGAAAAGCTGCTATTGATCAGGATCTAAGTCCACTTAACTATGAATTGACTCGCCAAGGTTAAGGGATTTTTTTTCTTCCTTTTATGCAGGCATGGCCGATTATCAAGATATTCAGTGACCGTGTTCGTGTCGGAGTGATTAGAATGACATCATACTGTATGTTTAGTGTTATCTAATTAAAAGATCAGGTACAGCTATCATATAAAGAGATCCTGAGATCCACTTTTTGTTAGACCAAGTACAATTACGTATGTGTTGATACCAAGGACCAGAACCAATACCCGGTTTTGGTCCAGACTACAACACAAACAGAACTTTTTTCAGAAAGCCCCGCGATTGCTTTACTACTAATGGGTGATACCTGAAACTGCTTTGCATGTAGAGCGACTCTCTGTTAATGAGGAGTAAAATCCTCATCAATCCACTGCACAGCTAAAACTGATGAGAATCACAAGGTTCACAACCCCCAGTTCAAATATCGCTGATGAATCTGAAGGCTGAAAATGTCCTGCAACGGGTGTTTCTGTGGTTTGCTTTGGAAGCACTTTATTTTCTTGTGTGTTTTTTATGTTAAAAAAAACATGTTAGATTTTTATTAACATATGGAAAAGCCATATGCTATTGCAAGGGATGTTTAAGTCAAACCAGGAGTTGAGAGGCATGAATGGAGACAGAAAACCAACTGACATTTACAGAAGACTTCGAGCAAAGTATAGTGATTGCCGTAGTAAAATGTCAACGATTCAAACATTTTAAAGGAGGCTGTACATCCTTTAATTAATTATATAGGAAGTTTGAATCATTTTAGTGATTCGGTTCTTTGAATCTCGTTCATCAAAATGACCAAATCTTTTTTTGGAGTCGTTTAGTTCATTTCGTTCTTTTGATCAGAAATAAAATAAAATGTTACATTTTCAATAAACAGACCCCCAACACATCTACACACACAAATTTTGACTATAGTTCTAGTAATGAAAATATTACAATGCAGCCAAAAACATATTATAATAAACAGAATAAGCAGCTCACCTCTCATATCTTCTAGTCTGAGTCGTTCGTTCTTTTGAATCTATTGCATTGCATAGCGTCTGTAGGAGTCACGTGACAGAAGAACGAATGATTCGGACCAAAAAGACTCGAGAGGTAACTACTCATTTCTGTTTCCTGTACATAACCTACGGAGGGTTTGCGATGCTTTGCGCATGCGCGCCCAGTAGAAAATGAACGAATCACTCTCAGAGCGTTCATGTTAAAGACATATTAAAGTGTCATGTTAAAGACTCGTTCAAAAAGAATGAATCGTTCATGAACAACCCATCACTACCGTGAATGACGATCCTGACCGAGGAATTACATCATGATTCTGTGATGTATTTTATATAACTGCAGTGTGGTAGCACTGATTCTGTCATAAGGACACGATATTCATTTTGTTCACATGCACATACTGTATAAGCACATGAAAACTATGAGACAGAATTCAGACACGGATTAAGAGATGCCCTGCTAAGCTCAAGACAAACAGACTATATATAGAGAGAGACGTACAGTACTGCAAGCTTAACTTTATTTGTACTTGCTGACATTAAACTTAAAGGGGAGAAAACACAAGCTGACCTGATTGCTGTTCCTATAGTTCACTTTTATGTATTTTTTTTTACAACCAGAATGATAGTTAGACAAGATAAGATAAAACTTTATTAATACCAGAGAAAATTATTGTGCCAAAGACTGCGCCAAGAGCAAAGAAAGTAAAAAAAAAAAAACCACATGCAATGAAGTAATAAATGAAATAAATATTTTTTAATCTACAAACTAGGCACAGGATAAACGGAAGTAGAATGCAAAAGTTCTACTTCATCCTCTCAACACTGACACCCACTTTGACATGAAGGAAAGGGTTGATTTTTAATAGTTGCATTAGCGTGGCTAACAAATCCCTGTTTGACTTGAACACCCTTCATACATTTACATACCATATACATATACAAAAGAGAATTTGCACTGGTAAAGAATGAAAGGGAACATGCGGTGTACTTTAAAAAGAACTATACAATCCCATTGTTAGAAAACTCCATGAACTGTTAAGCACTAAGCAGAACAAACGCATGAGTTGGATCATCACCCAGGCACAAGCATCATCTTCATTTCCCAAAGTACTGCCAAAAGCCAAACCACTATAGAGGTATTAAAAAGCAATCCTCTACTACAATAAAGTGCTGGCTTAGATCCAGTGAGTGTGTTAGTCACGGTATTTAACACTTTACCATTTACAATCTCCTCCACAGGGAATGTGTCTATCAAAGGAATGATGGTATGAATTATACTGAATGCCAACATAGCCTTCGCTTTGCATTGCATTGCGCTGTTGGCACGACCACGGCCGGAGGCAGAGAGAGGGGGGGAAAAAAAAGAAAAAAAAAAGAGTGGGAAACTCATTAGTGTAGAATCTCTTTCCAGTGGTGGTGTGATTAATCTGGCAATTTACTCGCTCACCCATCCAGCCCCCTGCTGCTAAAGTCAGGTTTGATTAGTTTTCCTACTGGGACAAGTCACATCGTCGACTGCCGATCCATCTCAGACAAGAATGGATAAACAATGTCATGGAAACTGTAGCCGTCTCTTCTGACTGGCTTTGACCTTCACATCAATTATGAGCATATTACTTTTTTGGGGGGAATCTCATAACGCTGAGACTCGATATCATTAGACAGAGGTACTACAATGGTATTAATGCAGTGGAGCGTATAGACACTATTCTGCTGAATGAGTCAGTCATTGACATGGCTTAGGGATGAACATCACAGCTTTAGTTGTTTTTTAACATTTCTATATTTAAAGGTAAAAACAAGGAAGACCCAGAGTGCTGCTTTAGTTTATGAACATTTGGTATCATGTATGCATTGGCAAATACACATACAGAATTGGTCCATGGTCTTTCCTCATTTTATTTATTTATACCCAGTAAAACAATGCTGAAGGCGTCAAAAAATATGCAATAATCTTCTTTGAACAGTTGATATTGAGATGTATCTGCTCCTTCTGCTCTGTAGATCCTTCATAACGGCTCTAATCTGAGGTGATGTTTGATAATTGGTGATTTTTGATTCTGGTAACTCTAAATGAACAACTTCTCTGCAGCAGAAGTAGGTTTTAATCTTGGTTTCCTGGGATGGTCTTCATGAGAGCCAGTTTCATCATGGTGCTTGATGGGTTTTGCAAATGCACTTGACACAATACTGTTCTTGCAAGGACTATTACAGAACATCTGACCTTCATGTCTCATGACGACTAACAACTGACTGGTAGCGTTGTTACTTAATTACCTAATGCCATATGTGTTATTATATAGTTTTGATCCAGTGTTGTTCTTGAATGTAGAAGATGTACGTACAGTAGTAGACCACTTGGTGCTAGCAGGTTATACCGGCCTGTTCCTCTGCCTACTGTACTGTACCACTGCAAATATATTTCAGACCTGTGGGAAACTCAGCATGCTTTTCTCCAGTACTCCAGGCTTCTAACTTAAAGCATGAACCAGTGAGAAACAGGTGCAGATGATGACAGATGATCAGGTAGTATTACTGGTGATGCCGAATGCTGAGTGGTTGGAACAGACGAGAGAGGAAATGAGGTTGTTACATAAACAAGTTTTTAAATTGTACCTTTACGCACTCTGCAGTAAAACATGTGTTCCCATTTCTTTAATTGAATCTAAATCCCGGGTGGTGTAGTAGCCTCCAACAGCCGGGGAACCTAGAGAGAGAGAGCTGACTGGCCGAGCTCTCCGGGGAAGAAGGGATTGATGGCATTCTAGCACTCTCCCATCAATCATGGTGACAGTAGCAACCATGGTGGTCTGTGAGCTCACTCAAGCGGTAGGAGCAGATAGCACCGTCCTCCGCGTGATGCACCGCTCCCTATGGTGCATGAGCAAGCAGGTTGACAAGATGCAGTTCCTGACATCATGAGGAAACAGGTGATAGCCTTCGCTCGCCCTGGTTAGTCGCTGTAGACCTGATAGAGTAACCTAATGACAGGTGGGAATTGGCTACAATTTTGAAAAGGGGTCCAAGTAATTTTATTTTATTTAATAAGAAGTAACGAGGGGTGGCGCAAGACTCCAACGTTTTTTAAAATTATTGTTAATGATAATATATGAAAGTAAGTTTAACAAAGCTAAGCTCTTTTTAGCACAACTTTAAGCAGTACATCCAAAAAATAATTAGTCATGTTGAACTGATTTATAGCAATGCATTAAACATTTACTATTTTGCATTATTTAACTTGCTACTTACTTATCTACTGTTCAGCTGAGTGTTTGTGATTGCCTTTGCCAGGAAAATCCCTACCACACAGCTGATAATATTATTACATATTCTAATACTTTCCCCTTAAACCTAAAATATTAATAATGTTGTCTCAGTCCTGACAGGTCAGTAAATTCAGCATGATTAAACTGTTTATTGAACATGCATACTGTATGTAAAATATTTCCTAAGCCTTATGGACAAGGGACAGTTTTTTGTTTTTTTTTAAAGCAGTTTTGTCTTTAAAAATAATAAAATCCTGCTATCTTCTTGCCATTTCATCTGCATGCCAACACTAAAGTGTAACAATGTTTTAGTGTACATTGGTACCTTGGCATACGTATGAACTCTCCACCCCAAAAACATTTCGCCTTATGCATTGAAATTTTCCGCTCCGCATTCGAAACCTTTTCGGCATATGAACCCGAGCCGAACCAAGCGCCAGCTAAATTGGTTGTCAAGTATATATGGAAACTCGTTCACTTGACAACCAATTTAGCTGGTGCTTGGTTATATATAGGCTACTGTATTTTTTTTATTTTTTTTTTGTGATTTAGTGAAGACATACTGTAGCACCATGGGTCCCAAGAATGTTAGCAAGGACGGTAGCAAGAACAAAACGGAGCCAAGAGGAATCATAAATGAAGGTTAAGTGAGGTTTAATGTCTATTTATTTTATATTTTCCTTTAATGTTCCTATAAATGTTTTGATTTTATATGCAAAAATATGATTATAGTGTTGGAAATTGGTAATATCGTAAAAAAAAAATTGGGGGTTGTCTGCATTTCAATTATTTCCTTGCGGTTCGCAATACCATTGCATTTAATACCTCCTGAACGGATTAAATTCATATGCCGAGGCACCACTGTAGTTTATTTTTAGTTATTTAATATTAATTAAAGCTTCCTCGTTGTTTGTTTGGTTTTAATGCTTTATGCAAATACACATTGAGTTTTTTCTTTTTTTTTTTATTCATTAGATACCAAACCTAATTAATAAATCTGAAGTAAATTTGCTCATGAGTGTATTTTCATTTACATTACGACATTTGGCAGATGCCAAATGTGACCTACATTTTTTATCTCATTATACTGTACATCTGAGCAGTTGAGGGCCTTGCTCGAGGGCCCAACAGGGACAACTTGGTGGTCGTGGGATTTGAACCTGGCATCTTCCGAACCATAGCCCAATGCCTTAATCACTGAGCTACCCCTGAACCCCATCATCATCACACTGCATGGTGTTCACTCCAGTCTCAAATAGATGAATTATAGCCTTTATCAGCTTTAACAACACATTCTTCACCAAACCGCCATTTATCGTAATAATCTTACAATCTACCCAGAAACCACATAGAGACATCAAGATACAGCAAAAGCTGGTTAGAACTATTATCTGTGGAGGCCTTGAAATCTATTTGGTCTTTTACAGCTTTTTAAAGACAGGTGTTAAAAACACCAGTACATTCCTAACCTACATTTAATAATAATAATAATAATAATAATAATAATAATATAAAAAGATTGTTAATTTCCAGGAATTAGAAAAAAAAAAAAGTATGATTTATGACGACTCATTTCAAAATCACTGTCCAATTAAATGCTCTTCATTTACGGTATGTCCTGCTGCTAAAGACGGGTCTTTTTCTACAGTAGTAGTTTTTAAGCTGTAAATATGATTCAGTGTGTTTATGCCTCTTCACAGTCTGTCTTTATACACTTTTTTCACGGTGCCATTATTTATTTAACAAAATTGCACACAAAAAAAGTACCCCACATGATTTAATAACTTGTAGATCCACCACAAGCAGCAATAACTTAAAGTAATGATTTTCTTTATGACTATCAGACTCTCACATCATTTTGATCCATTGTTCTTTACAGCATTGGTTCACTTCACTGAGGTTTTTGGTGATTTTTCGCTTATGTACAGCACTGTTAAAGCTCCATCACAGCATTTCAGTTGGGTCAAGATCTGGACACTGACTAGGTCGAGGGATTTTTTAGCCATTCTGTTGTAGATTTACTGTGTGCGTCAGATCGTTGTCCTGTTGCATGAACCAATTTCGACCAGCTGTCGGACAGATTCATACTTACCTCTGGAGGACACAGATACAGAGGAGTTCATGGATGACTCAATGCCTGCAAGGTGCCCAGGTCCAGTCGCTGCAACCAATCCCAAATAATCACCCATCCACCATCACACTGTGAGGCGTTTCTGCTGAAATGCTCTTTGGTTTTCACTAAACATGGTGCTGGCAATTAGGGTCAAACATCTCCACTTTGGTCTCATCTGCGTACTGTACAGGACATTGTTCCAGCAGATGTGTTTTTTCTGCAAACCTCAGTCATGCTTTCATGTTTTTTTAGACAGAAGAGGTTTCTACTGGCAAGCCTTCTAAATAAACTGTACTTGTTCAGTCTTCTTCTAATTGTGCTGTCATAGACTTTCACATTAAACACGCTCAGTAACGCCTGTAGGGGCTATGATGTAGCACTTGCTTTTTTTAAATATAGTTATTTACCTATTTCTCTGAGTATTACATGGGAAATGTGCTGGGACGTTTGTCCTTCCCTTTTGGCATTGTCTTAACAGACACCTGAATGCTCCAGATCAGCAAACTGCCAAAACATCTGCTTTTACAGAGGTCCGAACACATGATGATGATCAATTAATCAAGGCCTTATGATTAGTAGCACAGGTAAAAAAAAACTTATATTTATATGTTTTTGTTCGTTTTGTTCTGAGGTCGTTTTTTGCCTAAACTAGGGCTACCATTAGATGATTTTATTCTGTTTTAACACACAAAAGAAAAACATCAAATTAAAATTTTGACTTATGACTTTATATAATATGTATAGGTTAAAGGGAAGCAGGCATTTGATTAGCATCCCTTTATTGCAAAGAAAAGATTCCTACTGAGACGTACCAATATTTTGTAGACAAATGCAAAGACATGATATTGTAATGATGTTTTAAAAAATAAAAGGGACAAGGTTACGGTAATATGTGGTGTATGGAGAAGATAATATCATGATGTGTGATGAAAATAATTAATAATTCCTTGGTGTGCCGAAGCAGAATTTCTGTATAACCCCAAAGTTTTTTTTAAATCTGCAGGTCTCTGTTTATTTTGGAACAATTATATGAAAAAGTTACATTATTAAAGAATGACAGATCATGCTTTTTATTTATTTAAAGCTACGTTCAATGTTGTGGAACATCATTTATGTTATAGAAGCTACAATGAGTTACTCCATCACATGGGATTTGTCTGCACCCATCTTGCTTTTCACCCTATCCAATTCCCAACAACATGATCCTACCACCACCGTGCTGTCAGAATGCTATTCTCATGGCAACTACTTAACTTTTTTTTTTAATGCCGGATGCTCCTCCTGACGCAACCCTCCTAATTTATCTGGGCTTAAAACTGGCACCACATCCAGTGGCTGGGGTTTTGCGTGTCGGGTGGGTATTGAACCCTGGTTGAACCCATTGAACCATGGCGGGCGAGAAACCCACCACTGAGCCACCACTGCCCACTTAGCATTAGCATTATTAGACAGAATAATATTCAAATTCCACAACATGAGACGTGTTGGTCTCTCAGCTTTTCTGGCTACAACGGGAGAGTGCGTCAGAGACGAATAGCACCTTGACTGAAAAAAATTAAACTGAACCAGTTCCAGTTTGCTCACACACCTCCCCCACCAACTTCTATGAAAGGCTGTATTTCACTGTACATGAATTATTTGCTTATTAAAAGAATAGATATTCAATCCGTCAGTGTTTTGATGAAAAGCGTTATTCCAAAATCTCCCATAAGTCAATAGAGTCATTGCCTTTTATTATAAGAGACCATGCCTTTTAGTAATAAGATAATTAGTCAGAAGAATTTACAATGATGATATCACTGCTTACATGATTTCGTGCTTACAATGCTGTTCTTTGAATTTGTTCGAGTCATTTTCATCTCTGACAGTAGTAAGGCCAGCCTTATGTTGTGCTTTTTTTATCGTTTACCCTCTTACGTCAGGTATGTATAGTTAATATTAAAGCTTGGTTATGAATTAAACAAAAATCCACTAATCCACACATATCAGTTAATATTTTACTGTAAACAGATGCAGTAAACTTCTCAACCAAATAAACTTTTGTTCATACGAGGCCTATTGAACAAAAGACCAAATTAGCAGAGTACAGCTGTAAAAAATAGCACAGCTGCAGTTCTGCAAATGGTTTGTAAAGAAGAAAAAGAACAAGTTGTTTCCTCTGGCAGAGTGTGACACTGCACCTCTGGAGCTAAGGGGATATTCCTGCTGGGACTGAAGAGTGAGACGAGTATGTGAAAAATATTTTTTCTGCTCATAAACACACCCGGGGTTAGTGTAGTCAACAGTAGAAACAGTTTTTTTTATATTCCACAATGATCTTTGTGTATATGTATATATATAAAAAAAAAAAACAAGAGTCTTGGGTCACTCCTCATTTCTTCTTATTCTGCGTACAAATAGCCAGACTTTCTTGTATTTTTAATACATTCTTGAAAAATAGTTCTCCAGGCACCCTGAAGGACATTTTTGCCTCTCATTTTCAGTCCAGTCCCTGTAAACCTGAGCAGTTTCAGAGAAATGCTTTTTTTTTGTTTGTCATTCGAACATATAAAAACAATCTAACATGAACCAGTGAGAAACAGGTGCAGATGATGACAGATGATCAGAACGGTGATTAGTATACCGGTGATGCTGAACGCTGAGTGGGAGAAACAGACGAGAGGGGAAATGAGGTTGCTGCTGAGGTTGCTACATAAAGAACCAGTTTTTATGTTGTATCTTTGGGCATTTTGCAGCCTGCTACAGTCAAACATTTGCTCCGATTATTTTCATTTAATCCAATGAAATGAAAGGTGACTCAAGACTATTAAACTGTATATACTGTATAGACACACACAAACAGAGTCAGCCAAAAAATGTATACACACTTCAGGAAAAGAAAAACTTGTATAAATATTTTAACACTAATTTTATTGCTATACACTATAATATAATATAATATAATATAATATAATATAATATAATATAATATAATATAATAATGTATCTTATACTATAATAAAAAATTATATTATGAATAATATTTTAATATAATACACATCATACGATTCTTCGTTTGCTGAAGTGTTTACAGTACTGTGCAAAAGTCTTAGGCACCCTTTTATATGTTGTAAAAATTTTGTTATATATGTTTACCATGTCTGCATAATTATGTACAAAATCATCCTGTATTTCCATATATAACTTAAAAATTCATAAATAAATAACATTACAGGAGAATATATGCATGGCTGTAAAGAAAAAA
>JAQMYL010000013.1:10300413-10326353 GCA_030014365.1 Clarias pachynema | reverse complement strand
TAACGAGTACGAGTACTTTAGAAAATGTGGTATCGAGGCCGATACCCGATACCGGTATCGGTATCGGTGCATCCCTAATATATATTATATATATATTAATATATATTAATATTATTTTTAAGTACAGCTACTCTTGCTTGAGTAAATTTTTGCCTACTCTACCCACCTCTGCTGAACATACTGTAGTCTACGAATTTTCTAATCATTACCATTAAAAGTCTGTTTGTGTTTTAACATTAAAAGTAGTAAGTGATCAGCATGTCTTTCAGGGTTCAAAACGCAATTGTAAGTCATTATAGATTAGTTTTGTTTTTTTGTTTTTTTGGGGGGGGGGCGTGGGGGGGGGTTTCTACCCGATTTTCTCCCTAATTTAGTCGTATCCAATTCCTCCCCGTCACTAGGGGGCTCCACTTTAAGGCTACTACTACCGCTCAGTCGGGAGGGCCGAAGACTATCACGTGTTTCCTCCGAACCCAGTGACGCCAGCCGACCGAATCCTTTCGAACTGCTCGCTTGGGGGCGGCATAACACACTCGGAGGACAGCGCTATCCGCACCTTCCGCTTGCGTGAGCTCACATTGGCTATAGAGGCGTGATTAATGTGGGAGCACTAAGTATCTCTCATCCGCTCGGCCAATCAGCTCTCTCTAGACCTCCAGCTGCTAGAGGATCACCCAGGAATCGAACTTGCGATCTCCGGATGAAAGGGCGAGCACTTTACCACTGCGCCACTCGGAGGCCATAGATTCGTATTTTGACAACAACAAAAAAAAGCAGCCTGTGACGGCAGGTCTACAATCAGTGCGCCAAACCTATCGTGGTGACCAAAAGTATTCAGGCAACATATGCTGTGTATTAATGTTCTCCCTGTGCACAGAACAGGTGATTACATTAATTAGTTCTAGTCTATATGCTTGTGCTAGTTAAAACTAGTGAAAAATATTACAATGATATATATTTAGCTTCTGAAGCCATGACCTGGGTCGTCTCCAGACCACAACCCAATAGAAAACTTTTGGACAGTGAAGAAGTTCATTGAGCAAGTGACACCAGAGGACAGCAAATGTCTTTTTTTTTTTTCTCTCTCTATGGCCCAACCAGATTGAGCAGGTTTTGAAGAATAGGAAAGAATTCGTACTAAATATTATTTATTGTATAGCAAGTTCATCACATGAAATAAACAATTCTCAATATCTTGTCTTTATTAAATGAGAATGCCTTTGAAACAATACACTCTACTTTTGTTTCAATACTTTGGGCCGCCACACTGAGTCGTGTTATTGAAAGAACAGCCCCCTTCCGCATGCCCTTTGTGCCGGACAGCCAGACAGTGTGGGCTTGCAGGGCTGGGTTAGGAAACTCGGTTCAGCGGGCAGCACATTATGATCGCTCACTGACGCGCCGGCAAGATGTGAAAGGAATCCGAACCGACTCGAAGGTTCTCCATGCTGCATTCATGCCGTGCTTTGTGTGCCCTACAGAAAGCGACGCCACAGAAATGTTCCCAACCTCTGGCCAACCGCTGAGCCCCTGTTTGCATGCCAAAGCCCTGGCCAATACACCACCTTCTCTAGGTTACACGACTATTGCTGCTCGGCGCTGCCAATCCCTATCTGTGTTTCCCTGTCTGTGCGTCCAAATGGTTTGAATGTGTAGCTTCTACGCAGTTTTCCTGAAGGCTGTCAGGTTTTTAAAACTTACAGAAATTGCACATTCATTTTTATACAACACTTGCGAAGTCTAGCTAATGAGACGTTTTACGTTTTACATTTTACAGCGTGTAGGACCTCTTCAAACGTTACTGTCAGGGAGAAACACTGTGCTAAGTGTTGAGAGTTTAGTTAAATGTGACACTGGAGTAGATGGTGTATTCAAAAGCTGACTTTATACTGTATATCCGTGGAGTTAATATATACTTTTAGGAAGGCTCAAAGACTTTGCTATTGTAATAAAGTATATAGTAGAACGCAGACACTTGTAATTAGCCTGCTACAGCTACAAAAGCTATAAAGTTTATTCGCAGAAGATCTTATTCATGCACCCACATACATTCACATACACACACAATAGCAAGTAAAAGTAGAGACCGGATCACCGGCTCGAGTGCATGGAACCGGCACGTCGTGTATTCATGTTGTTTTTACTCTACAATTGCAATGCACATACTGTAAGAATGGTTATAAGAGCAGGTTATATGGAAACTTTGGAAAAGTTTCAGTTCTAAGGTTAAAAGGTCATTCAGTTGGATATCAGGCTCAGAACCATTTCTTCTCGGCAGCCTGAGGAGTAAGATGTATATAGATTTATCCGGATATATAATCCGTCAGAAATCTGTCTATGGGCTTTAACACAGAGGAAATGAAGACCATTAACACACCCTCCAAAAATAAACAGCCGACTTCCTAAACTAGCAGTTCTCCACTAAGCTATAGATAATTAGGGAGAACTGTCACTCGGGGAGACCCTAAGCAGCTTCTCAACCACCTCAACAACTGTTATTATAAGGAAATATAACCGGTATTACTGGTCCACACCTGTACTCAATGTACAACAATATACTGTCTGGGATCTGTTATATAAACAAAACATAAAGCACTTATTATCATGCACATTCTATGTCATTAAGCACAGATTAAAACTGAATTAAAATTTTGAGTTCCCAAAGATGATGTTCCCATATACAGTAGACTCTGGGTGGATGAATCAAAGGCAAAGGAGTCCGGGTCAAATAGTTTGCCAGATGTCCAAGATGTTCCAGAGAATAAAAATAACCCCATCTCCACTTGACATTTGCAGAAGAAACGTTTTCATTTTTGTATGTTTAATCATAACGGGCATCCGTGGCTCAGGGGTAGGTGTCCCGCCTTCCACGCATAAGACCTGGCTTTAATTCCCAGCCAATGCCCAAACCCCACTGGATGCAGAGCCGGTCCCAGGCCTGGATAAAATAATACAGGTTGGGTCTGATGTAAAACCTGCGTGTGGATTGGATAGTCCACCCTTGACAAGCACTTCAATAAAGCACTTCAAAGTAGTAGTTAATGTTCCGAATCCCACTGCCTGAACAGCATCGTCCGAGGTGTGATCTGGCTGATGGTAGAACGATTACTAGCTAGATTAATTACTTTAAACCAATGATCGATGCTTTTCTGAATCATGAACACACAAAAACGCAACATGCTACACTGGAAATTTTGTTAGAAGAGGACGAAATTCATCAACACACTCACTGACATTACTGTACATTTAACCAGTCTACTAGCTCATGTTACTGTACCTTATTACTGTACCTTATTACTGTACATCATACATGACATACCATTCTTAAAAATAAGGTTTGGGTCGTTTCTTCCAACATAACCAACTTTCATTCTTCAAAACTTGAGAAAAAAAGGCAGCAGATGACAACTGGCAGTCCCAAGCCTGGAGTGAAATAGAAAGGGTTGGTCAGAAAGGGCACAAAATCTGTGCCGAAATCATAACAAAAAAAGTCAACCTTGACACAAACAGCATCGAATAGGGATAGCTCTTTCACTAAGTCTAGTCCTTCTCGTTACCATTTTATATTAGAGATGGGCAAAAAAATCGATTCAATTATGAATCACAAGTCTTTTGTGCGCCGAATCATGTATTGACACATTGACTCAAAAATCAATTGATTACATTTATAAGAGAGATGCGCGGGTCGATGAGCCAGTGACAGAAATAGGTTGTTTTTCAGCTTGATCAGCCATGACGGATCAGCCTGACATAATCAGCGATCGGGCAGAACCGATTCTGTGCCGGATTCAGAAACACACACTTCCATTTTTCGCCATTACATCCAAACCCGTGCGTTTTAAAAAGCCTCAGATTGGCCTTTTTCTCCAAACTCTAAGAGATTTGGTCTCGAAACTCACACATTCATCCACACTTACACACTCCTACCATCCATCCATCCATGTACTGTAGGAGCCTCTGTAGTCCAACTAGCGAGGCCAATGGTGACCCATTGCATTTATTCCCATTTTTATGACCGTGTCAACATTGACCACTCATGGTCTCACTGCTGCATGTTTTTGGACCATGAAAGGAATCCGGACAACCCGGAAGAAACCCATTAAGCACTGGGAGAACATGCAAACTCCAAGCTCAGTACCAGTAGTAATTTTAGAATTAATTTTTTAAACAATACCCAGCCCTAGCAGAGACCTTGATTCCGTTTTTGCATAAATTCTAAAATATGATAAATTCACCTTTAGTTTACAATAATAGAATTCAATATGAATCTTAAAAACATTCCAATTTCATACTAATAACAACCACTCTGAGAAACGCAAAGTCCACATAATTCAGCAGCCAATGAATCCTTTACCTACACAAAAAGAAAAGAAAATGTTGATACTGCAAATCTTAATAATAATATTAACCAGTAACTTTTTATTTGCTTTTGTCATTTTTATTCCTTCTCATTATTGATTATCTGATTTTGTAACTGCTGTACCATTTGTCATAGAGGTCTTTGTTCTCTGACTGCATGACATCACAAGCTGTCTATCACCTGAACAGAAGTCTGTAATTTGTTGGTTGATGAGGTCTTTTTTTCCCCCAGAAAAACACAGGGCAGCCAAATAAATCCCACATGGCAGAAACACAGGCCTTTGCAGCAC
Source organism: Clarias pachynema (assembly GCA_030014365.1). Taxonomy (NCBI): domain Eukaryota; kingdom Metazoa; phylum Chordata; class Actinopteri; order Siluriformes; family Clariidae; genus Clarias; species Clarias pachynema. The sequence goes on along the minus strand of JAQMYL010000013.1, from coordinate 10,321,704 downwards.
AAAATGAATTAGAAACATGTAGGACATTGGGTTGTCAACTGGGAAGCCATGGACTAGAATCTCGATCCAGATCCAGCAATTTAACATTTCCAACCAATTCCTGGAATCCCAATGAATTACCAACATCAAATTCCTGATCACTATTGTTCCCAACAACTACCGATCCCTTATATTCCCACCAAAAAATACTCATGACCATTGCTCCCAATAATCAATCACTGACAATTCTTCCCAAAATCAAATTACTGATCGCCATTGGTACCAACAACCAATCCCTGACCACTATTGTTCCCAATAAAAAATATTGCCATTCTTCCCAACAACCAATCACCATTATTGCCAAAAATGAAATATTGATCACCAGCAATATCCAATCCCAACGTCCAATCCCTGAACACTATTTTTCCCAGCAAAAAAATACTGGTCACCACTTTTCCCAACAACAATCCCTGATCACCATTAATACCAACAACTAATCCGTGATCACTACTGTTTCCAACAACAATTTACTGATTATTGGTATTTTTCTCAATAATCAATCCCTGATCAACACTAACTTGGTATTATATATTTAACTTCTCACTTATTCATATTCTTTACCGCATAGTCCTGTATTCAGAGTCACGGGGGCATGGAGCCTATCCCAGAAGATGAGGCGTGGTACCCCTTTTACAGGATGCCAATCCATCGCAGGGCACACACACATACACACACAATCATTCACAAACTACAGGCAAGTTTGGAACACTGATTAGCCCAATCTGCAGGTCTTTGGACTGTGGGAGGAACCCAGAGTATCCGGAGGAAACCCACCAAACACAGGGAGAACATGCAAACTCCATGCACGCAGAGGCAGGAATCGAGCCTGGCCGAGAATCGAACCTGGACCGTGGAGGTGCAAAGTGACAGTGCTAACCACTACACCACCGTGCCATTCTATGTAACTTCTTTCTTTAAGAAATGAGTTGTATAATAAATATTTATATTCTGATAAAACTCTATTTTACTGTAGGTGCATCAAGATGTTACATATGTTAGACTATGACAACACCTGTGGACTTCTAGTGATTTTTGAGAATGCATGAGCTGCTATTGCTTGAAAAGAACTAGAAACACTGCACAACACTCCTTAGGACTTCTAGCATTAACAAGCTTCTAACGTACTGTACATCTTTTACTGGAGTTGAACACAGCTTCATTTAAAGGCCATTCTCTGAGACGTTATAAAAGATAGAAAAAAGTTCTCTCGCCTTATCTGCGCTTCATAACACTTAAAGGAAATATAGGGATGTGTTTACATAAAACAAACTGCCAAGAGAATATCTCCTCCAACTCCCTCACTTGGATCTGATGGTCATTATGCAACTCCTTTAGTTGGAGGCGTTGAATTTAAACTTCCTGCCGACTACGGTGAAATTTGCACATAGTTTCAGAAGCACTTGTTTAATGATATAACAAACATGGACAGAGTATCTGAGACACTTTGGGTTATCAACATGATCTATAGCAAGTAGTGCAAAAACACACTGGTTCTTTTAAATAAAGGATATTTAAAAAAAATATCTTTTACATAACATTGGCAATATTTGCTACAGATGGCACAACTCCGTCTTTCATGGCTTCCATGACATGAAATGTCACCACAACTAGGAAGTCAACTTCAACATTTCAGAAGGGTCAAATTATTCGGCTGCATCAAGCAAAGAAAACAACTAAGGACATTTCAAATAGCTGGAACTGGGTTAAGAAACCCTTTAAAACATTATGAAAAATATAGTTAAAAACCTTCATAGAATCCTGCCTTTAAAAGTTCTACAGTTTTTTGTGTGTGTGCAAAAAGCTGCAGGAAAAGGTCTTTGTTGGGTCATCTGGCATTTCTCACAAACCGCCTCTAAATGTATGCGCTTCTTTCCATATTTACTTGCAAACCATTCCAACACTGTGAGACGACCATATGTCAAGGCGGGCCACACACACACTGCGTTCACGGCACAGCTCCTCCCACACCCCAAGCGGAGTTCAAGTTCACAGCCAGCAACCAGCCACAGGAAACGGGGGCAGGGCGCCATAATCCTACACGGCTGGTTTCATATTTCCACTCATTGTGGAAACGGCACTATAAAAAGAGGCCAGGATGCTAGTTCGGTGAGTGTGGTGTTTAAACCTAATAGCAGTAACCTCGTGTCTTTCGCCAGATTCCTCTTAGATTCTGAGAGTTATGGAGAACCCCATCTCCGTGGACCGTGGACAACACGGCTCTCTTCTCCACAATTCCGCCTCCCGATTCAGTCAGCCCAGCTTTCTGGCCCTGTCAGGCCCACCGCTGCTGCGAACTGCTACACCGTTCGATTCCCGCGTCGGGTCTGTGTACATGGAGTTTGCATGTTCTCCCCATGTTGGTGTAGTCTGGGTTTTGCTCTGGGTTCTTCGGTTCCCTCCCACAATGCAAAGACATGCAGATTAGGTGCGTTGCCGTTTCGAAATTGCCCCTAGTGTCTAAATATGTATGTGAACGTGTGTTGACTGAATGTCCTACCACGGTCACCTACAATGGTCACCATTGGCCTCCACGGTCCCTAGTTAGACTACAGAGGTTCCTATATGGATGAATAGATGGTGGATATGGGAACTGGGATCCCACAAAACATTGCCTATCAAGAGACCTATAGTAAGATTAAAGAAGCTGCAGGAATATCGAGCAAGTACTGGTCACTTCCTTCATGTGACAACAATCTCCCATATTGTACACATGTCTGGGTTATGGGTGTCCTTATTACCTTACAGTAATATTTCCTAAAGAAATGAAAGATCAAAGTAGACTACAACTTGGAATTCTAATTCTAAACATTGAGAGAAACCATGAAACCATCAAGAGACAATGGATGAGGTAGGACGTTGTGCGAATGGATGTTCATAGGCACTGCTGCTCAAAATAGAGGTTGTTTTGAGGTTGCATTTGAAATGTTGTGTTCGGGTTATCTCATTCTCAAATGACTTTTCAAAGTCATTCTAACTTTCCAAAACAACATTATCCAGACAGTGGACGTCATTGGAACACCATTACAACTAAAATAAAACGGTCATCCAACATTAGGATTCCTGCTGGGTAGGGTGTGCACACTAATGCAACCAGATTATCATTAGGTTTTCCTTTCAGTCCCCATTGCTACTCTCCACAAAACATTTCCATAACATTAAAGCTGGAAAAGAAAATCTGATTTGGTTTATCGTGGATTAACTTTTCAAGAATGTAGAAATAAGGCTTCCCTAAAAAAATATCATGTGTATGTTAAATGGTTCGTTCAGGTCTAAATCAATGTCTAGACGCTCTGAAATATTCCCATGCACTTATATTCCTTACAAAATAAGTGTTACTGGCAGTGATTCATCTCATGGGATGGTCTTTTTTAAACCCTAACTGATGATGCACCTGCTTTTCTGAACAAATCTTAAACCCATTATTCTTTATCATCACCTTTTTGGCCCACAGAGATAGAAACCCTCTGAGGCATTAAAGTCATCATGGAAACAATTAAGCATGAATGGGTTTAATCACCTCACAAAACTCATCAGTTAGAGAAGTTTGACAGGAAAATAAATCAGCCTGTGCAATGTCCTGGGTGCTGTACTGACAGACACGGGGGCATTAGAGGGCCGTGGCACTGCTGTCACCAACTAATGAGTCCATCATGCATGGATTACAAAGAGGAATATTAATGAGAGAAAACTTGCATTAACTTGCATTATTTTTTTTATTTTTTTTTTATTAAACCGTGCATCCTTACATAATATGTATATTATACTGTGTATATATAGCTTACATTTAAATCTTGTGTCTAATTTGGTTTTATTAATTCCTTACTCACCTTTTGGAACAGATTTAGAAAATCAGTTCAGTTCACTTGTCGCTTTCCTGCTTGCTATCGTGCAATAAATATTAACTCATTCACAGTACAGTATTTATCCTAAATAATGTCTTCACTTAGCCGTAATAATAAATGGAATTCTACTGTACATAAAGCAACTGAGCGATCAGAGCTCTTTGTAATATACTTTGAAATATCTTTATCAATGTAAATGTCTACATCTTATAGGTCAAAATGAAAGAATTTCACCAAAACTGTGACGTTCGTTCAATTAAAAAGGGCTTGACATTTAATCACTTGAGTATGATGATATTTTAAAGGCCAGCAGGTGATATAACGTGCACTAATGAGTGAATAATTAAAGTAAGATCGGAAACTCTTAGAGCATCCAATTAATGCTTGGTACAGTTAATTATTTGTTTTAAAAAAGGGTAAAAAAATGTATCTGGGGTTCAACACTCCTGGGTTTTATTGAGAAAAAAAAACAGATGAAAAGAAAGTTTTATTTGAAGGCATAAGAAGTTTTAAAAACTCAAATTAATATTTCAAAACCATGGAGACATTTTTTCTTTTTCCTCTTTTAGCTGCTCATCCATTTTGGATGTTGCCACACCAGATTGCTGGATGCCCTTTTTAATACAACCATCCTAATCTATCCAAGCTTGGGACCAGCTCTTGAGCTACACTCGTTCATGCAACCGCCAGTGGCTGAGGTTGTATCCCTGTCAAAGAGTTGGATCTCTTGTTGTCACAAGCAGATCACAGTTAGAGATTACCTGGAAGCTATTTAAAGGGGATATCTGGAAAAATGTACTTCCGGCTACCCCCTTTAAGGGCTTCCCACAGCAGACCATCTGATCTTGGCACAGGTTTTACTGATGCCCTTCCTGATGCAACCCTCCCATTTTATCCGGGCTTGGAACAGGCACTGTTGCAGCCCACCAACAACAGGGCCTGAACCCAGATCCTTAGATCCCCAAACCAGCAACCTAAAGTCTTAGTCGCCTGAGCCACCACTGCCTTGAAAAGAGACTTTTCAGCTTTTAAGTCAAGGGTGTAAGGTCATCACCTTGGTGGAGCTGGGGACTGAACCGCCAATCTTCGAATGAGTCGCTCAAAGCCTTCACACACTGGAGCTACAGTAACACTGCACCTATTCATCTTTTACCACTGACCCAATTTGTGACCTAATAGAAGAATACATCATCCTCTGGTTTGTTTCTCTGATGGGATAGAACTTTGCAGTCATTTACATATACACTGAAATATCGAATTTGGAGGGAGAGTGAAATAAAGGGAGTCTGAGGTATTAAAAGCATCATCTGAGGAGAATATTAACTGCATTAACAGACATGTTCAATGATCACACAATCAAATGTTCACCATCTTTGTCCCCTAACATTAACAGCTTTGAAATCCGTACGACTTGCTATAAGAGAGTCGACAAGAGAGGAATTAGGAGTCTGGAGGATATAGACATCTGGAATGCTCTGAGATTTCCCCAGATATCAAGCCAACCAAGCATCTGTGGGATGCGCTGGATAAACAAGTCTGATCCATGCAGGCCCCGCCCCGCAACCCACAGAACCCAAAGGATCCCAGTGACAGATACCACAGCACACCCCCAGACTGCTTGTCAAGTCATGCCCCAAGTAGCTCCAGCAGCACAAAGGGAACTACACTGTGATGTTATGGCTGATCACTGTATGTATGTATTGCATGTACGTGTAAGTGTGCATATACATTTAGTGATGGGTTTCACACATTAAGAATTTAATCTACACTAATAATTGGAATAGCCATAAATCAATTTAAATAGAACTCAGTGACTTCTCACTGCGTGTTCAGGTTTTAGAAAATGACTCTTAATTGCTTAGATAATGGACTCGTAAACCGTTTCCCCCCTCTAATTATAAAACATTAAATACAACAAATGTTTTAGGCAGTGGAGTTCAATTATTCATTTGCATTTGCAAATGTCTCTTCAGAGTTTCAGAATCTCACAAAGTAAGCAACATGAGAATAAGAACAAACAGAGCATAAACAGAATGCATGGGTTGACTCAAGACCGATAAGCTAGTAAATATGTATATATAATATATGGTGTTGACTCGGCCACCAAAGCAGATTTAGAGGTTTACAGTTGCCAACCTAGCACTCAATTCAACCTACTCTTAGGTCACAGGTTTTCTTTCATTTGCTTACCCCTCAATTCTAACTAGTCCTTTAATCCATGACATTAAGAATTACCTCACAGCATGATGCCGCCGCCACCACCACCATGCTTCAGCATCAGGTAGTAGCCACTTGATGAGCAGTACCAGATTTCTTCACACTTGGAGTTGATCTTTTTCCTCATGCTCTCAACAAAGTTCTATCAGAAGTGGCTATGTCACGTTCCGGCTAATCACCGCCACTCTAGTCAATGTTGTATTTCCCTCAGGATTACTGGCACAGGCAGGCACTGGGTTTGAAAAGCTTCCCAGAATTGGCTGTCCTTGTTGGTCTGCTAAAGATACCTGCCTAGTCTATTTTTGGCAGAAGATGCTTCTGAAACACTCCTGCAAGCAACAACCCACCAATCAGGGAGCACTTAAACGTCCCGTATATTTGCCTCTTGGCAGGTTCTACATCTTTGCAGTGAACTTCTGAAGCAATTTTAGAGTGGCCATTATGTTTTCCATCACCTTCTTGACCAATGCAATTTTACCCCAGCTACTGAAGTTTTTCAGACAACTCTAGGAAGAGTTCTAAGGGCTTCAAACGTCTCATATTTAAGAATAACACCGTCCACTGGGCTCCTGTGAACATTCAAAGTTTCAGTTTAATACACCCTTGACCAGATCTATGTTTCATAGATTGAAAAGGTCTAGATTTGGAAGTGTGTCTTTCTACAACAGGTGAACTCCACTCAAGTTCTACAGATATATCTAAGCAAACAAGAAGCATCTGAGTTCAATGTGAAAGAAAAAAAAAAATTTTTTTAAGTAAAACATTGCTAAACGCACGTTTCTTTTGACACAACTGCCGTGACAGAAGGTTTTTCTTGTTTCTTGTTTTTCTTGTTTTTTCACGTTACAGCATTTTTTAAAATAATTGCTTAGTTCTTAGGCGGCACGGTGGTGTAGTGGTAAGCACTGTCGCCTTCCACTCCGGTTTCCTTCCATAGTCCAAAAGACCTGCAGATTAGGCTAATTGGCATTCCCAAATTGCCATAGTGTGTGAATGAGTGTCTGAGTGTGTGTGAGTGCCCTGCGATGGACTGACACCCTGTCCAGGGTGTACCCCGCCTCCTGGGACAGGCTCCAGGCTCCCTGCGCCCGTGAATACAGGATAAAGCATTATAGACGATGAGTGGGAGTGATTAGTACTTACATGAGGTGCATGACAATTTTCGTGACATTCAGCCTAAGCAAGCAACACATGTAACCCGCTGGGGTTTCACATTAAACAGGCATAAAAGCAGGTTTAAATCAGCTGCACAGGATGTTTCGGGGCATGGCTTTATAGATTTAGACTTAACTATTTTCTAAAAGCCTATCTTTTGAAAAATGTGGACCTTTGTGATATTGTACTAGTGCACAAAGTGACATAAAAGACAGCTGGATATGAATCTGGCAAAGGGTACGTTTTATACTCACTCACTCATCGTCTATACCATTTAATCCTGTACAAGGGTCATGGGGGCTTGGAGCCTATCCCAGGAAACTTAGGGCACAAGGCGGGGTACAGCCTGTACAGGGTTGCCAATTCATCGCAGGGCACACATATATACACACACTACGGGCAATTTGGGAACAATAATTTACCTAATCTGCAGGTCTTTGGACTGGTCTTTTGGGAGGAAACCAGAGTACTCGGGGGAAACCCACCAAGCACAGGGAGAACATGCAAACTCCACGTGCACAGTGGCGGGAATCGAACCTGGACCATGGAGGCGCAAGAACGCGCTTGAACCACTAAGATCCAAAACTGATAGAAATGTTTATATTTCAAAGATTATATATATATATCTTCAACTAGACCCCCATGATAAAATCCATAAATTTACAATAAGTAAATTTTATGGATATTATAGATATATCACATTATGCCAAAACATTAGCCAAAATGTAGCTAAATTGCAGGTGTCGAACCACTATCAGTCTGCTATGCCCATTTATGGATTAATCAGGATTTCGATGGAGTCAGCTTCTTCCAAGATCGCGACGACTTCGAGCTTCAAAAACCGTTTATCAGAAAACCTAAGGGTGACTTCACAGGGGGTTTCTCATGGTCTTTTTATTTTTACAGTCTATGTTTATAACTTACAGCTGCCTTTTTAAAACACTGAAATCATAAGACTGTACTTTTTTCCTAATGACTTTAATTAGCTTTTCTTGCTGACTCTTTAAGATCCAGCTACAGTATCAGTCCTGGTAATATTATTAATTACAGCCATCAATAAGATGAACACCTGACCATCCTTCCCTTCAGAAATAATGGAGGTCTGTACTATAGTCTGACTTACAGACTTGCCTGAGGTCCCAAAATAATAATTAATTTGAATATCATATTTTGTTTTAATCATAAGGTGCAGGCTTAATTGTTACATAAGGGATAAAGGCAGAGCCTCTGGCTGCAGTTGTCTGAATAATATATGGACAGGATTTAAAATCTACATACAGTACATACTGTATTCTATGATTAAAGAAAAACATTTTGTCAATTTAATGGCAGTATTAAACACACAAAAATGACACTATTAAATGAATTGGCATGAACTGCATATCGTAATCTTAAGTTATAAATTAACTGTACAGCTATTTAAAGAACAAATTAAATATTTGACATTAATTTATTGGTTTATAATAAAATCTCCTGACCTTAAATGAAATCTCGTTTCATTGTATTGTGTGCAACATGAACCTAACTGTCAACACACAGTAGAAAAAAAAAATACTGTATATATAAAATTTTAAACAATAGGATGTGCTGGATCAAGTGCTATTTTATATGCTGATGAAGCCATATTGTTAAATTAACAATGTTTAATTTATAGCCCTGATACAGTAATGTGATGTCATCTTTCAATGCAATACAAAGTATTTGAGGCAAGATTGAGGTAAGACCTCGTCAATTTATTTTATTATTATTTTTTATTCTTTTATAATAGTTTATACAGTATTATTACAGATGCTCATTAGAGATCCTAATAGTTGGCCTAATAATGGTCATGACCAAAATGATGGTGTTTCTTTAACATCGCTCTCAGTCTTTAGTAAGCGCTTTATCCTTGTTAAAGCTGCAGTGGATTGAGAGCTTTTCCCAGAAACACTTGACGCAAAGGTTTGACAAAGCCCATCCACTTAAAAGCAACTTCAGCAACTTGTCACTTGGTAGTGTGAATACTGACTTGTCTTGTATTTTTAACTTATCTGCCTGAATATCACCCCTGCTGATTTATCTAGACCTCTGCTATAAACTATATGTCTAAAAAAACACTTCTTTATAATTACTCATTTAAATCATAAAAAATTGTTTAAAAAAACTCAGCTCGTTTAAATACATTACCCAGTATTTCGGTTACGCGCCTTCTTATTTCGCTTGGTTTTGGGGAATTCGGGCCTCATGGCGTTACTGTCAGTTGATGTGACTTCTATAATCATCTGTGCTACCACTTTTCTGAGTGATTGAGTGTGAGGACACAGTCGAGCTGTTCTACCTATAGCCTGTCCCACTGGCTCTCCCTCGGTGCTTTTCATCTATACACAAGCTCCCAGTGACAGCTGGAGTGTTTGTCAAGTCCTGATTGACGAGGCATGACTGCTACTCCCTGTGCACCATGTCTGCTCAGTGGCTCCTACTGAACTCTTTTTTTCTCACATTGATTTTTTTTTTTTTTTTACACGGAAAATTTCATATATCGTCTTGTATCCTATCTTTTTCCCATTTGAACTTTCTCCTTGACAAAAAGGAGTCTCACAGGTACAGACTACATATGTTAAGTGAATGTGGCCTACTAATAATCAAGTTCCACTTCATAATCCATACAACAAAGCTTATAATAAATGAAACAAACAATGTGATTCTTTTAAAAACAATTTATATGTAAAAATTGATTATGTACATCATGAAGACACTCGAATCTCTGCGATTTATACAGGAATCACCCACCTACTGTACCTATCGGTCATAATCACTATCGCATCTTAAACAACAGCTTGTCTCCTTAGTAATTACTTCTAAATCGTTCAGAATTGTCGCTGAACCATCCATGTTGTTTTATTCACAGCTAAATAGGTTCCAATATATGGCTGAATCCTAAATCCCTCTCTAAACCCTCTCCGACTTGATGTGTGGAACAAGTACCAGTTGATCGTACACCCTACACAGTGCACTAGCTTTCCATTTTATGCTATTTTAGCATATTTTAGCAGCTCCATTAGTCGTGATTGGTTAGTTCCGCCAGACGTGTGTGGAACAAGTGATTGTACACCCTACACAGTGCACTAGCTTTCCATTTAGCACCTATGAAGAGTAAAGCACAGCATACATGTATGCCCCAGCATCATCTCATTTACAACAGTATTTAAAGAGCTAACGCTATCGCTATCACTATGACTAGCAAAGGCCACCAAATCCAGAAGGAACCACATGCACTACATGGACAAGTATTCGACCAAACCTGTTAATTATTGAATTCAGTTGTTTCAATCAGGCCCGTTATCCCCAGTGAAGAGGAGTCTTAATGCTTTAGCATATCAAGCCATTTTGGACAATGCAACCCTTCCACCTTGGTGGCAACTGGTTGGATGGATGGAAGGCCTTCTATTCCAACAATGACTGTTTTGATGCACATGGTTTGATGAGATTGGTGTGGAAGAACTTAGTGCTCTGACCTCAACCCCATTAAGGACCTTTGGGATGGGCTGAAATGAAGATTCAGAGCCAGGCCTTCTCCAATGGATGACCAACATTCATCATAAATGTTCTACAAAATGAATAGGCATGCATTTCCACAGAAACACAAAAAAAATTTTGTGGACAGTCTTCCAAGATGAGTGGAAGCTGTTACAGTATAGCTGCAAAATCGGGACCAACTCCATATATGTCGTTGCAGGTTCGGCCAAATACTTTTGTCCATATGGAGTATTTGTACACCATTTGAGGTAACCACATTCTACAAATTAATATTCTTATTACCTTTTTCATCCATTTTCACATTCTTGTTTCTCTTCTGAGTAAGTCACAAAGTCCACCACAAAATACTGAATTTCAAAATAAGCAGCAGAATAGAAGCTATCAATAGCTGAATTATTATTTTATCTGTGTAACAAATCATCAAGTAATATGGTAGATAATCGTGTAATCATCAGGAAATGTTTTTGTTTTATTTACTTGGCTCAGAAATACACCTTAAACATAATTATCAATGAAAATACATAGTAGCCTGATGTCAGTTAACGTTCCGTCTGCCGTCTGCTATTGTGACTAACATCATGGCAGTCACGTGTCTGCTAAGTGTCTCATCAGACATGACCTGTACATGCATAAGGTCAATGGTGCAAGACGACTAATGGGATGGTAGCATTCGATTGTTCTTCTGTTGTCTTACCAAGACAAAATATACTAGTGCTTAGGGGGTTTGTTAGCTGCTCAGATATTCTGCTGAGGTCAGTTCTGAAATACGAGTTCACTGTGCTTTGTCAAGTCTATTACGCCTTTCCTGGACCCACGTTTTACCTCGGAGCATCCTATAAGAAATGCTTTGGCATAAAATATATTCATTGCTCTATATTTCATTTCACGGTTTAAGGCTTTTTCGTCAAAGTTTACTCAGACAGGAAGAAGCTATTGTACCGGCATTTCAATCATAAAGTGACGTGTGTTAGTAAGTTCTTCCTTAATGAATATGACACGTTTCTTCTTTTGCAATTAATTATTGCTCTCATGAGATATGTCAAGATGACGCAGTCTGATATTAAAACCGTGTCACATGAAACGAAGGTATAAAATTAAAAACAGCTCTGTATTACCTAGTCACAATTACTACATACTGGTTATATACTGTAATTTGCTTAGAAATTAGATCATATGTTCAAGAACAAGATAAACAGAGTGTATTTTTTGCATTTGTTCCCTCTGTATGAAGTGACCATGGTTTTCCTGAGCCGCTTCGCTGGGCCTTGAGCTGAAGAATAGCGTTGAAGTGTTGTGGGAATACAATGGGTTCTTAAGACTGCATAAGGAGACTCAATTTATTAAGCACTAACTCCATGTTCTATTTGCTCAAAAGATTATTCATGATTTCTATGTACACTAATCCAGCATTGTACTGAAAATATATTTCTGACCTTCGGTTATGAAAAAACAAACCTCAGAGTACCTACTTGGGATGGGACTAATTCTCAATCTTGGGTTCAAATCAATCTGACTGCTCACAGCATGAAAGGTGAACTCTGCAGCAACCTCATTTCCCCTCTCGTCTGTTCCAACCACTCAGCATTCAGCATCACCAATCACTGGCCTCATAATCTGCCATCATCTACACCTGTTTCTCACTGGTTCTTGCCTTAAGTTAGATGTTTTAATGCTTGAATGCTTCATACTGTAGGTCACTGTGTGGCTTAAAAAAAACCTAAAGCATTCCTCTGAAACTGGCAGGTAGAGGAACTGGACTGAAAATGATGAAGAGGAAGTCTAGTGAACTGATCCTCAAAACTACATTAAAAAAAAATAAAGGTTTGCCTCTTTGGAGGAAAAATATGAAGAAATGAGGGATGGTACTGTATATTTGCTTGTACCATTTATAACACTCACTTTACGGTTGACTCTAGATTCTTTCTTTAAAAAAAGACAATACTTTTTTTTCCCATACTTTGTAGCTATGAACCCTAAAAAATAGAACAAAACCTGTGGGTTCATGTTAAAAGAACACCCTGCAACAAAATGTTCCAGATTCTTTTTCAACCCAGCAGACTATCAAGATCAAGGAGAAAACAGACAATAATAAAGGTGCTCGGCTATTTTATATGCTTCTCTAACTACATGCATTATTCAGGACTAGACGGAGCTCCCAGCCAGGTGGTGCCATGCTAACCCCATTAACTTCAACCATCTGTCCAATGCCAGAGTCTAACATCATCAAAGCAAGACTTCTGTTGGAGGACATTTCTGTCCAAGTCTCACTCCTTACTCACAACCCAAACTATTTTAAGTAATATCAGAAAGCATGCAGCATCCGTAGACAACACTGTGCAGCATATATAACAACGTTATACGACTCGGACTTACAGTATAGAACGTTCTCTCCAATGAACAAGTGACGAGACTGAATAGATGGTTAACAACAGTTTACTTTTAATGCTTAACTATTAATGATGAGTTCATGTACAGTATGTGAAATGATGAAAAGTGGTTATGTTTTGTTATGCGCTAATACTTCATGCTATCGCTTTGGACTAGCACCTTGGACTGTAATAGAATTTTGCATTCTCCCTTTTTTTTTTTTTTTTTTTATCCCAACGTAGACAGCACACATATGTATCACGGACGTCTGTCTCAGAGCAGCATGTCAGCCTCAGAGTGGCACGTCCGGCTTCTATTTCTAACGTCTGACAACCATCCGCAATATACTTGCCGACATTGCGACAGCAATCAACAAAATGCCTACCAGACGATGTTCGGGAGAAAGCACACACACACACACATCTGTACATCTGTTCAATGTCAACTCCATATATAAATTCACACTCTCAAAATGTAGCACAGAGAGCGTTTGTTAAGTGGAATTATGTCACCAAAAGTGTCCGCATTCAATCCAAAATGAGTACCAATTGATGTTTGGATGATTAGATTCCCAATTTTTCTTTTTTACTTACCACCATACACAGATCATCCTTTACCTCGGTTGGTTCTGCTTCCCATTGTGAAGTTGGACGAAACGTCATCAAAAACAACTACAGTTCTAACTCTTTTTCCAAAGAGACGTTAACCTACGAAGAAGTGGTCAGCTATAAAATGGTCTGTTTTATAGCGCTCTTAGTGAGACTACAGCTCGCGATTGTGTCACGTTAGCATTTCTCAGGTGACACATGAACAAAAAACAATTCATGTAACGGGCCTTACGTAGCTCGAGGCATTTGTGTTCATGTATTTGCGCGAACCATGTTTCAGGCCTAAGGGCTTTAGTCTTTGGACGTCTGGATCTTATCTAGATCAATCCACCAGCCAGCAGTTATTTTTGTGAGAATTTTTTTTTTTTAAGCATGGTTCGCCACATGGGATGACCAATGGTGTACATACTGCTCGCAGTGCAAAGCATATTTTGTGTATATGCTTTGCGTCACTCTAAGAATAAATCCTTAATCTGGCTAAAAGTCGTCGTTTAAAAAGTTACAACAAAAGCTACAGTGGATTTGGTTCTTAAAGTGATTTTAAAGGATTTCTTTCAAGTGCTCTTTGCTTTTTCTCCCTCTTGCAGGCTGTCAGGAAGAGTTATTTTTTACTGTTCCTCTGTTTACTTTTACTGTTTTCTTCTGTGCTAGAGTTCTTTTTGATGGCATTTAGTCACACGTTAAAAGTTTTGTAACTTGTCTCTTCACTATACACACACACACACACACACACACACACACACACACACACACACACACACACACACACAATTGGGAGGCAGGCAGTGGAATCTCAGGCAGTTGAAGCTCTGGGATGCTCTGATTGCTGCTGAACAAGAAAATAAGACTGAACGATGTAAAGGATGATCCGTGAGGATGGTGTAACATGGAAAATACTTTTGGATGTCTTCATTTCTTCCATTCATCATCCAAGGAGCATTTTTGATTAAATGCCAACTTCTCCGTGACATATTCCCAATGAGCAAACGCGTTCTGTGCTACAGCTTGCTGATGCAACTTGATATATAGGGACAACATCAGCCAGACTTTGTACCACCCACTCCTGACTTCTCACCTCTATCCTAAGACCACAACTGGTCACTGTGCATTCTGTTTAAAGCTCATCAGAATTTCTCCTTCTGACCTCCATAGCTCTCCTTGCGTTTGGCTAAAGTAATAAATATAAATAGAGCATGGGATTATACAAGAATTTTCGATACTGGTACCAATACCAGTACCTTGACTTCGATGCTGGCTCCCGAACAATACTTTTTTCTATACTTTTGTCACATCCGTTTTAACATCTGATCTATTTCAGCTCTTTAGTTTGTGCTTTAGTAAATTTAGTAAATTTTTATAATGTTAGGTGGACTGATTTTAGGTGTTAATATTAGCTGATCAGAGGAAGATGGTTATGATCCGTTCTTCTTGCAGTCAAACAAAAAGTCTAAGGGTGTTTTCACATTATGAACGATTTCGCTTTGGTCTCCATTCTCAGGCATGCTTGCGTATTTTACATCCTCCGATACAGCAGGTGGCAGTATGCACCTACTTGGTCTAAGCTGCCATTAAACACAAGAGAAGAAGAGAACAAAGATTTGTAGGTCAGTGGATGAGATTGCGAGAAAGAACTCAGCACTGACCAACGCCACCGATGACATCAAGTCTAAACAGCGATCAACTCCCGTTCTCAGGTACAACTGCTTCCACATTTGATTCAATTCACGATTGAGTACGCTGTATCTGCTGGAAAAGGTGGTCTCAGGAACGGTTACCAAGCGCAGAACAATTGTATTCTCACTGATCAAAATTAATTGGTCTTTGTGCTCAAAAGTTCTTGGAAAACAATCCCGGGGCAGTAATGTGAAAGGACCCTAAGAAATGTATTACATGCAACTCGGACAGCCAGAATGGTAATTCTTGCTTTCCCATTTTACGTTTTGGAGTGTGAGAAAGCGAGAACACTATCCCCGGTGAACAAAGCCATCTCTGTCAATGGTAGACTTAGAGTATTGATCGCTTCCTCTTGCTCTTGGTAAAGTCCCCACCTGACAACCTGCATTAAGGCAATACCCACAGGACTTATTAGCACCCTCTCTCTATTCTCCACCAACAACACTATGAGAGAGTGAAGCCAACAAAGCTGCTAAATCCAACAGCCCAAATCCTGCAGGTTATACAGATTTATCATGCAGAGGCTCCTTAAACATGCTCCCTCTAAGGCTGCCATGTACGCAAAAGCGATTAATGTGATGAGATGTGACATGATTCAAAGTCATGCACAGTTTAGCCAGCTAAAGATGACTCATTCTGCTGGACGGAGCCACAACGTACAGTACAAGCAAGTAACCAGATGTCTTTTAAAATATAACCTCAGTTTCTCATCCAAACAAATACATTACAAATATAAGCAGTTGATGAATGAAAAACATATTTACATATACTCTATATTTCACCTTAATAAATAACTGTACCATACTTTTTTATTCTACATCACGTCACATAACTTGTCACTTTATCTCTTTCTACAGTACTTACATAGTCTATCTCCCATGCCACATTCTACAGAGCAACAATTCTGCTATAAATATTAAAAGTAACCTAAATTATGCCTGCGTCAATACAATTGTGCAGGCTCTTTGTTGGTACCTTGAATAACGAAGCTCCACAGTTATGGAAGTCACGTAGTCACTCTCACTCTTTAGGACTTACTACAAACCCTTTAACAGAATAACTAGGGACCATGTCTTCCATGATATGAAATGCCACGGCAATAGAAACGTCAACTTGGGGAACAAAGATATATATTTGATGTAGAAATCTAAATCACTGACTATATATGGTTTGCTATCTGAAAAAAAAAAAATACATCACTCAGCCGAGTTCTACACCTAACGTATTGATGATAAAATAAAGAACACAGTTATTCTGACTATTGTTCCATCGAAACATGCTCCTTATTAAGAAGTTCTCGACCAAAACATGGTATTTGTTCAGATAGGATCATATAACACAATTTTTCCTAATACTTAACGCTTCTTATTTCCCAATCCATGCTTCGTTTTTGTAAATATGCAGACCCATTTATATTATTTTTAATTAATATAAATATATATATCATATAAAAAATATATATATCAGATAAAAAGAAAACGTTTACTAAATACAATTTCATGCCTTTTTATGTAGTGTCTGTAACTTTTTGAATTTAAATCGTTTAATTATCTTAATTGTCGTTTAAGTGAAACGTGACCAATTTAGATTTCCCATGAAAAGACATAAACCTGAAAAAGTTAATTATTTAAAAATGCTAATTTGTTAAGATATCGCAACATGAGTTTGACATGGTTACGGACATTACAGATTTTTAAGCTTTTACCAAAACCATCCCTCATGCAAAGCACTGAGACAATCTGGAATTTTAATGGTAAACATGTTACTATTAATTACTAGGCAGATTACAAAAAGCTATTTTGTTTTTGAACTATCGTTTTTCTATGTTTTATGTTTTGTGTCTAATTTGGAGCATTTAAACGAAACCATAAACAAATCCTTAATTTTTAACAAATCTGCTACTTCCAGACTTTTAAATGTCGTATCAGGTTGCTCTATAGTAGCATGTTTCAACAAGGCAGCAAATTCCATTACAATATCAGTAAATTGCTACTTTGGATGTAATGCAGAATTATATTTTACAAAATCTTGTTCACCTGATTTTGGAAATCTGCATCACTTCCATATCTCTGAAGTGAGAAATTAACATTAATGAACCTTTATGAGCTCAGTCCTAGGAGTTTCGATGGCTGTAGGATGTGATGTTTATCAGGTTTAGAAGGCTTGAGGTTTGTGTTTAAATTGAATTTATGAGCTTTGCAATTAGAACGTTTGGAAGTTCTTATTAAAACATTTATTCAAATTAGCTGAACTAAAGGTGGAAGTCGGCCAGCGCTACCACATGGTTGCTCCAAAAATGTTTGTTGATGTTCTCATTTGAACAGTTTAATGATTTAAAAATTCTCATACTGAAGATCTTTCCGCAACACCAAGCACTGCTTAACTCATTTATACATAGAAGATGATTGGTCCTACTTTTGATTTCTTTATCCAGGGAGATTTTGCTTTTCACCCTCGGCTTGCTCATTAGGGATGGAGCCCTAAGCTCTCTTTCTCTATGCTCAGAGCGTAGCCACAATGAGGAACAGGAAAAACGCATGATTTCGATTATTTAGTCCTGCACCTCATCATATCAGCTTGTAGACAGAAAAATATGAGTAAGCAAACTAAGGAATGCCTTTATTTGGTATTTAGAGTAGAGATGATTGTGCTGACCTTTTATGAATAATCACATAGAACAAAAAACATCTCGATTGTACGGTCTAAAGTCTAACCCAGAATTACGGCGGATGAGGTGGGAATACACCTTAGACGGAATTCCAGTGCATTACGTAAATCTGCTCATTAAAGTGAGTCATACAAGTCATGGGAAAGCTTCCTAACACATTGCTGACATTTTAGTGCAAGCACTTCTTACCAGATTGCAACGATATGGTACAAAGCTCTGATGAAAAACAACTCAATCTAAAACCTGGTTAAGGAGCCAAGCGAGGAGCCAGCTGTCATACAGCACATGTGCATTTTTGCTACAGGAGAAGTAGCTGGACCGTAAACCTGCACAAGCCTAGTTAGGAGTACGATTTTCTCTTAAAGCTGCTGGGATGATTTTTCCTTGAGGTGTGCTTGTCCACTGAGAAGGGTGTCCTGCTTTTGCTGTGGTGTTTGCCGTTAAAGTAACTGGTGTCCATGCTTGCAAGTCAGACTCTCTCCACTTTTAATGCAAAGAGGCAAAGGTGCTGCACAGATCGACATGACCTGCATGGCTACATACTGCCCCGGGAGCACAGCTAATCATCACGCCGTACACTTCCACTGAACATCAGGCTCAATTTAATTAATCATCCACAGCCAAACTGAAGGCTGTGTGTCACCCTGAATCCATACTAACAAACAAAGTTCTCTGGACTGTACGACACTAATTGTGCCAAACTGCGTTCTCACTGCAATTGTGTTCACTTGGAAGCACACTAAAATAAAGTGAAGTAAAGAGTTTTATAACTTTATGCAACCAATGAATGGTTACAATATACATGCATCTTGGACACGTTATAATGTGCACATTGTAATAATGCTTCGTGTAATCTGATTAACAATGTTTGTGTTTCATAAAGACAACCATATATGGTGATGATGAATTGTTTTTAGGAAATATTTTGTGCTGAATTGAATAATCAACTATTATTGGGGCTCCCAAGTGGTGCGGTGATTCTGTAGGCTCCCGCCTGGGAGCCTGGAGAGAGCTGATTGGCCAAGAAGGATGGGAGGCACTCTAGCACTCTCACATCAATCACCGTTCTATAGGCAATCATAGATGTCTGTAAACTCACACAAGCGTTTTATACCTCTATGGACGGTGCAGAAAAAAAATCCAGAGAATTAAAAAAATAATAAAATTATTATTAGTTTTTTTTCTTAATCCTCAATGAAAAATTCACGATCAAATATTCTGATAATAACTCATCTGCGTAACAGAGTATAAATGTTTAAACTATTTTATGTGCTCCTGTCATAAGCTGTTTTAAAAGTGCCCAATTAAGCAAAATTCCCTTTTTCTCATGATCTGACATTAAGGTGGGCCAATTAGATCTTTTCCCCTATTGTGACCTCATACGAGTGCTGTACCAAAAATAATGCGAAAGTAGGCATAACTTTATATTAATTGATATAGCTTAGTCAAATTGCACATGTTCCTGAATTAACACTTTCTCTATACAGAAGAACTACTAGGAATAGTCTCCATTACAGGCAAAGCATTTGCTAATTTTATTATTAATAATAATAATAATAATAATAATAATCATAAAAATAATAATCCTCATCTAAGCATTTATCATATTGTTTTTATATGTCCACGTCAATGATATTGTACATCGTATAAAACATCCTTAAGCTACTGTAACAAATCATTTGTATATGATGAGGCTTAAAAAATGGATCCGACATATCTGATTGTTAAAAAGTTGGAACTAGTTTTTCAGAAAACTGAGTCCCCAAAATGTGGGGTTCTAATTGTGCGTGGGCCCCGTTTTCACATGCAGCACGCTGATTGCGAAGCATAACTTGAACACTACGCCTGTTGCTACTGTATGTCTACTGCAGAAACACCATGAACTTTTTTCTGTCTGTGATTACAGACGCTTTTCTCAAAACATTCGGATACAGCGACAGAGCTAGAATTTACTCTGTGCCTAAACAAAAGGCATCAGAGCCTCTTTTTTTTTTTGTTAGTAGTACTCCAGTTTAAACTCTTTTATTTAAATCAGTCAAAGAAAATCCTGTCGCACTAATAAAAACTGACTCTGCTAATGAGCGGTCGTCTGCCAACGAATGTGATTTGTTTGCCAGAGCGGCTATAAACAGTCTGTGAAAAGACTGCATTTCTTCACGTCCATATGTCTCACTCTTCCTTTCGCTTCTCGTTTGAGTTAAGGCTGAAACTAATCTCATACTGAGTCTGAATAGCCTATATCAAAAAGTTTAAAATCCGTTACTCTCATACAGTATGTTCCGAAACCATGGTTTTAATCAAAATCAGACATATGGAACGCCAATATGAGATAAAACACGGACCTAACTATCCACAAGTTGACAGACAGCATGGCACCCTGTGCGGCTTGAGTCAATTATTTGCCAAGTTTGTTATAATTAAAAAAATTATGATGAATCAGGATATTTTTTACGGAAAAAATTTACAGAATCACAATACAAATCGAATCGGCACCTAAGTATCGTGATCATATAGCATTGGGATGTCCCTGGTGATTTCCACCCCTACTATGTGGGTCAATGTGCTTAAAACAGATTCACTCTTAAAGAAGACATTTACAATTTATTTACCACTATAATGTGCCAACATATTGTTTGTTGCTAATATTTTACAAACCACGTCCTCCTGTGGAAATAAAATCACCCTGCCTAGCTATAAAATAATTAAATACAACATAGTAAACATTTCTTACCACATAGAAACACAGAATGAAAATACATTATGCATGTATGAAAAATTTAAGGTTTGTACCCTTCTTCATTTAAACAAAGATTTTAAAATTTAAATGTATACGGCACATCTCTTTTTTTCTGAAATAATATATGAAGTGAAAATTTAAAATACTAGAGATTTGTTAAATGTAAAATGAAAATACATTTTTTTGTTTTAATTTCAATGAAATTTTATAAGCGTAAAGCTAATAATCATAAATATGTGTACAAATAAAAAACAGTACAGGTGATCAGATACATGAACTAAACATGTAAATGCATACTTTAGAACAAGTTTCGACATTATTGCCAGATCCTAAAATACCACCACTCACACCCACCCAGCACTGCTATTGTCATTAGAAAAGAAAATCGAAAATAATCAGAATCAGAATCAGAAAGAGTTTTATTGCCAAGTACGCTTGCACGTACAAGGAATTTGTTTTGGTGACAGA
>JAQMYL010000013.1:10235168-10245619 GCA_030014365.1 Clarias pachynema | reverse complement strand
ATAAATACATAAAAATAATTAATACAAAATATAAAGTAAAAATAAAACAAATTAAACTGCACTTTACCTTTAAAAAAGTTAAAATAAATCCCGACAGATAAGTGTTTCCATTTGTGCGTACACACACACACACACACACACACACACACACACACATACACCCTCCTCCTCCCGGCTTCGCACACACGTAGACACACACACTCTGTCTGCCTTACACAGAAACTCCGCTCTGTCGCGATTCTTTTCAAAGGTAAAGTGCTGGTTCATTTTTTATTTATTTTTTTTACTTTACAGCCGTGATTCCGTTAGTAAGCACACTCGCGCTGTACAAATACGCTTACAAACACAAAATAAAATATGTTTCACACACACACACACACACACACACACACACATATGTGGTCACAGTGTTATAGTAAACAGTACACGAGTGCACGGATGTTGATTATACCAGTGAGAGACGCACACTAAGACCCAGCAGGAGAGACGATTATCCACAATTCCGCAGCGCAAGAGAGAGAAAAACCGTTGGCTCAGTTGTGATGACTTGACGCTCGGTGTCAAAATAAGAAGCGCATGCGTGATACATGATACTCGATACTCGTAAACCAAGACAATGCTCATTTTTCAAGTCAAAATTTATTAAAAATCTTTCCTCGTCTTGCGGAATGCATTACTCGTAATCTGAGGTTCCACTGTGCGTCCTTATGGTTGCAATTAAGTTTTAATAAAGGATTCTCAATAAAGATATTGACTCTATAGAGTCCATTGCCACTTCACCTTTTATTTTAGATCTGTGGTCAGACTTGAGGGAAATGATTATTCGAGGAGAGACAATTACTTTTATCTGGCAGGGGGAAAAAGACTCAATTAAAATGGATAGGAAAGCTTGGCATTTTCCTCCTCTTCTCTAATAGCAGCCAGAGGGGAAAATCCTATGAGATGCAGTGCAGTCACAGTCAACGTGACCCACAAAGCCATATTAAGACCATCTGATTTACTGTAAGATACATAGCTGTAGATCACGCCGAGGTTTGATTCTTATTTAATTTAACTACAATTAACAGAAATACATCAAAAACCAAACGGAATGATGAAAGGTAAACAAAGGAACAGTGCTTCGAAACAAATCCTTTAAAGGTGCAACAAATACAATTAATTGGGAAAGTGGATGGGTTTGATGCTTAAATGATCATTAAATGTGTGAACATCATTAAGTCCATCCAATGTTCCCACCCATGTACATGAAGCTCCACCCACAATAGATTTACTGTACAAGGACCCACAGTGTCTGTAAAATGACTGACAGGAAACACAAGCAGGTTTATGAACCGAGAATAAAAGGGATTTCTAAGGTCTGTAATGCAAAATGATTGTAGTGTGTCGGAGGGCCTGGAGCATAACTCAGGGAACAGGAACAGAGTAGGGTACACCCCCCCCTCCACACACACACACACACACACTCAGACACACCCATTAAAACTGTAGGCAATTTTACAAATTTTAGGAGATGCCTTTAGACTTGTGGGACGAAACCAGAGCACCCAGAGGAAACCCACCAAGCGAAAGGAGAACATGCAAACTTCACACAGATCTGAGGTGAGATTCGAACCACTAACCACTAGCACTGTTGGCCACTTCATTTTTACTTTTTATTATTATTATTAATATAATTATTATGTTGATTTTATTATTTCTGTGGCAGTTTTTTGTGTGGGTGTGTGTTTGTGTGTGTGTCTCTATGTGGGTTTGTTTATATTCCAGGTTATCTGTACAAGTAAGCAATAAAAAAGCAATTGACTATTAATTTTAAGAACATTAATATCACTGTATGTCCACATTCATCTCATTCTTTTCGTAATTACTTTTTTATTTTTGCTTATTATTATTATTATTATTATTATTATTATTATTTAAATTATTATTATACCATCCATCCATCTAGGAACCTCTGTAGTCCAACTAGGGACCGTGGAGGCCAGTGGTGATTACCAGTGTATTTATTCCCATTCTATGGCGACGATGGAACCTCCAGTCAACATTCACACACTACGGGCAATTTGGGAAAGCTAATTAACCTGATCTGCATGTCTTTGGACTGTGGGAGAAAACCAGGGTACCCGGAGGAAACCCACCAAGTACAGAAGAACATGCAAACTCCATGCACACACAGACGGGAATCGAACTACGGGAAGCGCCACTACGCCACCGTATTATTACTATTGCTATACTATTACTATTTATCACTTTATATATCACTTTAATATTCCGGGTTTATTTTATTACTTATGTGGCAGATTAATTAATTAATTTATCCAGTACATTGCTTTGTTTTAAATATGTCTATATTTTTTTTGTTTGAAGTGAATAAGCTCTTGACCTGTATCTGGATGATTTTATCTAAATGATTCCCTGATTATTATTATTATTATTATTATTATATATTTAATATTTTGTATATAATTTATACAAACTATTAAATATCTAATAATAATAATAATAATAATAATAATAATAATCTAAATATAGTTTTATATACTGTATATATAATGTTATATTTCAACTATTTTTTTATGAAAGCTTCAAATAAATAAACCAGATTTGGACCATGTTTTTTTGAAAGTTCTTTGATATTTAATCACTGGCAAAGCACTTTGAACAGCAAGACCATTTAGTTTTTTTTTTTCCTTTAAGGCAGATAAATCTATGTGAAATTAAAAAATTGAAATCACAAAATAAGACAAGGTGAATGTAGAAAAAGTAGAGAAAGAAAAATGACAAAAGTGATACTGACAAATTTGGACCGCATACAATTACAGCTAAGTACCAATCAAGGAACATGTTCATAGCTACAATAGAACGAATGAGTCATTGGTAATTTCTTTCTACAGTTAAATATGCACTTTCAGGTATGTGTGAAGAAAAAAGGAAAAGAATTTATTTTATATCACCATGCCAGCAAGACTAAACTGGGTAGATTTCAGCATTGTAGCTCGATGATTACAGAAGGTGACAGATGTTGGAGTCACAGCAATTTATAAAACTCCTTTATCTAAAATGTTTCCTTCATCTAATGGCAACTGTGGCAATAATACTCACATCAATCACTTTTATTGCAACTTGTAAAACGTTCGTTTTCTTATCCGAAGGGTAAAATACATCATAAATTCATTCATAAATAACATCACATTATATATAATTAATAAAGCACTTTTCTACAGATAGCCATCATATTGTGAAAAAAGAAATAATACAATCAGAGGATAATCACAATGAAAAGGGCTACACCGACATTTTGACTAATTGTCAGGTTTAGGAGGTGAAGGCAGATGCAAGTGCAGATTACGGTTTATTTACAAATAAAAGACACATGAATGTAAATGGTACAAAAACTCAAAGTCTAACATGAACTATAGAAATGAAACATGCACTATAGTAATAAGGAAAACTCACAGAGCAGATAACATGCTGCCAATGCAAGACATAGGAATATACAAAATCCTGGACTTAAAGGTACCCTATTATACAAAATTCACTTTTTAGTCTTTTTTCACAGTCCAGTGTGTGTGTGTAAAAAATTAAATGCATTTTGTCAGCTAAAAATTAAAATTAGATAAATTTTTCACTAATGTGACCTCATACAAGATAAACCCCTCCCCCAATTTGCTGGCTCAGCTCTGCTGTTCTCCGGTTTGGTGTGGCTCAGCATTAGTTCATTTAAAGGATGAAATTGATTTAGATGGTGGTGTTTAAGGTGGATTTTCTGGGGCGTAATTCAGATGGAGCATTAACACACACTTTGGGGGAGATCTGAGATCTATGTTAAAGAAATATTAAAATATATAGGATCTTTAAAAGCCATGCTCATTAGGTGCAATCAGAAAACTGTGTTTGATCAGTGGTGTCACGGGGTGGTGTAGTGTGAACCTACATATGTTGTATAACCATGACAGAAACAATACCCCTTCCCCAAAACCTTAACACAGTGGACAGGATTTTTTTTGTGGTCTGAGGGAGTACTTGGTACATAAACAGAAGTGTTTGGATATCCGCAAACAAAGTGTGGACCAATACTCCAAGGAAGGTGAATCATTACTGGTAACGAGACACAGATTCATCACTGTGAGCCAGAGAGTAGACAGCAGAGTACGAAATGGAAACATCCTCAATCACCGAGCAAGAAAAAGTTCAAAAGTCGACCATCAGTTGGAAAATTGATGCGTACAGTTTTCTGGGATTCTCAAGGGCCAGTATTGGAACATTTTCAGGGAAATGTTCAGTAATCAACAGTGAGACGCTTATTGAAGAGCTCAAGCCTAAGCCTTTACTTCTGCCCACGCGGTCGACACTCAAACACTTTCACCTTATTGGTCCATTGAAAGCAGCCCTACGAGGATGAAGATTCACTTCTGATGAAGAAGTAAAGACAGCGGTGCATTCGTGGCTCGAAGCTTCACGTAAAACATTTTTAATTGAGTCAATACGAAAGTTTGTTGACAGAAGGAAATTATGCGATGGTTAATGTCGCTGATATCATATTTATCTCTATTCTGATATAAAAATTAAATTAATTCTGCTAAGTGGACGTCCTGATCATGTATTTGCATGGACAAATACATGAATGAGCAGACGTACAGGTATTCCTATTAAGATGTCTATTAAATTGCACAGCATTAGTTGACTGATCCTGAAAATAACACTTTCCCTTAAAACCTTCAACTGAATAAAATAAACGTAGAAAATATCATTGCATCACATTACCTTATTTAACAGCAAAAAAAGCCTATACTTATTTCTATTTGAAGGAAAATGTATTCAGCAGGCAGAAAGTAAGACAAACAGGCTGACATCGGGGTACAAAGGAGACATTGTGCAACAAGGAGAGACAAAGCTACAGTAGTTTAGCTGTCAAGGGCACAAACGTGGTATTTAAGGTTTTGAGGTTTAACAGAGCATGATCTCCGCTCCTGACACCTGTGTAAGTTAGATTGGGCAGGGCTGGCACGCTATAGTTACTGCAGAGCTAGAGAAAAATTGCCGTACAGGTTGAGAACGGGTTTTCTGAAGAAGTGTGACTTGAAGAGAGCAAAAGAATTTCTCTGGAGGTCAGGATAAATTTATTTGTTTTTAACATTATGTAACAAGTTGAATAAATAGTCTTGAATCTTTTTGTCCACTGGGCAATTATGACTCTTGACAAGAAATATGCTTGTCCCAGGCATCTGGTATAGGATTATTTTCTATTTGGTCATGAATATTTGTTAATAGATACATTTTAACCCTTCAACTTTTTGAAAGTGCAAATTTTGAATGACAATAGTTTATTCAAATATGTGCCGAACTTCACCTGATTGAGCCATCTCTACCATTCGGTTGAGGCATGCTATACTAAACAACTCCACCATTGTCATTAAGTAGTATGCCTCATCAATTACTTAGTAGCATAAGTTAACATTTTATGTAACATTTGTTTTAGATTTATTTATTTTTTGATGCTTGGAAATGTATTAATACTTTTACCATGAACAGACATCTCAACCATATGGAAGAGACGTCCAGTACAGGGGTTTATTTTTTAATATTTATTTGTTTTTAAATGATTGCTGGGATTATTGCCTCAAGGGAAATAAAGGATGAAATGTTTATTGCTTTTTTCTCTTATTGAGCATGTTAACGTGTTAAGATCAATTAGAAAAACTTAGCATGATTTCTGTTACGTTATTTGTACACATAATTTTTGCATGCACACAATTATAAAAAAATATATCCATCCATTCATCCATCCCTGGAATAACGATACAAAAAAATTACTTAGGTTTTAGTTGCAGCTTTATCTACTGTATAGTCTATAAATCCAAAAAACATGCTCAAAATTATTAGCATTTCTATCCGTTTGGTGTGAGAATGGGGTCAGACTGAAAGCACCAACTTATAAACCGTTTATATGAAATAAACAATCTTGGTGCAGTTTGTTCCATACATACCCAGGTTAGGAAAGCTGAATTTAAATTCTAATTTCTAAACAACAAATACACCCTGAACCTGAAGTCTATATTCTCTTTTCTACCCACTGAGTTATACACTACAGACGCATAAATCAGGATCGAACCTTCGCCCACTTGCTGCTCTCTTTCAACCTTTACGCCACCCACATATAACAGTAGCAAGCGTGTTATAAAGAATCTCCCAGGCATGACCACCTTCACTTTTAGCTTAGGGATGAAATGAAAGCTGCTGTCTCAAAATCCTCTTTCACCATTAAATACACCAAAAATACTTAAGTGCTAATAACGCTTCCTATTGCTTCGCTTTCTAAAAAAAAAACAGCTCTCGAGACAGTTTTTTTTTTTTTTTTTAATCCAACCTACACAAGGCATGGGGATAAAGACCCGACTGTAGGTGTGTATCCATGGCAACTTTTACACTTTAAGTAATTAGGAAAGCTTCTCATGTAGACCGCCAAGCAAGTATCTCAAAGGATTGACATAAATTAACAAACTGGAACCAGACATGTATGTTATACTGTACATGTCAGCAATATTGTTGTTTTGCAATATTATTGCAAATATAATTTTTTTTTTTTTTTACAATTTTTCCCAAATACAATTTAGACCTATTGGCTAATGCTTAATAAAAATGAGGTGAGGTATGTGGAACTATATACAGTAGGAGTGCATTTAAGTTGGAAAATAAGTTCATCCTTATAAGTTAATCCTATTTTATTTGTAAAAGATTTTGTAGCAAATTCGCTTAAATTTAGATCCAGATCTAGTTTTCTAATGAGGAAGCTGGAAGCTATAGTGGTTAGTGAGTGGGACTGAGGGAGAAACCTCGGGAGAGGCCATGATCTTCTGGGCAACAGAAGATTAGGGGATTTTGAGTAATGCACAGTAGTAAAATGAAGTCACATGTCCAACAGTATTAGATGTTTAAAATACACCAGATTTTAGTTATAGGTAAAAAAAATCACTTTTATAAGAAAAATAAAAATGAACAAGGTGATGTACAGTACAGTGTAGTTTAATGAAGATACAACAATAGCCATAGTTGCTGTAGATGCATAGATGAATTTACAATAACTTGTTAATAATTATAGTTATATTTATAGTTATTATTAATAATTAGGGGTCTGAGGCTTTTCTAGAGACCTGCAGTGATTCATTGCTCTTCTTAAATTTGTGTAAATTTCAAAATCTTGACCAATGTAGTAGAAATAATAGTGAAAATGGAGAATGAATAAACCTGGCAGGTTACTTTGAACACAGAACTGAGTTCATGAAAGTCCTGGGTTTGTGCCCATAGCAACACTCAGAAAGACCTTTTATTTGGGAACAAATTTTGAAACTGATTGCTTTATTTCCCCCCCTAGTGGAACAACAAAAACCAAAAACTAGTGACTCTAGTCTCTCTCTTTTAGTGCCTCCTGCTTCATCAAAAAATTCATGACAGTCTCAATGAAAAACTGAGCTGTTGAACAACCATACCTAGGTAAAGGTCTCTCTCTCTTTCTCTTTCTATGTGAGCTAATACAAGCTCAGTAAATTTGATACCAAATTAAATTTTGAAGCAGAGTACTTTTGTAGTTTTACTCCACAAGAAATGTAAATGGAGGACTTATCACTTACGGTCATGTTGAAAAGTTAGCATTAATTCTAATGTGTTTTTGTGTAAAAACATAATAAAAATCATCTGATCATAACGGGTCTCGGTATTAGGCAAATATAATCTCCGACAGACAATAACGTATTTTTTTCGTGGTGCCATTATTTATTTAACAAAAATTAAGCATAAAAATAAAAATATATGTTTTGTTGCAGGCAGGTGATTCATCAGCCCTTGATTAAATGATGATCAGTAGGTGTACAGACCTCTATAAAAGCAGAAGTTTTGGCAGTTTGCTGGTCTGGAGCGTTCAGGTGTGTGTTAACCCAATGCCAAGCGGTAAAGACATAAATGGTCTTAGAGAAGCAACTGTTGCTGCGTATCAATCTGGAAAGGGTTATAAAACCATTTTTAAACAATTTGGAGTTTAGCGTTCTACAGTGAGAAAGGTTATTGAAAAATGGAAAGCATTAAAAATAGTTGACAATTGTACCAGGATTGGACGTCCCAGCACATTCACCACAAGGTCAGACCACACAAGGTTCATGACAGCACAATTAGAAGAAGACTGAACAGAGTTTTTTGGCATATGCCCGGTATTTTAACAGAAACACTTCATACCCACTGTGGCGGTCCAGAGGGGATGATTTAGGTTTGTTTTTGCAGACACAGGACTAGGGAACCTTATATTGAGTCAACCATGAACTTCTCTGTATACCAGAGTTTACAGGCAAATGTGAGGCCATCTGTCTGATAGCTAATTACATTTTATTTATATAGCGCTTTTAATAATGGTCATTGTCGCAAAGCAGCTTAATAGGATATGGGATAAAATTAGGGAAATTAGTATGAAATGTGGGAGGAAACATATACAGTAAATCATAATTATCAGATTGTCCCTGATTAGCAAGCCAAGGGCGACGGTGGAAAAAAAAATAAAAAAATCCATGAAATGGCAATAGGAAGAAACCTTGAGAGGAACCAGACTGGACAGGGAACCTGTTCTCATTCAGGTGATACCGGATAGCAGGGATTGATCTGCAATCATACTGTGTATTAGATGGCTGGCTATAATAATATGGAATAAACTTTCATTATTAGAGGGTAAGGTATAAAACTGTTTGTAGTTATTTCCGGCCATTTCTTTAATTCAATCTAGATCATTTAAATTGATTTAATATAAAGAAATGAAGGGTTGTCTCAACAATGTTTCACCGTACTATGGATATGGTTTAAAGATATTTAATTGCACCCTGTTATTACTGGATAATTAAGCCATTTTTCTTCATATTTTTGATACCTTTTTCATAAAAACAGCACATCTGGAGGCTGGTCTCTTTGATCAATGTTATACTTTTTGCTTTCTACTTTTTTCTTTGTTAGTGATGAACAAAACAGGTTGTAACACCCAGCTTGCTTTAAAGATTTTTGGCCAGTTAATAGATTGCTCCTAAATGGGCAGCTAGGTGGAAAAGCAATTTCCTTCTGCACACTGAAGTCTGGCAATCCATTTGGTTACGTGATCTGTAATGGCATGCTCTTTGTATCTTCCATTAAGGGTGTGCTTAAATACACTATATTCTCATCACATCCCTCAGCTTCCCCTTCTCTGTAGTGTAGCATTGAGCTTTGTGTTAATTTAGACACCACATAAACCAGGTTTCATTTACGTCAACCATACACACACTGAAAAGTGCATCAGTAAGCCTTGGCCATCCATGAACCCATCACCAGTTCACTGGTTTTCCTTCCTTGGATCACTTTTGGTACGTCCTGACCACTGCTGACCAGGAACATCCCACAAGAGCTGCGGTTTTGGAGTTGCTCTGACCCAGTCCTCTAGCCATCACAATGTGCCTTGTCAGTCTTTCAAATCTTTAAGCTTGCCCCTTTTTCCAGCACATCAACTTCAGGACAAAAGTCTCACTTGCTGCCTAATATATCACACCCACTTTCAGCTGACACTGTAATGAAATACAGAAAATGTAGCTACTGTGATGAGGGCCAGATTGTAATGGCTAGACAACTGGGTCATAGTACCTCCAAAACTGCAGCTCTTTTGGGATGTTCCTGGTCAGCAGTGGTCAGAACATACCAAAAGTGATCCAAATAAGGAAAAGTGATGAACTCTGGCTAAATGGTCATGGGCAACCAAGGCTAACTAGTGCACATGGGCACTGAAGGCTGGCCCATGTACTGATTCAATAGAAGAGCTACTGTAGATCAAATTTCCAATGTCATTCTTGCTTTGGTGACAAAGCAGAGACCTACTCAATATTAGGTGGGTGGTACATTGCAGATATGCTCACTGAATATAAATCTAACAGACCACTCAGATCGTTAGGATCGAGTCAGTTAGAAATACCCAGTGTTCACACAAAACAAGGGGAGTCTGCTTTTAGCCATTATGCTGCCCGCAGTTGGAACCAGCTTCCAGAAGAGATCACGTGCTAAAACATTAGTCACACTTAAAACTCATCTGTTTAGCTGTGCATTTATATTATTAATGAGCACTGTGCTACGTCCGAACTGTCTGCACTGTATTTTATATTTATCTTATATTTTTAACTGTTTCATTTTGATTCTAAATCAAACGTTTTAAAAGCTTTGTTGCAAACTGTTTTTTTTTTTAAGTCAATTTAAATTTTTTTTTTTTTTTAAGTTTTATTGCTATTATTTTCTATTTCTTTTTATAATTATTTTCTTCACTTTTATGTAAAGCACTATACCATTGTGCTATACAAATAAACTTGCCTTGCCTTGGTTATAAGGTTATGGTTGGTTAGTGTATTGTAAATTGTTTATAATGTTTTAGCAGCAATTTAAGAAAGACTTGTGCAGTGTATATA
>JAQMYL010000013.1:10203174-10213254 GCA_030014365.1 Clarias pachynema | reverse complement strand
ACACAACCCTCTGCATTTATCCAGACTTGGGACTGGCACAAGAAGACACTGGATTGCGCCCCCCCATGGTTGCATTTGAGCGATGATCATTCTATGTATCCCAAACAGGTTAGATTTTATATATATGACCTCTGACCTTTTTTTTTTTTTTTTTTTTACCACTAGGGGATTCTGCATATGCATTAACAAGACACATTTCAAATATTTTTTTGCATGTCTTTGGACTGTGTGAGGAAACCCACCAAGCACTGGAAGAACATGCGAACTCCATGCTCACAGACTCCACTGTGCCACCTCTATGCATACACATGGTTGATAAATACGTAGAACAACTGGAGTTGACTTATTGCCCAAATTGTCTAGAATGTCTTTTAAGATTCTTGTGCATGCTGATATGATTACAAAATTACTGCAGGTTAGTCAGCTGCACACTCATGCAGTTGTGATGGTTTTACTCAAAATGTGCCACATAAATATTCCCCACAGTGTTATACCCACACCAGTAGCCTGGACTGTTGATTCAAGACAGATTGGGTCCATAAATGCATGCTGTGTGACCCTACCATCTGCATGCCGCAGCAGAAAATGAAGCCAGGTGACATCTTTCCAGTGTTTAATTGTCCATTTTCTGTGAGTCTGTGCACACTGCAGGCTCAGAATCCTGCTCTTCCTCTTCTTGACCTGCCATAAGCCTCAATGTGTTGGGCATACTGAGTTGATTCTCTGCTCACCAGGGGTGTAAATAGTTGTTACAGAACCAATCTGAGTGTTTTATCATACACTATGTGATGTGATGAGATTCCAAATGGTGGTAAAAAGAAATAGTTTTTTCTGATTGACCATCTACATATTTCAGGAGCCAAGTGAATTGCTACTATTATTAACTTACTAGTTGCTATATGGAAATTCAAAAGTATAGACACTCTGGTATATTTTAGAGCAAATCATCTGCAGTTACACATTGCTAAAGAATAATAAACATGCATCATTTCTGAGACTTTTGGTGAGTGAAGGCTGGCGCTTTCGGTTGCTGCTTCTTCTTGTTCTTTCTCCTATCTTGGTGTATTTTGTTTTTTTTTAAGTGTATCGTTCTTTTTTAATGTGCTTTATGGACATAATGCCAAGTTCACTTGAATGAACACTTCCAACTACAATTCTACTCCATCGAGCCAGCACCTTCTCTTTACCTCCATGAAGAAATCGGCCATCAGCCATGTCCAAAACATATTTATTTTGGGTGTTTTTGGGTCCTCAGGTACAATTGCTCCAAGACAATATGATTATTCTGGTCCTCAGTCGCCTGATCAGCAAGGATATCTGGAGAAATTGTTGACTATACAGTAGTGTGCTAGCTTGGTCTAGCCAGAGAGCCTAGCTCTGCAACTGTTAAGGTTATTCAACATATGCTCACCCTCCGTGTGGGGGTCTCTGATTTATGATCTTGTGGAGGATCACAAGTTCATCTTGTTTTTGATTTGGTCGAAACCTAGAAGTATAAAAATTACTTTTTAGAAATGAATCAAGCATGCCAGTCTGGGATTGTTGGTACACCCTGCAACCCTGTACTCTGAACTGAGCTGGATAGGAAGTTTCTGGGTGGGTTTCTTGCAATGGTTTATAACAAGGAATCTCCAATAATTGTCTCAATGTATGCTTCTTTCGAAGGTATTACTTTACAAATAGGTAGTTCCATAAAAACTATCACTCATTCACTCATCATCTATACCGTTTTATCCTGTATACAGGGTCGCAGAGGGGCCTGGAGCCTATCTCAGGAGACAGAGGCAGGGTACACCCTGGACAGGTGCCAATTCATTGCACGGCACACACATACACTCACACGCTCATTCACACACTAAAGGCAATTTTGGAACGCCAATTAGCCTAATCTGCATCTCTTTGGACTATGGGAGGAGACTGGAGTACCTGGAGGAAACCAACCAAGCACAGGGAGAACATGCAAATTGGACCTGAGGCTGGAATCAAATCCAGACCCTGGAGGTACAAGGCAACAGTGCTAACCACTAAACTACCATGCCAACCAATACAAACCATACTTGCTGTTATCTAGCATTCACCGAAATATTAATATTCGCAATGCTTTCCTAACTGAATACTCTACCTTTTTAACACTTTCAATTGTGCCATTATTCTACTGGGTGATTTTAACATTCATGTGGATAATGTCAATAATGTTGACTGCAGACCCTTCTTTACAACTGGTATACTGGTTTACTCCAGTTTTGCCTCATTTACTGGAGCTTCATTAGCCCAAATTCAGAGGCCGTTCCTTCTGAAGAAGTGGACTTGTTGTATAAAATGAACTGAACAGTGAACATGTTCATCTTTATAATTATAATTCCACGTCAGTTTGATCCTTCACCAAGTCACCTGGAAAATGCCTGTGCGACCTCATTCTCCTCACATATAACTCATATTATTCACTCCTCTCTCATCTCCGGTCTTGTTCTGTCATCTCTTAAAACAGCTGCAATAACTTCAGTCATTAAGAAACCTGGCACCGACCCTAATAATATTCATTATTTCAATCCAATTTCAAATCTCCCATTTATTTAAATAAATTAAGAAAAAACTTTGAGTCATTTCATTGTGGGTTCTATTCTAAACATAGTACAGAAACAGCCTTGGTAAAGGTCAGGCTTAATGGCTGCTGATGCTGAACTCTTGATTATTCTTATCCTAGTTAATTAGACACAATATTTCATTTAACTGCAGTATTGGCATCACTGTCACTCTTTTCGCCTGGTTCACCCCATCCCTCTCTGTCTGTACCTAATTTATCAAATTCAGAAAATTTCATTATCAGTCTTTCCCTGTTAGTAGAGGTGGTGTTCCTCAAGGGTCTGTCCTAGGCCCTCTTCCTAATCTCTTATACCCCATGGTTACAAATTTAGAAAACTGGGTATTAATTTCCATTGTTAGGGAAGTATATGAAACACAGCTTAACATGTTCACAAAGTCTGTCTCTGGCCTTCCACCGTCCTGTCTTATTAACTGCCTACATGAAATAAAAACTTGTTTTTAGCAATAAAACACCTGTTCTTCTTACAGTTTCCAAATCTTCTTTTACTAAGTCACTTTCTATCAATGGTTCCTCAGCTTCCCCCATGTTAACAGTTTTACCTGGTCTTGTTATTTCCATCTAAAGGCATACGGGCATTGCTTGTTTCTGCCCATCCCTTACTCTGCAAACCACTGGTATTCTCATTCATGCATTTGTTATCTATTGCACTGATTATTGGAGTTCACTTCCATATGGCCTCTTTACAGTTGTAACGAGTTATTAGTTGTATTTAAGTTTGAACTGCATAAAGTGCAAAACACGTTAGGATGCATATAACTGACATGAGCATCAAATATCATTGTATCCATTCAATTCATGATGAATAATCCAACATCATTGACCTTATGAAATAGGTATGTCTTGTTTTTTGCAACATACTTGCCATTTATTCTATGTCTTGTAATGCAGCAATAAATAACTTGAATGAAGTAGAACACCACGGACGTACTGTGCTCTAATGTACTTGACTGTCACACAATAACTTTTCATACCTCTAATTGGATCTGTGCTGGTTCCTGTTCCCTCTTCCCCTTTCTTGGAAAGTTCATCTGTTTGTTTAGATTCTAGAGTGAAAATCATTTTTATTGGTGGCATTTTTATTACATGCCTTATGGAATGTAATGCAAAAAAAATAAATCAGAAAGAAATAATCAATGTTTATTTCACTCATTTACAACAGAAGTCGTTGATCACTTTTTTCTGTAAATGTGTGTACTGTACACTGAGTCTGACTAGTTAAACCCAGAAATGGTTGGACCTTGTATTGAAAGACACTCGCACACTAGCATCTTTAGTTAGTTTATTTAGCTACAGCTGTGGGAGAAAGTAGGCTGGTACAGTGCTGTACTGGTATCACTTAAAGATTTGTTGGTGGTACACAGTACCAGAAAGGGGCACTGGTGGCTCAGTGGTAGGCGTTTCACCTGACATGCGGAAGGCCCGGGTTCAATTCCCGGCCAGTACCCAAACCTCAGCCACTGGATGCAGGTAAGCTTGTATGTTCGGACTGGATGGTCCGCTGTGGCGACCCCATACCAGGAGCAGCCAAAAACCAACAACACAGTACCCCCTGATCAAGGGCACTACATGGTGTGTGTGTATTCACTTCAACACTTATTCTACACCTGGTTTTCCATTTACCAATATGTGAATAGTACCAGTAACAAATTAAAACTACTTTCACCCTTGGTTACAGGACCTAGCATGTAAGTATGACACAGCACCAGCTCCCTGCTCACTCCTTTATGATGTTTATTCCTCTACGCCACTGTACTTATCATCACCAGTGCACTGGCTAAGTCTATATTAGTCTGCACTTTCAAGCCTGTCATTCTCTATCCACGGTGCTCAATACTTCTAATGAGTGCTCGATGCTTTCAGCTGGTCAGTGCTTGGTGGCGTAGTGGTTAGCACTGTCACATGCACTTCCTGGTTCCAGGTTTGATTTCCACCTTGGGTCTATGTGCATGGAGTTTATATGTACCCCCCCCCCCCCCCTGACCACCACCACCTCTGGGTACTACGGTTTCCTCCCACAGTTCAAAGACATGCAGAGACATGCTGGGACGAAGTGTTATAGATGATACAGAATATTTCACCAGGATAATTTTGTCTTTTGCACTGTCAGGGATTATTTTTTGTGGTTATTTAACTTGCCACAGAAGTGCTAAGTTTATTTTACACTTTCTTGTATAACTGCATTAAAGCTGATGTAATTTTCTCCTTTAAAAATTGCTATGAGACTTACTGTGGGCTTGCTGGGGAAAGAAAATGAAATATTAATAGGACCTCAAACCTATATAGATCTTCCCGGAACTAACACTACTCATTAACCAGAAGAAAGAAGACAGTAAACACTAATCAACCTGGTTCCTGAGAACCTGCCTGAGGATTAAGCTCTGAGAGTTTCCCCTTAAATCAGAAAGTAAAAAAAAAGAAAGAAAATAGGTGTGCATATTAATCCTGCAAAGACAGTCGATAGTTTGAGCATCTTAGAAAAACTTGCACTCATTAGTAACTTGTTCAGTGCCCTCCACAATTATTGGCACCTCTTGTAAGGATTAATCAAAAGGTTTGAAGTAGTTTTATTTTACATGGAAAAAACGAGAAAAATCCAAATTTTTCAAATTCAATTGATTTCTTGTCAGAGAAAAAAAAAATCCTCATTAAGTAATCATTATTTTCTATTAGGATTGTTCAAGTCAAACCGGGACTTTTGATTGTGCAGAATAACAGAACACAGTTATGAACGCAAGAACAACCTTTTTCTATTTTCTATATAATCCACTTTTACACAAATGCACTTATACCAGCGTTTCCCTAGTGCTTGGACACCATCAAGATAGGAAGTTTCCTCAGTGCGCTCAGACTGCGTGCAAAATGTCTGAAACCCTGGCCTCCCAGGAACTCTTAATGGCCCAAACATGAAGAAAAGGCTTGGAGTGAGGTCAGGGATGTACGGGGGATATTGCATATTGCAACTCCCAGCTAAGTTTCTGTAATGTGTTCTGCAAGTTGGCGACATCTTATTCATAGATTTTCAACAATCAGGTTCCACTTGCTCAGTGTTCGCAGGAACAACTGCAGTTGGCTCCAAGCCACCTTGACTGGGATCGTCATTCGCGGATGTCCGGCTTTCTTTAAAATGTTTGCACTGTTCATATATTTTGCTGTGTCTTAAAATGTCAATAATTTTTACGCCTTCATTCATGAAAATCTTTACAAGAGGTGCTAATAATTGTTTATTTCCTTACAGCAGTGACAGATATCTAGTAACGATATCTGATGGAATGCTAGCCATGAGCGTTAACCCATGCATAATATCCCCAGGTCTTATTGATGGCTTAATCAGGATGATGTGGAGCAAACTATTACACACAATTATCCCTGTCACCCCTGTTAGCCCGTTTATAGCAGCTGCAACTGCTTTATAAAGAGCTACACTCTCATGTGCTGTTATTTATGACAGATCACAGTCACAAACTAATTACAGTCAGTTTTCATAGCTTATGCAAACTTGCTGTGTATTTATTACGTTGTGCTGTAATTGCCATGTTGCTATTGTCTCTCATTATTGTTTTGTCATCTCCTGATCTCCTTTATTGGATTTTATAGCAATATAAACTCATGTACTTAAATGACACGCTGAGGCAAATATAGAAACCTGGCACGACCGAAAATAGTGCAGTGCAGGAGACTCAGACTATTCTTACTAGCACTTATCCTGACTCAGTAGCATAAAATATTGACGTGAATGCATGCTACATCTCTGAACGTATTCTCGATGCGTCCCACAGGGAACTTTTTTTTCTTTCTTTTTTTTTTTTGGACCACAACGAAGGACATGGGGATATAACCTGCACAAAATAATACTCAAAAGAAAAATTCCAATTACTTATCACCATTAGTAGGAATGTGGCAGGCATGTAGGCAGGCTGGAGAGAGAGAGACAGAGAGAAAGAGAGTGAGTCACTGTTAATGCTACATTTAGAAATGTACACTATCCATCCATTTTAATATTTATAGGAATTCAAAAAAAAATTTTTTTTTCATTTATAAAGGTAGTATTATATTGAAAATCTATATTTATTGGCAGTCATCATGCCAACTGTGATTAATGGAAATAGAATTTACTAGATTAATTAGATTAAATGCAGCACATTGGTTTAGTGGTTAGCACTGTCACCTTGCATCTCCAGGGTTGTGGGTTTGAATCTCAGAGTTTATGTTCTCCCCACGCTTGTTGGGTTTCCTCCAGGTAGTCCACTTTCCTCTGACAGTCCAAAGACTTGCGCCGTAGGTTGATTGCCGTTTCCAAATTGCTTGTGTGTTGGCACTCTGTCCAGGGTGTATCCAGCCTTGCCCCTTATGTTCCCTGGGATGGCCTCCAGGCCCCACTTTGGCTCTACACAGGATAAGCAGTATAAATAATGAATGGATGGATGATTGAATTAGTAATGGGACAAAAGTGGAGTCATGATCTTTAAAATTTGTAATAACTCTACTTTAATGGTCTAAAAGAAGAAACTTGAAGTGAATTGTTTGGGGATTTAAGGAACTACAGCCGAGTAAGTTTCGGTTTTCAGTCATGCTCAAGTAAATACAATTTCTCTCGAATGAAAATTTAACACTTTCAATGTGCAACTTCGTTCTGGTTTCTAGATTTGTGTAGATGTTTTATCTAAAGTAAAACACTTTTAGGGTGGCATGGTGGTTTAATGGTTAGCACTGTTCCCTTGCACCTCCAGGGACGGGGTTCGGTTTCCGCCTCTATGGAGTTTGCATGTTCTCCCCATGCTTGCTGGGTTTCATCCGGGTACTCCGGTTTCCTCCCACAGTCCAAAGACATGCAGATTGGGATAACTGGGGTTCCCAAAAATGTTTGAGGTGTGTGAATGAGCGTTTACAAATGATTGGCACCCCATCCAGGGTGTACCCT
This sequence comes from Clarias pachynema, assembly GCA_030014365.1. NCBI lineage: Eukaryota > Metazoa > Chordata > Actinopteri > Siluriformes > Clariidae > Clarias > Clarias pachynema. Next base: position 10,205,731 of record JAQMYL010000013.1, on the reverse strand, counting down.
GCCTTGTCCCCAAAGTCTCCCGGGATAAACTCCAGGCCCCCTGCGACCCTACAGTAGTAACCGCTGCTTCAAGACTTTTGTTGTCAATACGCTGCCACTATGCCTATACAATAGTTAGCTAGCTGCAGAAAATAACACAACATCCCATTAATTTGCAAGCACAGACCTCATTAAAGAGACAGATAGGAGTAAAGTCAGGGAAAAGTGTCCGAGTGCTACATTTTCGTTTACTCCTGAGACAAGTGTTGCGATATACTGCACTGTGTGCATTTTAACGAGTCTCAATGAACTTTTTATGTCAAACGGAGAAATCAAACTTTTTTCCCGTTGTTTAAGCACAAAACAGTGTTTTCCTATTTATATTGTACAGAAGAGTCTTTTGTTGAATTCTCTATTCTGATTGGTCAAAATTTCCTATAACAGCAGCTTAGTGTAGTACTGCAATGATCATTATATGCCTTTTTAAAAAATTATAATAATTAATTAATTACCACACGTAAATAGTTCATGACCATTTTTTTAGAAGCTGATGTTATATTGTTACAAGTGAACAAGTGACACAAAGTTTAACACCCCTTCCCTTACATTCTGTGCTGTTTACTTTGCTATATTACCACACTGCCCACTTGTGGCTCAAACCGGTAATGCATCTCTCACATATCCCATCTAATATCCATCCTGTTTTACAAAGCACTAAATTCCGTTAATAGCATAATTAAAAATTCCACTTAGTATAACACATCAAAAAGCTGTTACTGAAATAAACTCTTAATGGAAAAAGCTTACTGAAAGAAATATTAAGTAAACGGTTAAAGGAAAACTTGGATGACTTTACAATGAAGCATTAAACTTACTTTTTAAAAAAAAAATTTTCACAGGCTTTTGCAATGTTATTGCTCTATTGAATCAATATACAGGTTATAAATCTATCCATAACATACAGTGTTGTCCAGGGGTATTAAGACAACAAATGCCATGTGTTATAGTGCACGAAACAGGTTTGAACAGAATTGATGAATTCGGTTCGGTTGATGAGTTCCCTGGTCTCAACCCCAATCGAGCACCTTTAGGATGAACTGGAAGGGAGATTGCGAGCCAGTCCTTCTCATCCAACATCAATACCTGACCTCATGAATGCTCTAAAGAATGAATGGACACAAATTCAAAGAGAAACACTTCAAAATATTGTAGACAGCCTTCCGAGAAGAGTGGAAGCTATTGTAGCTGCAAAAGGTGGACCAACTCCATACTAAAGTATATGTATTTGGATACAATATCATTGCAGGTTTGGCCAAATACAGTGTAGATGATTTTTTTTTTTTACTGAGTTTTACTTGTTTTTCTGTCATTTGGCACCTTTTGACCAATCAGAACTAAACAATCAGGCATGATTTGTAATGGCATAAGATTCAGACTAAAACTAAATATCTGTGACATACATAGTCATTAAGAATGGTTGGCAGAAGATAGAACACTGTGTAATCAGTTTACAGGAAAGCACATAAATCAGGACAGCTGGAGCCTGGAAGTGAAGAAAATGAAATCAAGTTAAAGATAAATACATTGCCTAGCAGATGAGGCGATAAGCATTTGCGTAAAGGCATGCATCCTTCATCGAAAATTAATGAAGTAAACAACGGAAGTGTTATACATTAGCGCAAATAGTACACTAAAAAATAAACACCACTTTCTAACCCTATCATTTATTTAATCTACTGCAGTTTTCTTACATGTAATATAAACCAAAAAATAAAATCTACTTTATATTTATATACTTTAATAAACTCACACTGGGATTCCTCAGATTCCTGTTCTGATAGAAGTGGAACCCGATGTAAGCGCCCGCTGTTGAGCCGTTTTGCTTCGGTGCTGTGCATTTTGTTCTGAAACGCTTTTCTGCTCACCACGATTGCAAAGAGTAGTTATTTGAGTCACAACACTCTTCCAGCCAGCTCAATTCAGTCTGATCTTTCAGTGTTTTTTGTTTTTCGCACCATTCACAATTTTGAGATCACATTTTTGTCCCATTCTGATGTTTGATGTTGGCCAACTGAATAACTGCGTGAATAATGCAGTATGGTGTACGGATTTTGTATATGTTAACATAGATAATAATAAATTATAATAATAAATCTTTAAAATTGCACCTCAACATGATCACCTCTCCGTCAAGGATAATTAGTGAATTTGCAAGGCCGTATGGAGAACACTTACCTTTCCTGCCATCTGTCACCACAGTCTGTTCCTGCCAGACACTTCGCCACAGGCAGCTTTTGCCCTGAGGAAAGTCATCTTAACACCAGCCTAATGCCCTTCAACATCCACATGACCTGTCCATATAATCTATACACTTTTCACAGTACTTCATTGCACAGTATTGGATTGGTTTCCCAGAACAACAACAAACGAATTGGTAAAGAATATATGTAAATATACCAGTCCTACATCACAATGGTCAAGAAAGCTGTCGTGTGTGTGTGTATATATATATATACAGTACAGGCCAAAAGTTTGGACACACCTTCACTCATTCAATGTGTTTTCTTTATTTTCATGA
>JAQMYL010000013.1:10173834-10198165 GCA_030014365.1 Clarias pachynema | reverse complement strand
TTTTGCGATGCTTTGCGCATGCGCGCCCAATAGAAAATTAACGAATCACTCTCCGAGACGACTCGTTCATCTGAGTCATGTTAAAGATTTGTTCAAAAAGAACGAATTTTTTTTTTTTTTTATGCTTTACATTGTATATTTGTGTCGTAGGCATACAGGTCTCCCTCTGTCTGACTTATGAACAAATCCGACTTATGAACGTGCTCCCGGAATGGGACTCGTTGGTAAGTCGGGGACTTACTGTGTATATATACAGATCTGGAGTGTTGTGTACTGTAATGAGCATACACACCATAGAGGAACTGCGAGCACTGGGTGTAGCCCTCCTCCATCTCCTCACACTTATCTGCAGCCGTCTGCATGTCACTGTACGTGGCGGCAAACACCGCTGCTCCGGACTCCACGAGGAACTTGCACACCTGCACGTTGTTACAGGACGCGGCACAGTGCAGCGGAGTCCTAGTGCACAGGAAAAAAATAAAAGATTCAGATGTTTATAATAAGTAAAATATAGAGGTAGTACATCGAGTTCATTCATTAAAAAAAATTTGATGACCAAATCAGACCAGTTGTCCAAGTGCAATTCATCTATTCAATTCAGTTAAAAACGTGTTGCTTCCAGGTGTAGAATTAAAAAGAAACGCTGCATGACTGAACTCACCAGCCGTCGCTGTCTGCAGCGTTAACATTGACTCCGTACTGGACAAGGAACTTGACGATCTCCGTGTGTCCGGCACAAACGGCGTTGTGTAGAGCCGTGATACCTTCATCGTTAGGCTGACTGGGGTCCTCGACCTGCACAACAAAACCCACACAACTCTTAGTTTTTTGTTTTTTTTTCCCACGTCATATGGCCTATAAGGGAAAAAAAAGTTTAAAAATTAATTCTCTGTTTAACTTCATGACCCTATCGAATAATGCAGCCTCATAACTAACTAAAAATAAAATAAGAGAAAAAAAAGAAAGAAATCCAACTCAATAAGATTTAAATACACTGCAGACTTATTATTATGCATACTATTTCGGGATGCCAACTTAGGAGAATAAATCCATCCATTCTCCACATTCAACGAGCTATTTAAACAACCCTGAAGTACACAGATAAGACAATAACGAACCTCATAGATGATTCTCTGCACCAGATCAAACTCTCCCTCCAGAGAAGAGTCCAGAAGTAAAGCCAAGGGGTTGAATTTCACCCTCATGCTGTGGTCGATGCGCTCCGATCCGACCTTACGCAGGTTCGTCCTTTTGCCCTGAGAAAAGCAGATGCTTCATTTAACGGATAGCCATCACATCAGACGAGTTCACACACTGACAGAAGTGTTCACTTAATGCTCTGCCAGGTTAACCTTCAGCGTAGTTTTTTATTCCGGCATCCTGAGGACAAAATCTTTGAAGACTGAAACCTAGTCTGGAAACCCGCTCGCTTCACTTTAATAAGATTATACAAGACTTTTTTTTCTCCTAGAATAAAGAGCTCTTTTAGGATTGCAGGAGTGCAGCTTATTAAGAATAAATACAAAGACAGGGGGAAAAAAATGGTCGGTTTATTTATTTCAGCTACAAGGGCATCACCTAAATCTTTGAGAATTTAAGGAGCTTTAACGGCACAACTGAGCCTTTTATGTTTGCACACGGATAACGTGCTTTATTTGAATGAATTGGGCTACTTGCGTAAATTCAGCAGGAGTTTATCCGCTTGGAGGGCAATAAATAGAACGGTATTTATTTTTTGAACAAAACAGACCTTATATTGGGATTAGTCAAGTAGCCCAGGGTGGGGTTCGTCACCTTTACTTACGCCAGTGAGGTCGAAAGAGAAGTCATGTGATTTAAATGTAAGTAAATAGTTATGATTTCCTTTACAATAAAACAAACAAGTCAAACTCATAGCCATATATCTGCTAAAATTAAATTAATTAGAATGTTTTAATCAACTTAATTCAGTTGGCTGTTGGCTCTACCTGGACATGATAGTCCGATAGATTTTTAATCATTTCACTAAAATATAGGCTGAACTTTTGCTTAAGCTAACAACAGCTTAAATCATATCGAGTGACACCACCCTTAGTGATGCACACAAAGGAACATCATGCAGTAAACTGTATGACATGATTACAAATGATATTACTTGGAATCAGATTTATTTCATAAATCTGACCCACTCCTAATTAAACCAAACACAAAAACAAATGCCTTGACAAAAAGAGTACTCACTGGTGGTAGAGGCACTTGCCCCATGACCTCTGGTGGCTTCATGTTCATCGTGTCATCGCCCAGAGCTTCCTGCTCAGCACCGCTCGGATAAGGAGGAGGAGGATACGGAGGGAACTCCTCCACGTAGCTGTCGGGTGATAACTGGTGCTGGTCTTCATCCTCAAGAGGAGCCGGTGGTGGAGGGATTAGGAAGGCGTCTTCGGGGCGAGGAGCGGGGTGAGACGGGGGTGGGGGCGGGATGAAGTCCTCGCCGTCGATCTTCAGGACGTTTATAGTCGGCAGAGGGTCGGGAGGCGGCTGTTCGGGAGACTCTGGGATTTGTTCGGTGCTGACCGGATCGGGCGGGGCGCTCTCCTCCTCAGCGGGTTTAGGGGGGTTGATCGTGGTTTCCATGGCGGCCAGCGTGGTTTTTTGGTAGAGGAGCTTCTGGATGTTGGGACCGGCAGGACCTTCGGGTTCAGTGATGGAGCTGCGCTTTTTAAGCGGCCTCGGGGCGTTGCAGAGCTTCTTACGGAGCGCCTCGAGGTCCATGTCGCTCTGGTTGCGGTAGGGGTTGGAGATGAAGGGCAGCAGCTTGGTGGGGCTTAAGGGGCGCGGGATGCGCTCCGTCTCATGGTTCTCGGTTGCAGGGGCGCCGTTGGTGCCTTGGTCGGTCTCCGAGTCGGGGCCGTTAGGGCGCTCCATGTAGGGGTTGTCCAGTTGTGGCGAATGGGGTTGTTGTCCTGCGGCGATCACAGGCTTACCGTACACTAGAGGGGGGAGGGGGGGAGGGGGCATGAGCGAAAAAAACATTTCCTTAATTTCATTTAAACACTAATGCACTTGAATAAAAAAATGAATAAAATCTCACTCACTGCTAACAAAGTTGGAGCGGTTCTGTGAGCGGTTCAGTGCGCCCGGCACATTTTGAGGCAAGCCCTTTCCTGCTGCTGCTTGCTTCGTATACATGGAGTAGATGGAGCTGGCTGCCACCATCTGAGGTTTCAGCATAGGCGGATCCTTAGGCTCCGGGGTGAAAGGTCGGACGGTGGCAGCCGGCGGGGTTTCCTGCTTGGATGGCAGGGGCAGCGTGTTACTCTGAGCTGCAGGGAGAGGTGTGCGCTGCTGCTGCTGCTGGCTGCTCACTTTGCCCTTGCCGGGGAAAGTGCCTGCGCCTGGGAACGGCAGATTGATCTGTCTGGGTTTGCTTGGCACGGGAGGGGGCACTTTTACCGGGACTTTCGCAGCATTCTGCACACAAGGGAAAAAAGTAAAGAATGAAAAAAAAAAGTTTGAGAGATAAAAATACAAGACTCTATATATAGCTTGTGTTGAGCTTTCCCCACTCGGCTAACCTGGGCGTCCCTCGCAAGGTCGTCGCTGCTCTGGTTCTTGCGTAAGGAGGCTGTCGACGGCTCGGTGGAGTCGAACATGGAGACGGGACGCGTCTTCCGGTCCTGCTGTCCTCTTTTCAGCACGTCTGTGTCGTCTGGAGCTGTAGGGAGAAAAATCAAGAATCAGGCAAGAATCAGTGGAGCTGCTTGGCGACGTCTATCTCGGTCCGTTAATACAAGCAACGGACGTAAACAAAAATAATACATTTGTTTTTTGTGTTTTGCTCAGGTTTTAATTTTAATGACGATGAATGATTAGTGTCTGTCTACACCAATTTATAGGCACAAGTGTCCTTATTTTATTAAACAAACTCTTAAATGATCATTTAAGCTTTAAAGCTACCGATTGCTTTTCTATTGAGAGAAATAACAGTCGTTTTTATTAGGTGTTATTAAAAGAGCGAGTGTGGTCACCTTGCTCTGCTGGCACCTGGCTTGGCAGTCGAGGTAAAGTGGACGAGGCATGGCTGCTGTTGGAGTCTGGAGTGGGTGAGCTCCAGTCAGACACTTTCAGCACCTTGGATGACGGCAGCCCTGGGGAAGATCGAGTTACTCAATTAATTTGACGAGCGATACTCCTTTCATCACGATGATTTGATATAATCATGTACAACCACCGGCGGGTTTTCGGATGCACTTTCTGGAACAATTCATCAGATGAGGCGAGAGTTAATCAGAGAGCTTTAATTAAACCGTTGTCTAATAAGGTGTTAGACCGGATGGGGAGTGAACAGAAACATTCCAAGTCTGAAAAGACGACAGGCTAATTCTCACACGGCGGCAAAAAAACAAACAAAAAAAACAAACAATGTGGTTTAAAACCTTAAACAAGAATTACTTCCGTTTCATTACAACAACATTTCCCTATCACGCAAACGCACACACACACACCAACAAGCCAGCACTGCAAAACATCTGTGTACCTTTTCTCTTGGCCCGCAGGTCTTTCATCGGCTTAAGCAAGAACATTTGTTCTATACAAAAAAAAAAGAAAAAAAAAAAAAAAGAAAAGAAAGAAAGCAAACAAATACTGAACATGGCAGTTAATGGAATCCAGCATGTGAAGGTCACACCAAGACACGAACACAGAGCTAGCTTTAAGAAACAAATCATACTGGTGTGGAAATGAATGCTTTCGACTTTATGTTCACGCAGAGAAAAGCTTGAACTTGTGCTTATTGAAAAAATTAAGGAAAAAAAAGATTATTGGATAAAAATCATAACACAACACACAAAACACATTCTGTTTTTCGTTTTATAAAGTGTAGTGTAATTGATTTTCAATAATCAGGTGCCACAGGACTGAAACATCTATAAATGTAACACTGTCGCTATTAACATTACGTTAGCAATTAACACATCCATGGCCAGAAGCAGTGGGGTGCATTCTTTTCTTATTTTCTCCTGGTGGGAGGGGCCTCTTTCTCTCTCTCTCTCGTCAATAAATTTTACTCTAACCAGGCACGAGCGAACTGTGTATGATCAAGCTGGCACCTTTATTATAGCGCTTTCTCCCAGAGTGTGTTCAGCTGCTCTGGAAATGTTGCACAGAAAACACAGTCACTTGTTCTGTTTAGAACAGAAACTGAACTGGACGTGTTCGTCACGGCATCACTGCACACACACACACACACACACACACACACACACAAACGACCAGCGGTGGCTACCTTCAGAGCTGAGAAAGACATCGGAGGCGTCCTGCGGGCGCGTTACACAAGCCGTCCTAGAACTCTCCTCCCCTGTGACAAATGCAAACTAACCCGTTTGTTTCAGCCTCCTAATGTTCACAGACTGCAAGGTGAAGGACACCCGTGTGCCGTACCTGTGCCGGGTTTGGACTGCGTGCCGGTGCTCTTGTCCTGAGGTGGGAGTGTGGCTGTGCCGTCGGGGTAGGTGGGCTTCAGCAGATCGTGCCGCGCTGGACCGCGGGGCATGGTGGACGACTGGATGTACGGCCCCACCGCGGCCACACGAGACTGACCGCCTGATTGAGGGGGCTGGCCATCAGGCGGGACCTGGAGAGGGAAAAAAAAATGCTAACGATTAATATCAAGCAACAACAACAGATTTTTACCACATTATGTCCTCGGTTTACCCTTGCACAGCACTACAAATGTAGCATTCATGACAAAACATATTCACAGATGTACAAACTTAGGTAAAATTACAAGACACAATGATAACAGAAGCATAAAAAAAATAGACAGAATGACAGGATCAATGAGGACAATGCTTAAGCAATTTCCCTCTGGGATTAATAAAGTTCTTTGAATCTTGAATGCTCATTTGCACACATTTTTCATTCATTCCACGTATTATTTGCATTTAAATTCATTTTTGTCCTGTTCAGATAGGTTTATATTTCTTAGATATTTTTGAAAAATTGTATATTTTGTTCTACTTTCTTATAGTTAAGCTATTTCTTGCCTCTTTTCTATTTCTCGTTCTTATTTCTTGTTAATTGTTTTAAAAAATTTTAAGGTCACAGGCGGTCTTATAAGCATTTCATTGCATATCGTACTGTGTATGTGACAAATAAAATTTGAATTTGATTTTTGAATTTGATTACTAAAATAAGTGAAAAAAACAACAACCAAAAAACAAAGAGAGGAAATGTATGTGTTTGCAAATTAAAGCAAGACATTTTATAATACAGGATTTTTTTTTTTTAATATTGTAAAAGATTTAATCTTGGAACATCGAAAAATTAATGCTTGGACTGATGCTATAGATTTTGTTAAAGAATTGACAAAGTGATGTCCATTGAGGCCATGTGTGTAATCACTAACTGTGTATGATCCTTTTTGTTGTCTATGTGATTTGCTTATCATTTTTTGTTCCCCCAAACTTCTAAACCATTGCATTTGTTTGTTTGCCTTCATAACTGAATATTCAATAAAAAACTATGAGCAAAAAATATTGTAAAAGATCGATATTCACTGTGAACTTCCACAGTAATAAGGTTAATTAATGTTAAATCTGGTTAATTAATGATCATCTGCTTGAAATACTACCGCTGCACAAAGATGCCATTAATAGCCTTTTCATAGATGAGATTTACAAAATGAGCAAAAAAAACTTGAAAAACAATACACCAGCCCTAAAACTGTTGTCTAAAACACCTGCCAATATTGACATTTCACCCTCTAACAAACCAAAAAGCTTCTCCAAAACCATTTATGCAACTGAAAATAAATAGCACTTATCACAAGATGTGTCATAAAACAAGCCATCTAAATTAAAACATCATCAATCCGCTACTAAATGAGGATGACCCGATTAACAAATGTCTAAAATAGTGTTTATTTTTTTTGTTTTTTGTTGGGTTTTTTTGTTTTTTTTACCTTGGGTTGGGTATCTTTTGAAGCCTTTTCCTTAAGCGGGAAGCCATTCTTAAGAAAAACAAGAACACAACAACTTCAGCACATTTAAAAAGAGAGGGAGAACACTGTTGTCTCGTTGTTAGAGGAAGGAGACCCCCGTTCGTCCAAGCGCCAGGATGAGAGTGAAAATCGTTTTAGTCTGACAGGAATGAGAAGGGAAGGGGAGGGAAAAAAAACAGAAAAAGCCCACTGAATCCTGGACCGTGGTGCGTTTCAGGGCAAGACATTTCCAAGACGTTTCTTGGCAGGGAGGAGAAGACTCCTCAAACGTCATCTCTTTGTGTTAGTTTCGTTAATATTCTGTGCAGCCTGTGCTAAAACCGAGCGTGTTGCTTATCACAGTAGAGAAAAAGCCACATACATGAGCTCTGTATTTTTTTAACCCCGTTTTTAATCGGAGATAGGAAAAGTAGGGTGTATTAGTAGTAAAGACCTTGTTGAAGAAATGCATATGGCACCACAAACACCACCAAAACACCACAGAAAAAAGGCCAAACGGTTTGTTAAAAGTCAAGCAAAGAACAAGATTAAATTCAAAGAAGTACAACAAAAAAAGTCTTTTCGTTGCCTGCATCCACCAGGGGGCGCTTTGTAAAATGCACAGATAATGACTTGAGAACTCCACATTTATTATTATTTTTTTTTTAAATAACATCAACACCTCCACTAGTAGTAATAAGAGGAGGAAAAAATTATCTAGAATAAAATACCCCCCCCTACACATGCATGCTTCATTAATGACGTACCAGCTGTTCACTTCAATTCCACTTTCCTTCTAATACAAATAAACAATTAACAAAAAAAATGTTCAACATACTGTTTACTCAGTGTTTCAGCCTGTATCCCTGCTGTAGCTGCGTGTGCTCTGACCTTGACCAAAACTCAAACTTGAATCGACACAGTGTGTGTGTGTGTGTGTGTGTGTGTGTGAGAGAGAAAATCTCACTGGATTATAAACACAAAGCCCGTGACTGCGCATGTTTATAATACTCTGACTGACGGTGCATTTATTTGCACACTGTATTTACTAAGCGGTGTACCAGGCTGACACCTGACGTGTCGTGACACGAGGCAGACTATCAGCCGATCGGATTGCGTCACTGAGACGTCTCTCGTCCTGTCGTATCTCTACAGAGGAGGGATGGCGTTGTGCTTGAGGCGACGGGAATGAAAACACAGAAATAGATGTTCTGCGTGAGGACGGCCTGCAGCGTCAAATGGGAAGTGGATGATTATGTGTGTGTGTGTGTGTGTGTGTGTGTACTGTGGACGTTCTATCCTTTCCACTCCCCCTTGTTTCTGAAAGTCACAACGTGCACCTCTTTACGGTTCTGCATCCAGAGACTCCACAGACTGTTCAGCAACTCGTCTGAATTAAAGTGTTTGTCCAAAAACAATAAAAGGACATGAGGGAGGTAACTCATCTGGGATTACGACACAGCTTCCTATCCTGCTTGCGTAATGTGTTCTGGATACACTGTGACGTCTTCCTCGTCCTAGTGGTGGTACGAGTCAGAGTCAGCCTTGCCGATAAAATAATTCCGACCTTGCTTTTACACCCTTTTTTTGTGCGAGTGTGTGTTTTTTTTTTCCGTGTGTGTGTGTACATAACATCTATCCCGAATGACCTGTCGTGGGAGGAGTGTGATCACGTTTGCACTCACAGGAAGATTCTCTTTCTGCTGCAGCGCTGCTTTCTTCTTCCACAGGCGATCGCGGAGCTCGCTGACTCGCTTGTCCATGGCGGCCACTTCCTGGTTCTTCTTGTTCAGGTTCTCCCTCTGCTGCTGCAGCTTGGAGTTCTGCTCCTGGTTCATGGTGTTCCTTACCTGATTTGGAGAAGGAGGAAGAGGAGGAGGAGTGTTACATGTTAAAACTGAAGAAATAAATAAGAGAAAAAAAAAACTTTTAACTAACAGATTTGTGACAGAATTGGGTTTGCTTTATGGTTCTGTTATGGGCTGGAACACTGTTGGCACCACTTGTCTTTTCTTTCTTCTACGGCTATATTCATTCAAGGAGTCAGTTTTTGTTAGTCAATTCTAATTAAAACTAGATGTTAAATATAAATGTTTTAAATTTCTAAAACTTTAAAACTAAATTTGGATTTACTTGTTTAAAAACTTGAAAAATATCAACAGAATGAAAAGTTCTTCATAGGAGTAAAAGAATTACAGTCAAATAAAATACGTTTAATGAACACTGGTGAATTTTCTCTTGATTCTGTCCTATTCTGCGTCTTGTACACGTGACTTGATCCCAACAATTATTGAAAAGAAATGTACTGTTTGTTCCAACATCAGAGTTTATTTTCATGTAATTTGCCATTTAGACATTGATCCCATTCTGACTGGCATTTATTTTCGATGTATACATTTAAAATTGTTTTCAAATCTGTGAGAGTGTGAGGGTAGAAACACTTCTACCCTGGTCAATATCATCTCCTCCGCCGTTTCATTCTTGGATCATGCACACAAGTCACTTTAATAAAAAGTCACTTTCATGCATATTTGCAAACCCCCAGGTCATTTTTCTTTATTTACACAAAGATTTCTAGATTTTTTATATTTCAGACAGATTTTGCAGCTACACTACGGCACATTTGTAGCCGGTTAACAAACACAAGCCCAGACGTGTTAACCTGATGACACAGACAGCTGAATGGTCATCCTGTTTGCACTGCCTCGTTTCATTATTTAATAAAAAACACTTTTTTTTTTTACTAGATGTCTGCCAGCTGATCAAACGACACTTTTTCAGGAGCCTTATTTTAAGCGTTTCTTGATGTCTTGCCTCTCTATACCATTAGCTTTTCCTCTAATCAATCATCATCATTTTAGCGTCTTGCAACAGCTGGAAGTACCGGTGCAAAGCCGCTAACACCACTTATTATATCAAGTGTGACTGATGTCTTGGGTCCTGACCTGCAGCTCCCTGTAGAGGCGATCGAGCTCGGCCACGGCGCTCTGATTATCGTTTAGGGCGTCCATCTTGCCGCTCTTCAGCATCTCCATCTGCCTGCTGAGCTCCTCGACTTTAGACACCGCCACCACAAGCTCACGCTGCTTTTGCTGGAACAGATTGTTCATTTGCTCGATCTCCTCCACTGCAAACAAGAAAACACACTTCAGAAATCTATGGGACTAAACAGATAGACAGATAATAATAGAAAGTATAAATATGTGTACAGAATGGGGATCAACAGTGTGCAAATTGAGATTAAACGTTCCATAACAGCTGAATAGTAAACGCTCACCCAGTTTTCCGTTGCTGATGCGCTTCTGCTCCACCTGGCCCTTGAGAGCGCGCACTTTCTTGAGCCGAGCCTCCTGCTTCTCCACGTTCTCCCGGAGGCGCTGCAGCTTCTCCTGTTCGGACGCCTGCTGCTGCTTCATCTGATCTTGCTGCTGCAGGTAGCGCAGGCGCTGCTCCTGTACGCCAGAGATAAGAACGGGGGTCAACGGTCAAGCATTAGAGGCACGTGCTGAAATATTACAATGAACACGCATTCTGAGACATATCTACGGGACATTATTATTTAATTTTTTAAATACACGCTTACTTAGGACTCAAGCACTATGACATCAGCCATAGTAATCATAGTGTGTGAGGCCCCTCTTGTTCTTCTAAGAATTTTTTTTTTTTTTTTTTTTTTAATCTACTCAACAAGAAGTCAGTTATTTTGGGTTGTTTATGAAATACACCCAATGGATTTTGATGTACTCCTCCTAGGGAATTTATACGATCGCCAACAAACCGGGCCTATGTGGTCTCAATACGTCGAGGACGCAAAATTGCGGAGAGATTTTTAATAGCTCGAGTGGGTCAGCCGTGACGACGCTTTAAACTTATGCCAAAAAGTGATTAATGACTTTGAGTGCTTGGGCCCGCTCATCGTTTGTCTTTTACTACCAAAACAGTAGTCAGTTGTGTCATCTACCTTAGAGGCAAGGAGTTGCTGCTGTGCATCGATTTGTTGCTGCTGTCGGGTCGCCATCTCCTGCAGCTCAGCCAGAGTCATGTCCATGCGTGGAGCGGCCACCTGCAAGACACCAAAACTCAACGTCTTGCGCAGGACACACGTCTCACAAAAGCTCGTGTTTCAGGCAAAGAATTCACAAAAGCGGTAAAACTCGTTTTTCTTTCCTTAACACTGCACAAGCTAAACGTAAACACGGTTATCAACAAAAACTTGCATGCTTAGATAAATTCTCTCATTATTTTGCAAGAAGTAAAAAGCCGTTTCAGTCATCGCCTCACCCCGTTCTCCATCCGTCTATCTGGGGGTCCTTTAACACCGTTCCTCCTCGGTTCCATGCTCCTGGCATTTCCTGTAAAACGTTCAGGTAATACGTTAATTATCATGACATATGACACAACATGCTTTTGTCTGTTCGAAAATGAGGACAAAAACACGCTAAGCGTGATCAACGGGCTGTGTAGAAATGGATAGAAAAGGGAGAAGAAGAAAAAAACACACTGTCAATAGACGGATTGAAGCACGGGGTCACATGCAGGTTAGAAAAACAGTCAGCTTAAAATTAGCATCGCTAAAACAAAGGACGCTGTGTAGTCCTGTGACTGGCGATGAGCCACACATTAAGCATGGTTCCCTGAACAAGAAGTCACAGTCACTGCTCATAAAGGGACATAATGTCACAGGGCCGAGAAGTTCAATCATCCTCTGTCCCGCGTTCAGGGACGGGCATTTACATAACGCTTACAGGCTACGTTTGGTTTGATGGCTTAAAATGAGTTACAGCAGGACTGAGAAAAGATTATGCAACACACCTCGAGCCAAATAAGTGTTAAATAACAGAAGAGAGAGAGAGAAAAAAAAGGGCTTATGTGATTCATCCAAAAGAATCAAATCATTTCCTCAGGAATTTAAATAATCTGATTTTAAACACCTGGTTTCAAAAAAAAAAACAAAAAAAAAAAAAACCCACAGACCAACTTTATTTCACACATTCTAGTCAAACATTCTCATTAAAAACCTGAGAATGAGAAGCAGTAATGTAACTTCTCAGGGCATCCGTGTACTCATCTGTCTCTTTGATGAGGAAAGTTATTAGGCGCTTTCTTTCAAGTCACTCATGCTTACCCGATTCAGCTGAGATCACAGAGCTGTGATAAACTGACCTGGCTCGGATCACAGTAACCTTATAATGCTGCAGCCATCTGATATCACACACTGATAAAAGCTAATCTCAGCACTTATCACACTGTAATAAACTAATTACACTAAACTCACCCCCATATCACACACAGTAATAAACATATCACACTAAATTTACCCCAAAAACATCTAATTATACTTAACTCACCCCATAATACAGTGTGATATTAGTTTAGCGGGATTAGATAAATTCACCCCATATCACACTTTAATAAACTAATTACACTACACTCATCCCATAACAAGCTAATAATCTAGACTGACCCCTTGTCGTACTGTAATACCCTAAAATACATTACTCATCCCAAATCACACAGTAACACACCCATCATGCTAAACTCACCCCTAGCAACCTAATCGCGCTAAACTCACCCCGTAGCAACCTAATCGCGCTAAACTCACCCCGTAGCAACCTAATCGCGCTAAACTCACCCCGTAGTAACCTAATCGCGCTAAACTCATCCTGTAGTAACCTAATCGTGCTAACCTCACATTGCACTGTAATACACTAATCACATGACATTTACCCCATGACACTATAATAAACTAATCAAATTACACTGATTCTCGGCCATGCTGATCTCATCGTGCTAACCTTCCTTAGTTGCACTGAATGCTTGAATAATCACCAAACTACACTCACCCACCTAGCTCCATTGCTACTTTTCTTTTGTGATAAACTCACCTGGCTCTCGGCCGGGAGTTCTGTCGTGGCGCAGGAAGAAGCGAACCTCTGATCTGCGCGAGCCCCAGCGCTGCAGTAGCTCCAGCATCCTCTCGCCCTCGCCTACAGCTCGCTCTGCATGCGCGCGTGCACACACACAGACAGAGAGAGAGAGAGAGAGAGAGAGAGAGAGAGAGAGAGAGAGAGTCAGGTCAGCTCATGCCAATAACCTCGCAGGCAAGGACAGCAGTGACTGAGTGCTGACACACGCTGCAGGCACAAGGTCTGTACTGAACTGCTGATAAGACACAAATGTAGAGGATCTTACACACGATTAGATGAATATTTCTTATAGGGCTGCACCATTGTTGTAAAAAAAAAAAAAAAGAGAGAGAGAGAATCACATTTTTCCCCATGGAAATTGAGTTAAACGATTCCCTCACACCATTCTTCTTCTTTTCTTTTTCCCCCTCCCAACCAAAACATTTACTGCACTCAAGAAAAAACACAGGACTTTCAAGGGGAAAAAATGTATGATAAAATCTATCATTTTAGAACCCTTAAACTGTTAACACTAATAAATTAAATAGCTATTTATTTTCAGGTTGAAAAAAAAACTAAAAAACAATGGCGTGTGAGAATCGTGATCTCAATTCCCTGGGGGAATTAAAAAGAAAAAAGAAAAAAAAAAAAAACGTTTTTGGATACTCAGCCAACTACGGCACTTCATTGCATGCATTAGTTTACATCATTATTTTCCATCAACATAAGCCAAATGTCATGGAGTTTGTTAGAACGTTTGAAATTAAATACAAAGTTTACAGTGTAGAATTTATTTATTGCTGCCAAAAGGTTTTATTGCTCAATCTTAACATACTTCTATTATAATTCTAGTATACGTCCCTGCAGCATTCACTCTGTTCTTAGTGAGTCTCTGTGTAACAGCCAGAATCAACACGTCAGGTTTAATCAACTAATATTGTATGTTATATCCTGATTAGAACTGTAAATGCACGTCTCTGACCAGACAGTCGTATGTATTTTGTCTGCTAAAAGCAAGATCAGAAGGAAATCTAATGGTTTGCCATACAGCTCATCAAAAGGAACCAATCAGAAAGAGGTCGTCATGTACCCGCCTCCAGTTTCTGATTGGCTGGTGCCGTCCCTCCTCTAGCCTTTGATTGGGTGGAATTGTGTAAGCGAGTGCATGCAGGAAAGAGAGTGGAAATTTTGGTCATTCAGAAATTGCAACAATCGAGATTGTGATTTATTTTTTACCCACTTGGAATTTGGAATGATGTACTCCTCCTAGGAGATTTATAAGATCAGTGCTAAACCAAACCAATACGATCTGTAGACATTGAGGATTCAATATTGCGAAGGGATTTTTGATATCTCAAATGGTTCAGCTGTGGTGATGCCAAAATGGCTAATAACTTTATTAAACATAGTGTGAGGTCTTAACATAGATTTTTTTTTTTAAACATAACCATTTTGGAGGTTTGACATAAAAGTCCCCATATTCTAAAATTGTCATAATGGTATTTGTATGTCCCATTTAAATGCATGTGCCCACTGTCTATCTGGTGCGTCTGGGCGGTGATGGCACAGGTGCTTGGGCCCACTCATCGTTGCTTGCAACTATATTTATTTCTATTAAACTTTTGTGTCTGGTCTGGGATCAGTATGGAATAATCTCATGAGTGTTGCGTTTCCTGTTTGGGTCAGCTCATGTTTCAGATTAAATAACTTGGCTGCACTTTGAGGATTGTGTGTGCCTCAAATTGTGTTTGAGGCACAATTTTTTTTAAAAACACCACAGGAGGAGTTCCTCATCACTGTGTAAATTAAATCATCATAAGTAAAAGTCACACACTATCTGTAAACACACTGATCAGGTACTTTACTTAAAGACAGAAAGTGAATGTGCGTACAGTGTGTGTGTGTGTGTGTGTGTGTGTGTGTGTGTGTGTGTGTGTGTGTGTGTGTGTGGGTGTTTCTGTTGAGAATTCATTACATTCTACTATAACTGTACACTCGCTGGCGGGAAACTACTTCCTGTCTTACACAAACACACCTGATGAGTATCCACATGAATGCTGTAGAACTGCTTGAGCTCGACTGACTGCCATTCCACATACCGGTGAGTCATGAACTCAAGCCGGGTTCGGTGCCGGCATGAAGGATGTTATTGTTCGAAACGTAAACCTCACTCGGGTCTCTATGTATACACGATCGTACGTATATAGTCACCCGGCCTGTCGGTGACATCACCCGCGCTGTTAAACACTCAAGTGTACTCGAACTGAAACGTTCAAAGGCGCAGAGAGTGCTCGAAGGCACGTAACAGTGGCAACAGACCACAGCAAAAAAAAAAAAAAAAAAGCCTTTAAGAGCTGAACACGCTGTTCCCAGCGATCGCTGTGTCAATCTCTGTACTGTTTAATTTTTTTTTATTTGAACACCTGCTTTACGTAAGAGCTCACGGGAATTCTCGCCGCATGTAGTTTGTTATTCAAACAAACGTCACACACCTCAAAGGACAAACTTCGAGAACAGGGACACGGCCCTTATTTAGATTATGTAAAATGCTATGCGGCGATTCTATTAACATAAAAATGTCAATAAAAATAAATAAATAATAAATGAAATAAATAAACAAACATAAATAAAAACGCTGCCTGTGCGCTCGCTGTGTTGATGAAACGTTCTTCTCTGGACTTGTCGTGTGTGAGGATGAGGCTTCTCTTACCGGATCCTCTCCACATCTCAGCTAAGTGGCAGTCCATCTCTCCTGGCTCCTTGCAGAGCTCCACCACATCGCGGCACACCGTCTCCGGGGTTATGGGCACCTCTGTGAAGTGCTGGTCGTTGTTGCTGAGGTACACGGTCAAGAACATCTGCGGAGAGAGATTGAGAAAAGCGACTGAGTGCTTGCTTATGGAATGTTATCTCACATACACACACTAACAATTTTTACAGTTTTTAGCTCTTGTGCTTCCTTTGGAGGATTTCGCAGGAATGTGAAGTTGCGTTTCTTGTTAAACAGATTCATCTCCCGCACTGGTACAAGCTTTCTAACTTTTCTCTCACGGAGGCCGTTGTTGCAGTACAGTTAACAAAGAAACAGTCACTACACTTGGACACGAAATTTTAAAAAATGCTTCACGCGCACACACACAGTCACAATGCTTTAGTAAACAATACACTTGCGTATGGATGTTGACTATACAAGTGGCGTACGCGCACTGAGACTGAGACGCAGCATGAGAGAGAGAGAGAGAGAGAGAGAGAGAGAACCACCACTGGCTCAGTTGTGATCATGTGTGACGCTCGGCAGACAAAACGTATACGTACTACTTGTATTGCAGAACTTTGCTCATTTATCAAGATTGTTAATTTGTTAAGAATTTTTGCTCATTTTGCAAAACACTTACAAACCAAGTTACTCGCAATCCAAAGTTTTACTATAAGTCATGAAGTCAAGAAGTTATTATTAAATTTAAAATGTGTAAATTGTACTGCTGACGGAATATAAGAATGATGTCGCAAAAATGTCAACAATAAAAAATGTGTGTATTATAATTATTTGTCACAAACAACCATAAGAACAGAAATCTGTGCTATTTCGATGCTTATATGACTTTTTCTTCTTTTCTTTTTTTTACATTGAGTAATGTTTGTACAGCTGGTTAAAATGAAAGAAAATTCAGTTCATATCACATCACCCATGTTGTGCTGAAAAAAACATATCTGTACTGCACAATCTTGACCCCACATAATGTGTGCGCTTAACAATTATACAGTATATATACATACACATATTTCCATGCACCAAAAGGCCCGAACTAATCAGGGCTTGAGCCTTGACGAGAGGAGATGGAGAGCGAGAGAGCGGTGTAATTACAGTAAATGGAAGCTGTGCTGCTATAATCACTCAGCACTAACTTAATGATCCACTGACTCTGCGCTGGAGGAGAAAGAAAGAAAAAAGAAAAAAAAGAAAAAGTTGGCATGGGGATGGATGTGACCTTTCTTCAGTGCCAGCGAAGTGAAATATCACCTGTGCGGCGTGCGAGTGAGGGCAGAGACAAAACGGCTGTAGGTGAAAGACTGATGAGGAGGTTTTATCTGCTGCGCTGTTGAATGGGTGTTAGTATTGTTTCACTATACTAACACCCATATAGTATAGTAAGTAGTATTGGGGGGGGGGGTCTACAATCAACTGGAACGTTTTTAATTTCAAGGTGAATACACATCACGTGACGGAGCAAGGATTCCTGGACCCCGTGCGCGTACTGTTATTCGATTACTGTCTGCGTACAGGCCGTGAGCCAAGAACCACCGATCCGTTTTTCATTCTCGGGTAATTGGGTTGTCTTTGAGGCACTGCAGGAGGTTAAAAGGCGCCGTCTGGCTGAGGTGAGGTGCAAATACTTTTGAGCTTAGAGTTATAGTGTACCGCTGTATGGGTGATGAGTCGATGTGTGGTCCGTCAGGCGTGGATTCAGAGGCGCATAAACACAAGTGGGTCGATTGCTGGAGGACAGGATGTTTGAGTCACTCCCAGAGATTAAACAGACAACAAGAGATACTGGGAGTCTCGTGTTAAACACACACACACACACACACACACACACACACACACACACACACACACACAGAGAGGACATACACTCTGGGAACAGCACCCTGGCCTAAAGTGAGAGCTATTTTTTTCCCCTGAAAAAAAAAAGAAAAGACCTCTTCTGCTGAAAACAATTAAACCACCCCTTTTCATAACAGTCAGCATCTTTAACAAGCGTTTCATTATTGTAGATCTCCACACTCAATCTCTCTTTACAGCTCTCTGGATCAAACTTCATTAGGTTTTGATCGCATCAGCTCAGAAAGCTGACACGGCGAGTCACGTACACGTGTAGCCAGGAGGGGAAAAAAAGAAAAACAAAATCTCAACATGGACAGAACGGACGTGAAGGGTGCGGCGAGAGAATAATAATTAGCTGACTGTCGAATCGATGGGACTCTGCAAACTTTATTTAAGCGCGCGGTGTGAAACGGGGCTCGGAGGAGCTGTTCGGGTACGAGGAGTGTTTCATCCTGCGCAGAGCTGACAGTGCTGAATAATCGGACGATTCGGGTCATAAACTTCCAATTAATCTGAAAAACGAGTCAGTCCTTAGGCCAAACATTAATGACTGTAACAATTTAAAACAAAACAACAACGAAGCTCATTTTATCCGAGTGTTAACGCTCGAATCCTGGCCATGAGAGAAAACGTCCAGACGTCCGTCACCTCCAGCTGTACAAGATGCTATTTCTACAAACATGTCAGTCAGGGAATAAACATAAATTTTAAAAAATCTTTTTTTCCTCTGAGCTTCAGTGTAAATCATGTGACACCACCACACTATTTCAATAGGGAAATTATTACAAAAGACGACGCACATCAGGAGACGACGTCTCGTGAAACAGGAGTGCCGCTTATCAGGGTGCAGCAGGAGGCCTCTCGGCTCTGCTGTGTTTCGGTGACAGGAGCGGTTTGTCGAGCCTCTTTTGTGTCACGCTGAAACGTGGCGCACAATCGCGTGAGTTCAGACGTGCTCTTTTGTGATGGGTTACGAGTGAAGGTGAACAAAGAGCCGGGGAATCTGGTCGCACTGACACATTCAGACCAGACACATCTTGAGCGACAGATTTATTAGTGCGCTAATATCTAGATATATCGTATATATATAATTTATATCAGACCAGAGACAGACACAGTTTCCAATATATTCCTGTGCGGCAATTTTTTATGTGTTTTTTCCCAGTGAAAAAAAAAATAATAATAATTGACTACGATATTCTGTAGTTTCATGATTAAAGTCTAATCCATCAGACGATATTAAACCACACGTAAAGAGGAACTGTGCTCGGTGTCACTCTGCTAGAGGAAGTAATGCATCCCTCAGGACAAAGGACAGAAAAGACAAAAAAAAAAAAAAAACTGGCACAGGTTCAAGCTCATCACCATGTCCTCTCATAATATTGACTGTCCCGGATTTATCTCCGGCACACAACAAGCGATCAGCGCTTCTCCTCTCACTCGAGTTAACAAAGGAGAACAAAACACTGATTACACAGCGGGCGATGTAGACGCAGCGTCGAGCTCACAAACAACTCAATGGGATTGACTGGACGTTATTAGAGTTCTCATGGGTGCAACAAAAACCTGAAAAGGTCCAATAGTCGTGTTTTCTTTCCTCTTTTAAATCCTATATTGTACAGAGACACCTGGGAGATATTAGAAAACGATAAAGAATAACGAGCCTTGAACTGCGGCACGAGTGTTCAAAGCAGCTGAAAAACTGCGTTCGCTTGTTTGTGATTGGACAAGCATCTCGTCGTTTTATATATATGGGTCCCAATGGCGAAGTGGGTGTGCGTTCTTAAGGTGTTTTTCACACATTACTTGGGTACGTTTGTGTATTCACGACATAGCAGATGGTTGTATGCATCTACTTTTTGTGAGAAGAGGAGAACAAGGAAGTTAACTTTTCACTCCCTGTCTACGCCTCATATTTTGGTGAACATGCCAAGAGAAACGCTCTCACATGCTTTCAACCTACGGATGTGTAGGTCAGAGGATGATCTACTAAACAGCGATCTACTTCTGTTCTCGGGTACGATCGCTTCCATATCTGATTCAATCCGTGCCCAGAGCGTGGAACGATTGTGTTCTCACTGATCAAAAAATTAACCAGACGATACAGATGATTTAACACACAAGCAAGAGCAGCGAGGGCTTTGAGGACAGATTTCCTTTTTTACAAGTTAAAATGTTTGCAACATGGTTTTGGTTACTAGCAAACAAACTTACATGAACATGTTTCCAGTTCAGGCTTTAAGCTACGTATGGTGGCCTGGGAAAACCCTTCACACAGTGAAATTTGAATGTTTTCTTTATTATTTACATAGTCTGCTTAGTGGTGCGGCGTGACCGTGGCCATGTCGAGTCTGCACTGCATTCTGGGACAGTGAGACGTGTTATCTCCTCTAACTTCTCACTAGGCTCGGATTTCGAGAAAGGAAGCTCTTCCTTTTTCTTACTAAGAGCGATCAGTAAAATCTTTAAACATGGATTTATTTATCTAAATTTATGTGCCTGTTTTTTTCCGCCTCTGACATCAGTCACAAATGGCATCGTCAGGACTTCATAGCAGTTCTAGCAACAGCTGATAAAACAGCTAGAGCGAGGCGTCTGGCTTTCGTCCTTGTTCTGAACCGCGACAAATACAACCAGCTAACTGCTCGCCATCTTCCAGAGCAAAACCCTGACCATTTGTCTTTTCTAGAATCACATCCCCTGTTTGAGGAGTCGCACAAATTCTTGACATGTCCAGATGGGGTGAAGAAACACGTTTGGATAGAGGTGTCCAGGTTAGAGTCAGATAAAAGTGACGGAGTTTGAACCGTCGTGATGTGCAATCCAATCCAACGTAGCGTGTAATGTGAATGTAGCCAAAGATTTTCATATATACACACATCAAAATAAGTTTAATAATATGCTTTTTGTGATAAAAGAAATGTTGGGCAGATATAAATGGCATGACTTTAATGAAACCTCAACCAATTCATCACACTTGACCTCTTGATTAAGAAAAATTTGGTGCCACTTCAAGTCTCGTCTTTGCAGAACCTGATATCGTTTGGTAGTGTTTCTTTTTCAACTCAGTCAGCTATATTTCCTTTTTAGATGCTATAATCGTCCCTAGCCAAGTGACCAAGTTCAGCTTCCATGAAGATTTTAAACTGTTTTAAATAATCGTCATTTAACCGTCCAGCCATTAAGCCAAATATTAGTGAGGGGTCGCTCAGCGGTTAAGGTGTTGGATGACTGACTGTTGGAAGGCTGCAGGTTCAAACCTGCCGAGTTCCCACTGTTGGGAAGCAACCTTAAGCAAGGCCCTTGACCCTTAACCGCTCAGATAGTAGTAGTGATGGTGATGTTATTCTTTAATCCAGGGGAACTTAACCCGGGTCCACTGCTCAGATGCATAATGAGAAAAAAAAAACATAATTCGCACTGGATAAGTGCTGTACTAAATCATCACTAAATCATTTTCTATACTGCTTATCCTGTACAGAGAGGGGTGAAGGAGACTTCAGGCACGAGGCGGGATACACCCTGGATACACCCACACTACGGGCAATTTGGGAATGCCTAATCGTGTCTTCGGACTGTGGGACGAAACTCCGGGAAGAACATGCAAACTCCAGACACGCAGACCACAATCGAGCCCTCGACCACGGAGGTACGAGGCCACAGTGCCAACCCCTACGCCACCATGCTGCCTATTTATTCGAGATAAAATGCAAACCGGAATAATGAAAATAAAAACTTTCTTTGGTGTCTAAGCCATAATTACTACATACCAAGAGCAGCAGTTACAAGAACAAGCCTTTCATTTGCGTAATTTCAGCAGTGTTTTATTTACACATGACCTGATTACGAAGTCAAACACATTTCCATTACATTATTAGTTGTGTGTGTGTGTGTGTGTGTGTGTGTGTGTGTGGGAGACAGACCTGCCCAGTGTGAGTCACAGCTGTTTGCAGCCAGTTTCACTGAAACAAGTGAGTCCTGTCTGATTTAAGGATCAGATTCAAGGTGAACTTTGGATGTTTGAATTATTCTTAAGGCTTGACCCCTTGACAATCTTTATCGCAGCATGATTTATATATATTTAGGTCATATTTATACCGGATTAATGTCTAACAGGCGGAACTTCCAAACACACCAAACATGTTTCCGGACCGGAAGTCAGTTTTCCAAACAGATTTTCATAAAAAATTTTAAAAACGTAAAATATTTGAAAATACGGTTATCGGTTAAAGCCGTTACTCTTTCCTCAACGTATTGTTCCAAATAAATGTATAGTGCGTATTTAAAGACTGGTGGAGAAATTATAAAACTTGTTTAGGAGAAATAAGTTTAAAAAAAAAAAAAAAAAAAAAGTATTGTGGGAAATATTTTTTTTTTACAAGTGTTACGACCATTTTATTTTTTTCCCCCTCACAAGAACCTTTAATTATTACCCCCTCCCCTTTTATATAAAAATATATATATAAATAGTTCACTATTTATTAAATGCATAAATGTACTTACCGGCATCATTTTGGCTTCGTATCGCATTTAATCCCGAGTTTAATCCTGAATATTTCTCCTTTTTGTCCGAGAGCTCGGCTAGTTTAGTGGATATATACACCGAAAACTCACTTTTCCTGGGAATAAGCAGTTTTATAAGGATTGTCAGGACAAACAAAAGAAAAAACAGATGAATATCAGATGAAAACAAAACAAAAAACGCGATAAAACAGCCCCGGTGTCGGGTTTCTACTCCATGGCTGAGAGGAGACCTGTTGCACTGAGTGAATCAGTGAGTCGGTGAATCAGTGAGTCGACTCTCTCAGGCCTCGCGCGTTCACCAGATAAGAACCAAAAGTTCACCAACACATTCGTCCTACTTCGTTTCCCCCTCGGAAAATAAGTCTCCCTTAACTCGAGCTATCACGCTTCGTCTCCACTTTCCGACTGTTTCCGACCGTTCAGGACATTTTCCCGAGCTGAAGAAATGGAAAAATAAGCGCGTCAGTTTCACGTATCACTCTGTATCCCAGCACAGTGACGAAACCACGCCCACACTGACGCGCTCATCCCGTTGGAATTTAAGCCCCGCCTCCTTATCCCTCCCACCGCTCAGTATTCCCAGGGCGCGCTCCAAACCACATCACACGCGCAGCACTGGAAAGTTAATCCCTCCGTAGCGTGCCGTGTGCACTGTTTAGACACGTGTGTTGCAGAGTACGGATGTACTGCTGTTGTTTGGAACGTGTCCCGTTCCTTAGAAACGAACCTGAGTGAGTCATGGATGGTAATGCGGTGGGGGGTTTGTA
Organism: Clarias pachynema; assembly: GCA_030014365.1. NCBI lineage: Eukaryota > Metazoa > Chordata > Actinopteri > Siluriformes > Clariidae > Clarias > Clarias pachynema. The sequence continues at coordinate 10,175,404 of JAQMYL010000013.1, read as the reverse complement.
AAGCTGAAAGAAAGACAGACAGATAGATAGATAGATAGATAGATAGATAGATAGATGAACTTCAGACAGATAGATGATGTAAATAAATAGGAAAAAAGATCGTAGCAATAATTACAACAACAAATAAACAACAAATAAACAATATTTAACTAAGCATTAGATGTCTAATTTAATAATTTATTTAACAAAAAGTATTAAATGTAATGACCAAATAGATGAATACATATTTTAGACAAGATTTAATTATTCTGACAAACAATATTTGTTTAAAGAAATAAACAAATAAATTAATTAATGCATATATTTTATATTTATATTATATGCATACAATAATACATATACAGTATATATAGGTTTTGTCTGTTCATTGGTCAGAACTTGCTCTTTCACAGATATCTTTAAGTTTCATACATTGGAGGACCCAAAACCAGACTCAGAATAATGTTCTTTCTGTCTGTATGTAAATCCTGCCAGATTATGTCACAGCATCACACAAAACTACCAGGGCAGAATTTTTGCAGTATTTAGATATCTGCCTGAAGTTTGACCTGCACCATAAGTTAAATCAAAATGTTGAGGAAACGCGACCTTATGAACAGTTATGTGCCGGATTTAATAATCTACTTTAACAAAAGCTACTAATAAGCTACTTGCTCAATGTAAACAAACACCTGCACCAATAGATATTAATTTAAAAAGTCTAAAGTGAATATTTGTACTTAATATTTTCACCGCTGGAAGAACAGCGCTGAAGTGGTATAAGTGAATTTTAACGTGCTGGAGTCATTTAAAGACAAAACTTAATCTTTATCTGAACGCCTTAGCGTAAACAAGGTGTAACATACTCAATCTTACAAAATGTTATTTCTTTGTATTAATAAATTAGACAGAGAGTTCTGCCATACAGAAATACAGGCTTTGTGTACTTGGGCTTCAACCTGAAATAATAATATCACTGATTACATTAAAGCTGATCAGCTTATTTTAAGCTTTAACTATTTTCCTGTCAACAACAGGTGCTTAAAAGGGAATAAAACTCGTATGGATTAACGTGCAAACGGTTGCGTGTTGCGCGCGCGCCACCGTGCGGTAAATCCACAAACATCGCGTTACAGCGTCTCCATTCATCATAATGGCGTCCCGGGGAAGAACTCCATTTCCCATGACTCATCGGGGCGCCGGCGCTGCAGCTGTGTGCACGCTGTCGCTCGCGCAGCTTCTATCCTCTCTTCTCTTTAATCCAGCTCATCAGCGCCTGTGCAGCTAGCTGGCCTCGCTCTATGAGCGGTAATAAGCAGTCATGGCGGAGCCGGTGGCTCTGAAGGTACCGTAGGGATCCATGGGGAGGCACTTTAAGCTTTAAGCACACGTCAGGACGAAACTTAAGGCTTAGAAACAGCACCCTCTAGTGGTATTTTTTCATGCAGAAATTCAGCATGAACAGTAAAATATAGCTATGCGATTTGAGGTAAACAGGGCGCTAAATTATTTATTGGAAAATGTCTTTTAAACTATCTACACATATGTAAATTACACTGGCTATTTACAGTATACTGTAAATATATTGTAA
>JAQMYL010000013.1:10060295-10074246 GCA_030014365.1 Clarias pachynema | reverse complement strand
TAAGAGTAGCGTTTCTTCTTCACAAATCTACTCAAGTAAAAGTAAAAAGTATGGTGCAGTAAAACTACTCATAGAAGGAATTTTTTTTTCAAAAAGTTACTCAAGTAAATGTAACGGAATAAATGTAACTCGTTACTACCCACCTCTGATGATCGCTTAGTGGTTAGCACTGTCGCCTTGCACCTCCAGGGTCAGGGTTCCATTCCCGCCTCGTGGTCTGTGTGCATGGAATTTTACATTCTCCCTGTGCTTGGTGAATTTCCTCCAGGTGCTCCGTTTTCCTCCGTTTTAGGCTAACTGGCGTTCCCTAATTGTGAATGAGCATGAATGTGTGTGTGCCCTGTGATGGATTGGGGCCGAGGCCAGAGATAATCTCCATGCCCCTGTGAGATAAGATAAAGTGGTATAGACGCTGAGTGAGTAAGTCAGTAAATTGGATTTTAATGTAAAGTATAAATACATCCACAAATGTAAATGTATTTGATTGGAATTTTTTCCCAAGTCATAGACCAACGCAACGTGGCACATAATTGTGAAGTGAAAGGAAAATGATAAATGGTTTTAAAGAATTTTTCAAAAGTTCAAGCGGTATAAACACTTTTACAAGGCTTTGTATTGTTTTTTAAGCTTGTCAATCCTCTAGACATATTATGTTAGAATGAGATGGAATACTTGTCCTACTTTCCATGACATACCTCATCCATGCTCATATATTTCCCCCAAGAACCTAACAGGTATTACCCCATGAAGTGGCCCTTCTTTTGTGCCAACCATAAGCTACAGTAAGTGCCAGAAGCCTCTGAAACATAATGTAGTTTTTCCTCGTACTTTCTCCAATTTCACGAGTTTTCCTTCACAGTAAGCCATGAATGGAATAGAATCCACATCCATGTCCTGCAGACCAAAGTAAATAGTATTCTACTTCCAAACTAAGAATCGATCAGCAGAAAAAAATGTCAGATGAAACTTTTCTATTTTTAAACAAGCGAATTAACTAAACACTGTTTTTTTTTTTTTTTTTTTTTACCAAATAGAAATTTAGATTTAGTCTATCCATTTTAACAACATACTTTGTATAGTTGGATTATTAATTCAAAACCAAGGACTGCTCAAGAACAACTTTTAAACCCTTTGGGACATCAGATAAAAGCATTCACACAATAAATAATTAATAGCCTTCTTCTTCTTTTTTATTTATTATTTATTTATTATTCTTTATTCAAACCAGGCAAGAATAAAGAGGTGTTCCTAGGACCCTATGTTCCAATGGTTCCCATCATGAAAAAGCATGAAAAATGGTCCTATGTTCCCCTGAGCTACAGTATACAGCGCATAATGGAAATGTGAAAAAGATCTTCCACAATTATATGGGGCCAGGGGTAGCTCAGTGGTTAAGGCATTGGACTACGGTTAGGAAGGTCCCAGGTTCAAACCCCACAACCACCAAGTTGCCACTGTTGGGCCCTTGAGCAAGGCCCTTAACCCTCAACTGCTCAGATGTACAAAGTGCTCAGATGTGTAATGAGATAAAAAAAAAAAAAAAGTAAGTCGCTCTGGATAAGAGCGTCTGCCAAATGACTAAATGTAATATCAACTGGATAATATTCATGAAATATTTTATCTTGTAATGGGTCGCGCTGGTCTCGAATAGAGTAAGAGGGTTAATGTGTGTTAACAGAAAAATGAACTATATAACAATACAATCCTGAAAACATACCGTAGGTGTCCTCCTGAATAAAGAATTGTTACGTGTTCTAGATAGTAAAGTAATAGAATATTAACTGAATTGGGACCAGTTCTTCAGTGAAGTGTGAAATGTGAAATCAGCTTACTGTAGGTATTCCATTATTTAATTTTTTTTAAAGTGATGTTTAACCTTTCACACCTCTGAAACCAACTACTTGGAAAATCTTTGAGTTTTATATTGTGACATTGCCGTGACAAAACACTAATCCACCCCCCCCCCTGCCCCACCATACACAATCTACCCCACTGAGCTCATAGGAGAGGCAGAGAATTTTTTTTTTCCATTTGCACAAAAGCATGGAAAAAATGAGTCACCACAAAGATAACCATCGCATCAATTTATAATCTCAAAGAATGTTGAGGTCATGACCAGAAACAGATTTTGGGAGGTAAATATTTGGTGTCTTTCTACTTTGGCATCGGTTTTGCTGTATCTCCTATAGTGCTTATGGTTATGATTTAACTATGTCAGCTCTATATAAACAAAAAGGCATTTTTTTCTCCCTTTTGGCAGACAATTACTACTTTGATTCATTAGCACAGATGTCATCTTTTTTTTTTTCCAGAAATGTTTGCTTTGAAGGTAGGTTATTATGTACCGAGGAGAGAAAGCTAAATTACTTTCCCCTGCAGAACTGAATACCATATGATGAGCACATGCAGCTTATTGGTGTCATATTTACAGTACATTGGTCAATGCACTGTTGATGAGTAGCTAACTGGTACTGGTACTGACGGTACTGGCATAACAACATACTTTTGTAGCATGCCAGTAGCTCAGCTACTGGCATGCTACAAAAACAATCATCAAGGAGCAATGTATCTAGAGAAAACATGACACCCTGTTCTCCTTTTTACAGATGATCAACTTTTTTGATGTAGCATGACAGCCGACCTCAGATAATATAATATCTACCATCAACTAATGCTGATAAGCATCATTCTAACTCTCTAATGTAGCTACTATATTGTTTATTATACGCCAATTGATGTCAATCTATTTCCCAGAAAAATGCCTGCTATAATATTATAAATGTTCTGAATATCCTGTTTAAACCCTATACTGTTCTTGTTCTTTGTCTAACTACAACATACAGTAGCATTACATGTTTTCATGGCATTTAGATCTCTTCTAATAATGATGGAAAGAAAAAGGTCCTAAGAGTTGAATAAAATTCTGCATGTAAGCGTGCAGTGTTGTTGTTATTATTGGGCTGTGTTTGCCGGACTCCAGCTGCTTCCTGCCCCTGCATGTGAGAAATTGTTGATCTTTCTTTTCCTCGGTGCTGTGCCAGAGTCATCTGGCCAACCAAACCAACAAATCTGGCATTGGGTCAAAAGAACCACCCAGTATGCCCTCCTCTTTCAGGAAGAGCTTCCATGATGTATGATTTGGAGTCAAAAGGACCCAGGAACTGGACTGGATTGCACAACGATGGAAGTATTGTTCGTTCTTGACAGCACCACACACCTGCTCTTATCATGCTTACCAGTTGTTGGCGTGTGCTCAATTATGTACATATTGCAACACACGTGGAATGGAGAGAAACACCATTATGACCGTTATACTGTATTAGTACCTGGAATTACATGAAATGTTCATGTTACATGAAGGACACATGCTATGGGCTGGTCTCCCCATTCTACTTCCCATTTTATAATCATGTTGTCACCCAGGAGAAAATGTGTTTCCTTTTGAGTGTGGTCAAAGGTTTCTATCTCATGTTTTCTCAGGGAGTTTTTCTTTGCCACTGTTAGCCCTATCTTGATAATTAGGGATCATTACGCATATAAAAATATATCCAGGTTAATTAAATATCTGTTCTAGCTAGGATATAAACAGAACGATGTCAAGAACAGAAGAGTTCTCATATACTCAGAACACCAGTAATGTCCTTGGAGAATTTCCTAACCTTTGTCTGAACATTGTGTTCCTGATATTTGACAATGTCTGGATTCCATTTTGAGTTTCTCGGTGTAAATATGAGGGAGGTTCAGGTCAAACCAGGATTTGTCATAAATGAAGGCATAAAAACGATTGACATTTACAGAAGACTTTAAGCGCAGTACGGTGATGAGACTCATCGTCGAGGTTAAACATTTGAACGGTACAACCATTTTAGAGAATGCCGTACATCTACAGTATGAATGACGATCTCGGGTGGCGCGGAGCACGCTACAGTCATTCCCATGAGCATCGATGGATAACTTGCAGAAGTGACGTATACGTCTCTGTAAACTGTACACACAATCCAACACCACTTGCACATTCCAATAACTCAGCTGGGTTAATGCCATATCCCCCATACAGCCCTAACCTCGCTCAAACCCATTTGGGCCATTAAAGGAGTTCCTGGGAGGCCAGGGTTTCCTGTGTGAAGCAGGCAGTCTGATCATGGCAAAAACGTTCTACCTTGCTGGTGTCCAAGCACGGACAAGTGCATTCGTTTAAAATGGGATACTCATACTATAACTGTCCTGTTATTCTGCGCATTTAAAAGTCCCGGTTTGAATTGAACACCTGTTGTAAATGACCTAGGCCGGTGGTATTCAATTCCTGGATGCGGTTAAGGAGTTGCTGACCTTTGTGATGGGTTTAGGAATGGTTTAATATATCAAATATGATATAACAGAAACAAGATTGTGGAGGTCTTCTGAAAGAAATAAAGGAAAAAAAAAAACATGGGTGTGATACAAGTTGAGAATCATGCCAATAAAATCATCACCAATCTCTAAAAGTGAATGTGTTAGTTAATTGTTCTCATATGTGGCTCGAGTATGATGGCTATCTGTCTTCCTCAAGACTCAGATTGAAGTCGGTTCCATTTGGTTGATAAAATGCGTCTGTACGCGAATTGCTCATGTAAACCGATGAAGCATCGATGCGTCCCAAAAATTCCACTGGCCAGGAAAAGGTCAACAGACCGTGGATTATTCGGAATGTTCATTCTTCTTGTCCATCTGAGATGCTCTGGACCTGATTTTACTTTGGGTCATGAACTGGGGAGAAGGCATTTCTGTAGTGGCGCCAGGGAAAGATTTCTGTTTTCACTTTGAAATTGATCTTCAGTTCCTTAGTAAAGGCTGTGCTTGGGAAGCCTTATCTGTCACTAAAAGCCAAAATAAAAGAATCGAAAATCTGAAGAGATCAAATCTCTGGGAGTAGGATAGAAGGCAAATGGTTTCATGATGCAACACATAATTCTAGTCCCCCCCAATCATGTGTAGCAACTTGACATGTGTCATAAAACATCCTGTTAATACTCCTTTAGGAGCTGTATCTGCTTTGTCATGTAGAGTGCTAACACTTTTAAAGGTGTTTAAGGTTCGCATGAAAAGTATCCCCTTAAGGCTGATACATGACAGAGGCACGTAAATTGACGTGAAACGTACAAGATGGTTAACTGCTCATATTTTGTCCTCGTGCTCATACTTTTTCTTTCTTCCTAGGGAATAGTTGCACTATTCGAGAAATTGTATAAATAAGAAGTCATTTTTTTGGATTTTGGACAATATCCCTTTCTTTTTCCATTACTGTATCTCAGTGAACGCATGAACCAAATGCCCCCCCGGTGTGTGTGTTTGTGTGTGTGTGTGTGTGTACACAGCTAGTTTTATCATGTCAGTTCATATCTGGTGGGAAAAAAAGAATGTTACAAAAAAAAAAAAAAAAAAAACAGTTGGCATGATGTTTGAGGTTTCATGGAGAAAAGGACACAGGGCAGCTGGATATCCTCTGAATTCCATTACAGTGTAAACGGATGTGTTTAAAACCGTGGGGCAAGTGCGGGTGCCAAAGTGCAGACCGATGGGTGTGTGGCAAAGGATGTTGTGAGTCACCACATTAGCATCATCAATGCAGACATTTAAACTAGCTTCATCAGAGCTACCGCTTTTACTCAGTTAAATCTCATAGCATGCCTTGGTAGGTTACACGCAGTGGATTTAACTGAACAGTACTATACACACACTGGCCACTTTATAAGGAATTCATGGAGGTAATCAGGAAGCAGCAGAGCAATGCATGAAATCATGCAGACACGTGTTAAACATCAGAACATCAAAAATGTGATCTTAAGCCCCTTTTCCACCAAAGTGAACCAGGTATTAGGTCATGTCTGGTGCTAGTGCCGGATCAGAGCCGGTTCAATAGCGAACCTCCTTGTTTTTCCATGGACTGGAGAATCATGTCATTACATCACTGTATACGTACCTGTATATCTCTACTTTACCAGCAATGTTAGCCGCATTGGCAGCACTAGCGGCTAGCGGCTTAAATACTTTCTAGTTAGGATAAAGCCAGGAGAATTGCTTGGAAAGCCATGTTGTGTTGTGCTTGCTGCTAGCATTGTGTTGTGCTAGCCGCTGGTGGTACCACTGCAGCTAGCATTGTTGCTAGTGCCACCATTGCAGCTAGCATTACCAGAAGTGCTACTATTGCAGCTAGCATTGTTGCTAGTGCCACCATTGCAGCTAGCATTGCCGCTAGGGCCACCATTGCAGCTAGCATTGCCGGAAGTGCTACCATTGCAGCTAGCATAGCCGCTAGTGCTACTATTGCAGCTAGCATTGTTGCTAGTGCTGCCATTGCAGCTAGCATTTCCACTAGTGCTAATAGTAGCTGCAACTAGCAAGCACAACACAACACAACATGGCTTTGCAAGCAGTTCTCCTGGCTTTATCATTACTAGAAACTAAAGTTGCCCATAGCATAGCATTTTTTAAAGATGGTGGTCGCTAACTTTTAATTGTCATCATAATCCTGCACCCAGACCCTGACATAAGCTGTTCTTTGTTCTAGCCCAGCAAAGTCTTATGGAACCGTTATTTTCTGTCTGAGGGCCGGTGCTTTGGCTGTCTTTAAAAAAAAAAAAAAAAAAGGTTCGAAATTGGGCCCCGACTCCGAACCAGCTCCGGAACTGCCTTGGTGGAAAAGAGGTATTAGAGACATATTGGTTGGTGCCAGATAGGCTGGTATGACTATTTCAGAAACTGCTGATCTCCTCGGATTTTCATGCACAACAACATCTAGAGGTTTACACAGAATTGTGCAAGAACATTCAGTGAAGAGCGGACGGAAATGCCTTGTTGGTGAGAGAGAGAGAGATCAGAGACTCAGACTCAAATAACCACAAGCGTGATGAGCACCTGAGAACGCACAACATATCAAAACTCCAGCCAAGGACTGGAAACCGACACCACAGTGGGCACAGGCTTACCGAAACTAGCCAGAAGAAGACTTTCACTGCAACGTGCATCTGGAGGGTTAGAATTTAGTGTCAGCAACATGGATCCATTCACCCAACCTGCCTTGTGCTAATTGTTTTCTTGGCACACGCCTTTAATACTAACTCAACATTAGTATTGAATGCCACAGCTGATGTCCACAATGTTTTTTTTTTTTTTTTTTTGATTACTTCCTACTGATTCCACTAGCTCGCCTTTGGGATCTGGTAGAACGGAAAGATTCACAGCACGAGCGTGCAGCTGACAAATCTGCAGCAATCACGTTATGCAATCATGGCAACGTGAAGCAGAAGCTTAAAGAATTTAAAGAATTCAAGCCATCTTTATTTCATGCCATGAAAAGTTGAGTCTGTTCCGAGGATATGGGGAACAGGGGTTGGGGGGGGGGGTGGGGGGGTAGGTATTATACCCAGTATTAATAAGATGCTTCTAATAAAGCGGTATATTAATTAACAAAAGGATTAATATTTTTTGAAAAGGATGTTATTATTAGTAATTGAATGGCTGAGACGTACGTGGTAAGAAAGTGTGGAACGGGAATCTATCCATGCCATTTAAACAACTGAATTGATTAAATGAAACATTGGCTCCAGAAAAAAAGGGGAAAGGAACAAATTGGGGGAGAGAGAATACTCTTCACTTTTTCCACAAACATTCACAGGGCTTGCTCACGCGATCCGAGCGCTTCCCCTCCTCTCTCCTGGTGGCCGAGTGGGAGGTCAGCCCAGGTTTGGGAGCTTTTGGGAGGCGCAAATGGAACGAGGACCAAGTGGGGCTCTGAGCTCTGTTTACTCAGACTTAAGACTCCAGGTGGGGCCAGCGGCCAAAGTATGACATCACTCTCACACATACACACTGTGTGTACTGTATGTGTGTGTGTGTGTTTGTCATGCTGCTGAGTCCCTTGACACTCTTAAATGAGATACACAATACCTGATTTCAGAAACAGCTATATGAGTTGTAATAAAACCATTTCATTTTCTGTGGATGTTGTAATTTTGTAATTCAAACTGTCATCAACTATTCATCAGATAAAGCAAAAAATCTATCCATCTATCTATCTATCCTTATACTGTGTAAGTCACTTGTGTGCTGTCAAAACAGCTCTCTGACCCATTGAGGCAGGAACCTTACAAGACCTCTGAAGGTATGCTCTGGTATCTGTTGCAAAGTCAGGCCTTCATGGTGGGACATATTTGTCTAGCACATCCCAAACATGCGGCGACACAGTGGCGTAGTGGTTAGCACAGTGGCCTCGCACCTCCAGGGTCGAAGGGTTCGATTCCTACCTTTGGTTTGTGTGAGTGGAGTTTGGTGGTTCTCTCCATGCTTGTTGGGTTTCCTCCCACCGAGGCAAATTGGCAGTGCGTGTCCTGTGATGGATTTGCACCCTGTCCAGGGTGTACCGCGCTTAGTGCCCAAAAGTCTCCTGGGATAAGCTCCAGGCCCTCCCTGCAACCCTGTACAGAATAAGCTGTATAGAATATGACTGCATAATGAATGAATCCTAAAGATGTTCAGCTTGAGATCTGGGGAATGTCAAGGTCAAGATTTATCATTTTCCTCAAACTATTCTCAAACATTTTTAGACATTTTGCTTGGTCTGCAACAAGGTTTAAGTTGGCAGTACACATGAATAAACACAAAGTAACAACAAATGAATGCCAGGTCTAAGGTTTCTCAACAGAACAGAACTTTTCCCCGGGTGTTACGCTGCCTCTGCCGGCTTCCCATAATGCATCCTGGTATCATCACTTCCCCAGAGTGAGCTATACATATGCACACAGCTGTCCTCCTAATGTATGGGGGGAAAAAAAAACACGATTCATCAGACCAGGCCATCTTCTTCCATTCCTCCATTGTCCATTTTTGAAATTCATGTGCCCACTGAAGGTGCTTTTGGACCACAGGGTGTCAGACCAGTTTGCAGCTGCTCAGCCTTTTATGTTACAAGCTGCAATGCAGTTTGTGTTCTGCACCTTTCTGCATGCTGGGATTTCATATATACACACTGTCTATAATACATATACATATAGTATATAAATCTAGTCTATACCTAGATCTTTTAGAATTGACTCTGATCTGCAGTTCATTCTTCGTAATGTAGCCTTCCAACGCCATTTTTTTCTATTTAATCTTAAAGTAACTTTTTTATGTTGACATCAGAATTTTTTCACTTGCCTCAACAAGTAGATATGCAATTTATCCAGAGAGTTTGGTCTGAGAACCTGAGCGGTTTGGAAGCTCCAGTGTAATGTGAGTAGTTTTTATTGCACTTTGAACTCATGCCAAGGAATGAAGCAGGTGAGTGTGCAGGAATAATAATAATAATAAAAAAAAGCATGAGTTCAGTTTACTTACTGGTATTCATCCTAGTGTAATTGATTAGCCCTAAATTCTTTCAGCATACAGTCTTTTTGTTAAATCATTTTTTGAACTTAAGAAGAGCATGAGCATACTTTTGAAGAACGTTAGTTATACATAAATTCCACTCGGTCAAAAATAGCATGATAGTACCTATCATTCACATGACTGCAATATAATTTACAACACCGGAAATTATTTTTTTCTTAGGTTTAACATTTACCATCTTCATTCTTTATTTCTTTTCTTTTAACTTATACAGTACATATGTTGTTTTGACCACATATAAAATATAGCATATCACTTGATGACGTTATATGATAGTATTTGCTCCATTCAATGACAATCAAGACCTCTTGTGTGGAATACAAAAAAAAAAAAAAAGAAAAATAGCACATTACAAGAAGGATCGTCTTGTTGACTTTAGAAAGTACATGACGTGAAAATGGAAACAGTTACTGGCTTGGGGTGTCTAGGGCTGCAGATTTTTGATGACCTCTGCAAAGCGTACATGGAAAAGACTACCTCAGGATTAGATCCCACTTCCTGTAGCGAGTGAAAATGCAGTCACTGTGCATCAGATATGTTTCTCCTCGAATGTTCTGCAAACTGTGAAAATGTATTTGAATATTTAATGGACTTATAAAAAGACTAATACAAGGACGTTTACTGTATACATATGCAGGCTGTCAAGAAGACACATTCTATATGTTATTATTCATGTGAAACATCTGTTTGCATCAGCCTCGCATCTGTTTGCAGTAAAACCACAAAACATTAACTCATTAACATTGATTATCAACTATACAGCAGTAAACTGGTAGCAGGAGCATGCACACCAAGGTTTACCCATGCTGCAGGCAATGAAGGCCAGCCCATCTGTTTCAAATGGAGCACAAATCACCAATAAAGTCAATGCTGGCAAGGAAAGAAAGAAACATCCCACCACTCAAGACACCCAGCAGGCAAAAAGCCCAACCACCAACCTAGCCTCCAAACTCCCCCGATCCCCAATCCAATTGAGCACCCAAGGGATGGCCCCACCCTGCAGCACCCAAAGGATCCACTGGCCATGTCCTGGTACCAGACATAGTCGCCAGGAGCCACACCTTGAGGTGCCCCGGCTGCACAAAGGGAACCTCCACAATCCAGTACATAATATTTTGCATTGTTATGTTACGGATGATTGGGTATATACATTCCGATTACTTGTTTCTTGTTAATAAGACCAAATTTGTTGCCGGTAAATCTGCAATGTCAAATTGAGTTGTAGGGTATAGAACCACTCCACCCTTAATGTTAGCACCCCATGCAGTGGAGGCCTTAGCAACAGCGTATGGTTTTTTTTTTGTTAGTACTGTATATCTGACATGGCTGTCTCAGAACCAATTGCTAAAATGCTGAAGTACTCTGTGCCACTAGGATCTGGTCGGGTCTTTTGTAAAGAATTCAGTTTATTACCTTCTTCTAGTTGAAACAGAAACCATTTTTAGGCAGAACTACATTAATGTAGGAAACATTGGTGTCAATGAACCAGCCAAGCATGCTTACAATGGTTTACTGCCCCATCAGAACATATTTTCAAGGCACAATTCATCAAAATCAGAAACCAAAATATGTAAGTGACAAGTCGTCCCCTCTGCAAATAAAATGCTGGAGCTTGATAACATCAGACCAGCTCTTAAAGGTATAGTTAAAAAAAAAAATTCTGTCTCTTTTTTCCCCATATGGAAATAGTTTGAGGGAAATAAAAGAGTTAAATTTGTTCTAAATACACCATAACTTAACTTTGAAAGATACAAACTTGATTTAGCTCGATGGGACTGCAGAAGCTTTATATGAGTACCACGTATTTGTGTTTTGAGCCATTTTGAAATGGTTTAAGGTTCACTTACTATGTAAAAGAAATATGAGTACTCGAACAGAACTAAAGCAGCAAGTTTTTTTTTCTTTCTTTCTTTTATGCTACCTTCTGCGTGGCATTAAGTGGAATGTCACCAAAGCTTAGTATCTCACTATCTATAGTATACTTAAAGAGATTTACAGACTAAATGTTGTTTTATCACAACCCATGAGCTCTGTTGTGAGTTGAGGAATTCCCATCCTCAGTAGAAAGCAGTATCAGCAATTCTGATTTTGATCTCACTTCTCCATTGAAGCAGTGCTGTTTTTAAGTGTTGTTCATTATTGTCTGGGTATCGCACTCTTAGGACATTGTTCCACCAATTCTAAATCTAAAGTTTCCTTATGTGACTGTGGTTTGCCAAATAAGTGGAGGACTAACCGGGTACCATACTGTACAGTAGGTGGAACCTGAGATGGGGAGGAACTTGAGATTGACTTTGGGAGGTCATCATCAAAACCATGTATAATCTTTCAGCATTACACTCCCAGCTTAGTGTCAAAATGTCTTGTTTCCATTTCCTAACGCAGTAGGATTAAACGTTAGCCTGGTGTTGTGTGTGTGTGCTTGTATATTATCAAATTTATGTATACCTATAACCTTGTGTATGGACTTGTATCCTGGCCAGCTTTATAGAGAGTGAAATTAATCTTCACTGAAGCATGACGGATAACCTCAGAAGCCTCCACACAGAGTCAATCCACCACTAGGGAGAAATAAGATCAGCCACATTAAACGTCCCATCACACCCGACTACGGGCTGGAAAAACCCTAATCTGCTGTCTGCATTAAAATGGAATCATGCAATATGTTATTAATGAATTACAGAATCTCTACTGTACTGGACTGTCCTGTAATGCATTTTCAATATATTACATTGGATGTACAGTACAGTACAGTAAAGCATGGAGACCTACCAACATTATCCTTCATTTCATGTATGCACGTAAAAGAGGTACCCCATACAAGATAGAGTTTGAGGTTAGTGTGAGGAAGGGCACCCGGCGTACAACCTGTGCCAAGTTGTTGTGCAGATTCAGTGGTCCGTTGTGGCAACCCATTAACGGGAGCAGCCGAAAGACTAACAATTTAAGATAATAAAGTTTATATTAACATGTTGACTTTTAGGACTTACTTTACATGGTGGATTGTAGTCTATCCTGGAAAGACTTGGCATGAAGCAGGGATACAACTTAGATGGGGTGCTGTATTGTATGTACATATTGTACATACATTCACACATTCATTCACACCCAGGGGCAATATATTTTATCTAGTTTCATCTTTTGACATGGTTTTCTGAGACAAGAGGAGACAAAGATTTCACAGGGAGAAGACAGTAACTCGAGCTCAGGACCTTGGAGCTGTGAGGTGGCAGTGTGTCCTGTGACTCAACTTTGATGCCTCTTAAATACCCCATGTTAAAAAATTTTTTTTGTCCATCGCTAAAAAAAATGTGTGTGTGTGTGTATGTGTGTGTGTGCTCATGCAGATATAGACGAGTGTAATACAGGAAGACACACATGCAGTGCGGATCAGACCTGCTATAATACCCGAGGATCCTTCTTATGCCAGTGTCCACCAGGCTACCAGAAGAGCGGTGACCAATGTGTGGGTGAGAATCCTGCTTTTATAAACTGCTTTTGTGTAGTCCTGTTTTGTCTTTCTGATGTGCTAAGATCATTTACAGTCAGTCCTGGTATTATTCTAATAATTCTAATAATTATTAATTATAATAATGCATCTGATAACGTTATGTCATCTTAAACAACACTCTGCCTCCTTAGTAAGTTGTTCCAAATTCTTTCCCTCTGCTTTCCTTCTTTTTGGAGGGATTCAACCCCAGAACCCGTGAAAGGTAGCTGATTTTCTAAATAAGTGGAAATATAAAAAGAAACTTACAGAAACTTACAAGATTTACAGGACCTCCATGGTTTATGTACATTTCCACCATTTAGCAGACGCACTTATCCAGAGCAACTTACATTTCATCTCATTATACATCTGAGCAGTTGAGGATTAAGGGCCTTGCTCAAGGGCCCAACCTGGTGGTGCTGGGGTTTGAACCTGGGACCTTCCGATCAGTACTTCAACACCTTAACCATTAAGCGACCCCTGTTTATTCTCCTCACCTTTTGGCTACATAATACTGGCACGAATTTAAAACTACCTTCACCCCTGTTAAATTACTGTCAGTCGCTAATTCAATGCTAGTTCCACCACTCGATTTACACAGCAGCTTTGAAATCGTAATGTTTTCAGAGCCGTTGTATAAAACCAATAATATCACACAAGAGGGAGTGCTGTTGTACTTGAATATCAGTTTAATTAAACTTTTTATATTTTGACCCCTGCAGTAGACAATTTTTGGATTTGACCAACTAAACTCAATGCTCAGTACATGCCTCCAATTAAATGTTACCCCCCCACTGTCATCAGATTTTAATGAGTCAGCATATGTTAGCTTGCTAGCTTGTTCATGTTAGCTCTTTGTGGTGCTTGATCAATCTAGCTAGTAACATCAGCTTACAAGTTTGTGTTGATTGTGTTGATATATATATATATATATATCAGGGCTTGACATTGGCACCCGCCCACCCGCCAAATGCGGGTGAAATTGGGCTGTGGCGGGTAATAACTTTAGTCTCACTAGCCACTTTGGCGGGTAGTTTATTCTATGACAATATATTT
>JAQMYL010000013.1:10043462-10053872 GCA_030014365.1 Clarias pachynema | reverse complement strand
ATCCAAAAAACATAAAACCACAGCTGCCCAACTCACTGCAGAATTAACTGTGCACCTCAACTCTCCTGTTTCCACCACAACTGTTCATCGGGAGCTCCACAGGGGCAACGTACATGGCCGGGCTGCTATAGCCACACCTTTGGTCACTCGTGCCAATGCCAAATGTCAGTTTCAATGGTGCCAGCAGCGAAAATCTTGGGCTGTGAAACATGTATTGGTCTCTGATGAGTCCACCTTCACTGTCATTCCCACATCTGGGAGAGTTACGGTGTGGAGACGCCCCAAAGAAGCGTACCACATTTCATGCCTAGAGTGAAGCATGGGTGTGGATCAGTGATGGTTTGGGCTGCAATATCATGGCATTCCCTCGGCCCAATACTTGTGCTAGACAGGCGTGTCACTGCCAAGGACTATTGAACCATTCTGGAGGATCATGTGCACCCAATGGTTTAAACATTGTATCCTGAAGGCGGTGCTGTGTATCAGGATGATAATGTACCAATGCACACGGCAAGACTGGTGACAGAGTGGTTTGATGAACATGAAAGTAAAGTTGAACATCTCCCATGACCTGCACAGTCACCAGATGTAAATATTATTGAGCCACTTTGGAGTGTTTTGGAGGAAACGTTTTCCTCCACCAGCATCACATATTGACCTGGCAACTATTCTGTAAGAAGAATAGCTTGAAATCCCTCTGGCCACTGTGCAGGACTTGTACAGTATATGTCATTCCTAAGACAAATTGATGTTGTATTGACCGCGAAAGGAGATGCTACATCATACAAATGAATTATTGTGGTCTAAAACCAGGCATTTCAGTTTCATTGTCCAACCCCTGTAAGTGTTATGGTCAGGTGTCTAAATACCTTTGGCCATATAGTGTACTATATTGATATTTCATGGGATAATTAAGGAACATTATATGAGAGGGAGTGCTGTTGTGCTCAATATCAGCACCGCTGACAATGTTGTACTGTAGGCACGAGGGTGAAGCCTGACAGCAATATCTTAAGTATGATATTGCTTTTATACAACAGTTCTACCACCATTTATTACTAACAGATCATACAGTAACTTGTATGCCTTGTATGACTTGTATGAAAAACCAATTATTGACCTTGTGGTGAATATACTGGGATGTCCACGCCTGGGAAGACTGACAACTGTCTTGAATGCTTCATGTTTGGGAATAATCTCTCTCACCATAGAAAGTTGAACTCCAAATAGTTTGGAATGGTTTTATAATCCTTTCCAGATTGATTTGCAGCCACAATTGCTTATCTAAGACCACTACTTCTGTCTTTCCCTCTTGGTATTGTGCACACCTGAATACTCCAGACCAGCAAACTGCCAAAACTTTTTCTTTTGTAGAGGTCTGCACTGATGATCAGTTAATCAAGGGCTGATGATACCTTCTCAAATCCTTTCCTGCATGCCCTCGTGATCTCTATTAAAGATGTTTAAATGTCAAAACATCTTCAATACAGAAAATGTATTTCTTGTAGCACGTGGAAGAAATCAACATAAAAACAGTACTCCGTCTGAAAAATGATTTCGAAGCATCTCTCATATTGTATTTTGCAAATCGTACATTGTGTGAATTGTGTCCTTTGTTTGCACTCTACTATATAAAATACTTTGATTCTCCTGTATATCAGGCCTTGGAAAGTTCTATGGTATCTGATGTTTAATAGTAATAGCACTTTGTTTTCTTATTTCTTCCAGCCGTTGTGTGTGTTCTTCCACAAGTGTGTGCCGTGGCCTGCCACAGTCCATTGTCTACAAGTACATGAACATTCACTCTGACCGTACCATACCGGCAGACATTTTTCAGATCCAAGCCACTAATATCTATAATAACATGCACAACACTTTCAGGATCAGAGCCGGCAACGATGGAGGAGAGTTCTTCCTGAGGGTGAGCAATGCATTATAAATAGTACCACAGTGCATCTATCTATATCTATTTAGTGCTTCAAATATAAACATTTTTCGAGCATTTTCGAGCAAATTTACTTACTTACTCACAATATATCCAAACTAATAGTGCAATTTCCTGCATGCTCTCATGATCTCTATCAAAGATTCTGTTTAAATGTCAAAACATCTTCAATAAAACGTGACCAGGCAGTTACTAAGGATGTACAAAGGACATTCAAGTCAAACCGCGACTTTTGCAGAATAGTGCTGGGATCATCATTCATTGCGATACGACCTTCTTAAAATGTTTTTGCACAATTCAAGTGTTTTACTTTGACTAAGAGTCGCATCATCGTACTGTGCTTAACGTCTTCTGTAAATGTCAACCAGTTTTATGCCTTATTCATGAGAAAAGTCCCGGTTTGACTTGAACACGCTTCGTGTTACGTAAATGTATTCCTGTACTGTATGTCCATCATTTACGATCAAATTAATGAATCTGATCTGAAAGTAAAAAACGTTGCATAAATAAAATTTTGTTAATTCATGTAAGAACCAAATCCTTATTCATACCTCTAGTCTCAAGCAGATATGTCTAAAAACTTTTAAATCTGATCTGTTAAGATATTTATATTTGTTTACATCCTTAATAACCAGTTTGTACATTTTCTTTATGTGCATGGCGTAATACGTAATATCATAAAGCAACTGATGAAAACATTTCATTGTTTATAGCGTTCCAGTAATGTCAGTGCAATGCTGGTGTTGACCAAGTCCCTAGAGGGCCCTCTTGAGATGATCGTCGATCTAGAGATGATCACGCACCACAGCGCCACAAACTATCGCACCAGCTCCTTATTACGGCTTACCATCATCGTGGGACCGTTCTCCTTCTAATGGCTGCTGTCTTCACATGTTTAAACATATCCAGTATGCTACAGTGTGTTCTAGCTCCCCACCATCGCAGTGCCAAGAATTTATGAACTGTGCAAGTCGAGTCTTCTTTTTATTCTTTTACGGTTTGTATAGTTGATCCTGCTCTTCTTTTTTTTTTTTTTTTTTTTTTTTTTGAACATGGTATAGTTGCAGATATATATGTGGTTTTTTTTTTTTTTTTTACTGACAATGAAAGTGTGTGTGTTTGACAGAATATATTGTGACCCTGAGACAGAGTTCTGTAAGTTCCAGAGAGATAGGGATTGATTCAAGGCACCAATTATAAAATGTATAATAGTAAAATGTATTTACAGCATTTGGCAGATGCCCCTTATCCAGAGCGACTTACGTTTTGATCTCATTATACATTTGAGTAGTTGAGGGTTAAAGGCCTTGCTCAAGAGCTCAGCTGTGGTAACTTGGTGGTTGTGGGGTTTAAACCTGGGACCTTTTGAACCATGGTCCAATGCCTCAACCACTGAGCTACCATTAATGTATTTTTATGTGTCACACTGGGTGAATGCCCATTTTGTTCATGACTCAGATCACTAGTTTAATTCTTATTCAAATATAAGCACCAAGTGGGTTTTATCCTGTGTGAGCTGGACACAAATTAAACCTCAGCACCCCCCACACTTTCCCCCTTTTTTGAACCCTGTCCAGTGGCTCTGTCCCAATATTTACTAAAGTGTTCTCAGGCAGCACAATTATTGAAGTGAAATCATTTTTAATCTTGGGGACAAAACATTATTTTCTAGGGTCTTTTAAACAGCACTTGAGTGTTTGCAGCGTCAGTTGATGAGAGAGAGTTAGGCACTGTTTATGTGGTTGGATGATGCCATTTTAATAAATCTAGATTCATTTCCTTTTCTTTTATGAATGTTGCTTTGTAGCTAGTCTCAGTGGCAACATGGCCCTTAAACAATAAATATCCAGGAAATGATGGCTGTGCCACAGTAAAGCAAGAGCTTTTGAGTGTTTCCCACAAATGGATTAAATGGGCTAATGCACTGGAAAGCACTTGGCCATCTGCATTAGTTCCAGTGAGGTTACCCTGGACAAAAAAAAAAAACTCTGTTGCCAGTCCAAGCTATCAATCAGCTGAATATTGTATGAACATCGAAGATTTGTATGGATGAATGCAGTATGTAGTCATGAACCATGCAAAAGAACGGAGCTCGTTGTCTTGTGTAGCACTGATAAAGTGTCAATTATAATGAATACTTCATGTTACCTACACCAAGCCATGAGGTGTTTTGTCCTTGTAGAATATGTAGACCAACCTCCAAAAAGTTTAACAACCAGTGCCTTATATATCAATACAGTAATAAATGCAGTAGCCTACAAAACTATATGTGTATATTCAGTGCCACAGGAAAAAAAAAAGCATTTTTATTTACATATTTTTTTCTTTATTTAAAACTGATTTCATATATAATCATGAATGTTTTTTTTTTCGTACTCTGATGCAGAAGAGAATTGTTTTAAAAAAAAAATAAAGGTTATATTTAATGAGTAATCCTCATTTTTTTTTATTATCACCATCTTCATTTTAAGCATACTGGTACTATACAGTATATCCAGGTAAATTATTGTCCATTTGCAGACACGTGACTGACTAGTGGATGGCGGACGTACCGTAAACCGGCATTAGGCTACTATGTATTTTTGTTAATATTCATTGATAAAATATTTTAGGTGTATTTTTAAGCCGAGAATAACAAATATTACCTCATGGTTACCTCATAATCCTACCAGATTACCTGATGCTTTGTCGTACAGATAAAAGACTAACCTACAGTAGAAAGTGACTGAAACTTGTGTTGTGTTGATTATTTTTATGTAATTATTTTCATTATTTTCAGTATGTTGTGGCGGACTTTGTAACTTATTCAAAAGACAATTGAGTGTGTGAAAATGTATAAAAGTAGGTAATAAGGTCAAATTATAAGGTTAATACAATTTGCTAAGTTTTCCTGCCGAAAAATCCAGCAGAGACCAGCATGATTTATATGCTGGTTAATACTGGTTAGTGCTGTTCTGATGCTGGTTTAGCTGGTGAACCAGCATAACTGATGGAAGACCAGCATGCCTGCTGAAAAACAAACCTTTTATATAAATACATTGGCAATAAATGCGTATTAAAAAAAAAAAAAAAAAAAAAATGAAAATCACTTAAAACTGAAAAAAAAAACAGCATAGACCATCATAGCTGGTCACCAGCTTGACCAGCAATTATACCAGCATATGTTGTGTTTTGGTGCTGGTATGCTGGTGACCAGCATCAGTAAACTGACCAGCAAAATGTATGCTGGTCACCAGCATTCCAGCACCAAAATATGTGAAACCATATGCCGGTATAATTGCTGGTCAAGCTGGTCACCAGTTATGCTGGTCTTTGATGTTTTTTTTCAGCAGGGGGTTGATTACCTCAGACAGTGTACAAATAGGTGATTCCTCTTGGGTTTGGTGGCTTTTGCTAGCATAAATGAGACGATGTTGTAGAATATGTTGTGTAAGAAGCTAGTTAGCCGTGAAACAGAACACAGATTTAGAATTAGATACTGAGGAGACAAAGTGTTGTTTAAGATGACATAATGCTATCACATGTGTTTACTTGCTGGAAGTGCTTCCTTGACTGGTTTTGAATGTTGGTTACGGTACTGGCATCTGCTAGGTAACAGCCCCTTTGCCATCCAAGTTCGTGGGACCGTGGCAGACTGACATCATCTGCAAAAAGCCAATACCACAACAACTCTTATATTGGAATGGGCAGACCTTGGTGTTAAAGTCTATTAAAAAGTTACATGTTAAAAAATATAAATAATAATAATAATAAGAAGAAGAAGAAGACATTTTTATAAATGTATATGAATGTATATTTATCAAATTCAGCAATGTCCAGTAATCATGTAATGATATAATGTTATACATATAGATTCTCACTATATTCACTATAGTAACTATAACTGTTTCAAATAACACTGTGTAAAACATTGCTATACTGTAAATATTGGAAGATAATCAACTTATTTGTGGTTACAAAAAATCTGAATTATATCAGGATCACATCACAACAACTTCATATTTTTGTAATTTCCTACCCCACAAATCTTTTGTTCATTACTTATTCTTGAAATAAATCATATTCAAATATTAATCTTAAATAAAGCGAAGTGAAATAAGCAAAATAATTTGTCATAACAGAGTAGCATGCTTGAACCTTTAATGCTCTACAAGGCGCCTGAAGACATGTTTCGGCATGACATCGCACCAGCAGTCCTCCACAAGTTCTTCAGGGGAGGTTTTATCCAGATAGATACTGATCTACAGGATATAGATGAACTGACTGGTCATTTCAAAGAAATATTATGGGGAAAAAAATCTGGCAAGTTTAACTAAACAGAACCATCTACAAGTAATAAACAGGTTTTTTTTTTATTATTATTGTTGATCCTAAGGGTTTAGATGTTGGAGGCAAGCAGTGTTACTCACCATTTCCCATCTGTCAACTGGCTGCAGAACAAAACTAATTTTAGTGTTGACTCATTATAAAAGGTGTAGTTTGAGTGATAGTGGGTTGTATGACATAGCACGCTCTTAAGCTGACTTCACAATCGCTATGGAAAATACACCACAGAGATTCACCACACGTTCTTGGAACGCTCTACTAATGCAGCCATATGTATCATTTGTGATTACTGTACATTGCTGACACCATGCCAGTTAATGTGGACCCAACCAATGGTCAATATGTACAGGGAATATATGATGATCCTATGCTTCGTTTTTGTGCAAGCACTACAAGAAAAGTAGATGAACAAATAAAAATCCCTCTATCCATGCGGCTCTGTTCCCATAAATATAATTCCATAAATCCAGTTTTTCCGAATCGAAGTCATAAAATCTGCATGTATTCTAAGATTCGGACATGACAGTACTGGTATTTATATCTTCCCATAAGTGAACCGAATTACCAATACATATGGAAGATGATCTTCATGTTAATTCATCTTGATAGAATTCCCATGGCACCCATGTCGCCAAAAGTAGTGCTTTTTAGCTGATGTATAATATTAGCTGCCCGTTGGCGTATTGCTGTATTTATGACAACCATTAGCACTATAGCTTTGTATTCATTAACAGAACTGGAGCAGGTGGTGAAAATGCATAAGCTATAATTCATTTTGACACAAACTGCAATTCCAATACTTTTTAAGACTATTTTTTCCTTAGTCAGTTCCCTTACTTCCAGGTTTGGTAAAATGAACTTTTGCCTGTCAGAAAGCTCCCAAAATTTTGACTCATGATTTAGAAGTTTTCTCAGTGAAAAGTTGGAAATGGTTGTGTTTCAGATATGATACGAGTGCATTAACTGCCCTAGAACTTCAGTTAGGGAGGCCTTATTCATGTTAGTTAGTTAGTTAGTTAGTTAGTTAGTTAGTGCATAGTGACTTGAATTTGCTATTTTAGAAAGTTCTGCCAGATTCATGTCCATGGTTGAACTCAATGGGTCTATTCATCTTGTTGCAGGCCATCCTGTTCATCTTGATCCATCTTCCCAATCATGATGTCCTTCTCTAGTGACCATTCTCTTTTATTGTGTGTCCAGACTAAGCAAGTCTCCTCTTCGTCATTTGTGTTTTTAGTAACATTGATGGAACTCTTTGAGAACTGACATATTGGTTCACGCTGCTGTCCATGGGATGCGAAGTGTTCTTCTCCAAAAGTATATTTTATGTTATTTATATTTCTTCCAGAGTCTTTTATACCAGTGTATCAAGAACAAACCATAAAGGACAGCTAAATAAGTCCTTCATCATAAATCTTCATCTTCTGTACCGTTACCTTCTGAGCCTATCCCTGGAGACTTAGGGCATCAGATGGGGTACGCTCTGGATGGGGTGGAAACCGGAGTATGCTGAGGAAACCCACCAAGCACAGGATGAATATGCAAACTTTATGCGCACAGACCTGACGCAGGAATTGAATTCTGACCCTGGGGGTGCAAGGTGACAATTCTAATCAATAAGCCACTATGCTGCCAAAATGAGTCCTGGCAAATGTTTATTAGATCTAGAAACAAAGCCATGTGGATAGCTGAAGGGGTCAAAATACCTCACAGCTTCAGGGCCCTTACTAGGTTATTCTGATCCATGAAAAAAAATGAACAAAACCATTTCTTGAGGTTGTTAAAGTTGGAAAAAAAAAACTATCCTTAATGCACGGTGTGAAAAGTGTTGCCTTTAAAAATAATAAAACGTTCTTCAAACAGGGCACCACCAGTGTATCTATTATCCACCATTCGCAAGTCAACACGTACTTGGTTTGTTGATGTGAAACAGATTTTGGTGACGATAACTATCTCACTGTTTAATGTCAGGATGATGAATTTCACACTGGTCTATCCCTAACTCATGGATATTTGATGTGTCCAGGCAATCTTACTCATAGTCATGGCAAAGACAATAATATCAAGAAGGGCCAATCTCAGCTGGGTGCAGCGCCAAAGGACACTGTTTCACAGTTAATCCAAGCCAGTTTGCACTCAGTATTTACCATCTCTCCTGCATTTTTCAAGATGTGATCAGTCACTGTCATGTCTCTGGTTCTGCTCGCCAAGCATTTCCTGCTCCACTGGGTTCGCAGTAGAGTGGTTGAGACCTTTCTTCTGAATCGCTTAGAAGATAGGTCAGATTCTCATGATAATAAATTATGGGTGTGATTGAATGGGTGGTTTAAGCAAAGGAATTAGAGATATGCTGGAAGCAGACTTTACCAGCAAAAAAAAAAAGTAACTCAAGCAACTGGACTGTATTTGATAAATTTTATGCTCCATTTCCACATCCATTCCCGAGGACTACATGCTGAAACGTGGCAACTTGGTCAAGAGAAGATGTATATTATTATGGTATTATCTACAGCACATGGTATAGAACGTCAAAGGGTCTCTTGCAAGGGTAGCCATTCTTAGCTTTCGTAAATGTATGAATCTCTCTGTTCTCAATTCCTATGTAAGTAATATAGAAACTCTGACCTACAGGGACAAATCAAATCCAGTTAGCAAAGATTGCGGTCAGATTAGTCACCAAACATCAAACAAGCATTAAAAAAAAAAAAAAAAAAAAAAAGCTTCAAAGTCTTTTGAAAGCATCTCCAGGAAGAAATAAGTTTTATTCAGTCTGTGGTGAAAAGACCACAGGGATAATGTGGAAAGTGATTTATATCCAAAAATGTGACTTTTCTCTTTCCAAGTACATTCTGTTGATGCGCAGGATTACGAAGAAGTGAAGGCATTTCTAGATTGAATTTGTTCTTTCATAAGATATGATGTGAGAGCTGAAGGAAAAACATAGAATTAGCTTTATCTGGTGTGTAATGATAATTTGTCAAAAGAAATATCAGCGGGATGAGATGAGCCAGAAGGCCAGGTGCCTATAGTCCTTCATATACAGTAGATGCTACACTTGAAATAACCTGGAATCATTTTTTAAAATATTGGGCAGATGGTTTAAGGAGGAATGAACAGTAGTATACAATTATACTACTTGACACCATGTCAAATTATTTATATACTGGAATTACTAAAGGTGACATGGTAGCACAGTGGCCTTGCACTTCCAGGTCCGGGTTCGATTTCCAGGGGTCTGTGTGCATGGAGTTTGCATGTTCTCCCTGTGCTTGGTGGGTTTCCTTTGGATGCTCCGGGTTTCTTCCCACAGTCCAAGGACTTGCAGATGAGGCTCATTGACTGAAATTGTGAATCTGTATGTGTGTGCCCCGTCCAAGGTGAACCAGGGTGTATGCCTCGTGCTATAAGTCTCCTGGGACGCTATATAAAGGATAAAAAGTGCTATAGCTGATGCTGATACTCAGATGTATATTGAGATAAAGTCGCTCTGAATAAGGGCATCTGCCAAATGCTTAAATGTAAGTAGTTCAGATTTGCAAGTCTGTCTTTAAATTAAAAAAAATATATATTTATAAACGCATTGCAATTATAAATGATTATAATCATTTATGTTAAAATCATTATAAATTTTTCTGCTCTGCACATCAACTGAGACGTTGGAACAAGAGCACAATGTAAGTAATTTTTTCCCCCCAGAAATAACTGAATAGCTAACTGAAACTAGCCATATGGCTTACCGAAGCTACTGTAGCAATACAACCATTTTAAATACATTGCCATAGGTCTTGGTTGTTTTACATTTTTCTGCTCTGCACATCGACTGTGGCGTTGAAACAAGAGCACAATGGCCCCAATTACTGGCCCTAATTACTTACCCCAATGGCTCCAATTATTGGCCCTAATTACTTACCCCAATGGCCCCAATTACTGGCCCTAATTACTTACCCCAGTGGCCCCAATTACTGGCCCTAATTACTTACCCCAATGGCTCCAATTATCGGCCTTAATTACTTACCCCAATGGCCCCAATTACTGGCCCTAATTACTTACCCCAATGGCCCAAATTACTGGCCCTAATTACTTACCCCAATGGCCCCAATTACTGGCCCTAATTACTTACCCCAATGGCCCCAATTACT
>JAQMYL010000013.1:10030101-10043362 GCA_030014365.1 Clarias pachynema | reverse complement strand
TACCCCAATGGCCCCAATTACTGGCCCTAATTACTTACCCCAATGGCCCCAATTACTGGCCCTAATTACTTACCCCAGTGGCCCCAATTACTGGGCCTAATTACTTACCCCAATTTCGCCAATTACTGGCCCCAATTACTGGCCCCAATTACTTACCTTACAGAAAGTAATTGGGGCCAAATTCCACAACCCTTGTTCCGTGCAAAAATGCATTGTTCACTTAACATGCTAATTTATCTCTTTTCTTTCTCCAGAAATTGCTATATAGCTAACCTTAGCTAGCACTCTCACTCTATACAGCTTTATCCTATATTCAGGGTCGCGGGGGGCCTGGAGCCTATACCAGGGCACGAGGTGGGGTACACCCTGGACAGGGTACCAATCCATCACACACTCATTCACACACACTACAGGCAATTTGTGAATGCCAATTAGCCTAATCTGTATGTCTTTGGAGTGTGAGAACATGCAGACAAATTGAACCTGGACCGTGGAGGTGCAAGGTGAGAGTGCTAACCACTAAACCACCGTGCCACCCTCTTAACTAAATACACAGCAACTTTACAAGCTACCAACTTGATGTACCTCATTGGGACTGCAGAAGCTATGAGAGTCTCAGCTGAACTTTTAAATGCATTTTTGCACAGAACAAGGGTTGTGGAATTTGGCCCCAATTACTTACATTCTTCTCTTGTTTACGTACGTGATATGCTTGCAAATTTGTTGCATAGAAGAAGAAGAAAACAATGCATCAGAGCATCTCCTCTTCTTAGCTTTATTTATTCCTGTATAGAAAACTTCATTAGTTCTTTTTAAATAATGTATTCATAATATAATGTATTACATCCTTACTACTTAGTAATATTTAAGTCCATTTGAAATAAAACAACCCATTTGTGAACTTACAGTATGAATGAACTCCGAATGTCTTTCTACGGGTAACTGAGCAGGAGATCCCAGGAGAAAGGTTAAAAAAAATCTTGGTGCTTATTGGAGGGCATCGCCAACCGGAAAAAGAAAATTAGATGAGGTCACTCTTTTGCTTTTGGCAGAGACTGTGTTCATAAGTGGCGAACAGAGAAAGCCACTCAACCAAACCACATTCTTACACACACACATCCACATACACACACTCACACATTAGGTAAAGGGCCTATTTATCAAACCGTGTTGTGTCAGTTGGCAGTTTGTACTCCCTTGCGGAGTGACACCATATTACGTTGCTAGTTTGACATACTGGTTACTCTGTACATAAAACAGCAGACGAAAACGAGCCAGATAATGAACACTAAGTGCCAGGCACTTACACCAGTGGCATTTGAATCAAGCCAAGCTGAAGGAGGGAAGAACGAATGAACACAGAAAATGACAAGTCATAACGGATCACTCGTCACTCATGATGCGTCATGATCTGTTTATTTTCTTGCAGCAGATACATCAGGGAAACCCTACATTTTTTTTTTCACCTCAAATGAAGGATGTCTTGTTTCTTGTGGTAAGGACTTCAACAGCAATAGACAAAACACTGGTGACATTGCCAACTGTTGCAATGGCAGGAATTCATTCAGGCAGCTTAAGACTTTCAGATCTTTCAATCAATCAATCAATCATCACACAGTTTCACCTCTCATAAGTCTACGTCCTCATCACTCACACACTCATTGTCTATACCGTCGTCTTTATCCTATCCCAGAGGTTCTGGATCCTATCCCAGGAGACTTAGGGTATGAGGCGGGGGATACCCTGGACGGGGGGCCAATCCATCACAGGGCACACACACATACACACACACACTCACTCACACACTACAGGCAATTTGGGAACGCCAATTAACCTAATCTGCATGTCCCCTGGACTGTTGGAGGAAACCTACCAAGCACGGTGAGAGCATGCACACAGAGGTGGGAATCTATCCCGGGCCCTGGAGTGCTAACCACTAAGCCACCGTGCTGCCCTTAAAAAAAAAAAAAAGAAAGTTATATTTAGATATGTATAAAACACCTTGTCTCCCAGAACAGCCACAATCCTTTTTTCCAATGTGCTGGAGACATTTCTTTCAAATTCTGGGCCATGTTGGCCTGATTGTGTCACATCAGCGCTGCACATTTATCTGTTGAACATTCATGCTGTGAATCCTTCATTTTACCTCATCCCAAAAGTGCACTATTTTATTCAGATCAGGTGAATGGGGAGGCCTTTGAAGTACGCTGAATTTATCACTCTGTTCATGGAACCGGTTCGAGTCAGCCCTTTTGACATTACCCTGCTGGAAATAGCCATTAGAAGATGGATAAATTGTGGCATGCATGAAAGCAGCAAAAGGATTCAGATTCAGCATTCAGGAACTTTATGGTTCATAAAGCAATGCTTTATGGTTATTAAGCGTCCCACACATTACACCAACACCACAGTTCAGAGGGGTTTTGGTCCATGGAGTCATGGCTACATATATGAAACCTTTTCATATCCTGGAAGAATTTCTGAGTAAGTCTGTGCTATTGTAGCATATCCTCCTCATTGTCTGATGTATTTTGTGTTCTGATATGCTTTTCTACTCACCACACATGCAAAGAGTGTTTTTTTTTTTAAAGTTAATGTAGACTTCCTGACATCCCGATCACTCATGATTTGCCTGTTAAAAATAATTCAAAATGTTTATTCACATAAAAAAAAATGTCACCACATGGACCACAGTTTAAAGTAGCACTTCCTCTTGATTTTCCTCAAGAGACTGTCAATGCCGCCTCTGGTGAACTTCCTCCATCGCTTAGTGACAGCTTAATACTTTAGACATAACATTTGTTGTTTTAGGCACGGCTGCCTGGCACTCTAATACTGGGATCACTTTATCCTTGATTAAATACCACTCACGTCCTCACCCTCGCGTATCTTGCCTTCCAAAGATGTTCGGCATACCAGCGGGTTTTATTGACTTGTCGGAGCAAAAACGGAATGAGCAAGCTCTACCTTGTAAAGCATGCTTTGCTCAAATTCAACAACTGCTATTTATTAAGCAGTCTGGGTGAAGTGAGGGGTATAATGGATCTGCCCAGCTTGTATTATCGTCTGTCGAGTGGAAGCGGTATTCAGTATGTACCGTAACAAGCAATATTACTGTGTGAATTATTGGGACCTTCCAAAAAGTGAAGTATTGAATGGCATTGCATTAACTACATATATACTCAATTGTCTGATTTGGCCATGTGATGGTAGGGCAGTTCTCTCAGTGGAACCATTTGTTGATAAAATAGATCAGATCAGCATCTTCCGATTGGTTTAAGCAACCAGGAAGGACATATAATCACTCTTTACTACAACAGTGGTGTACTAAGAGCATCTCAGCATTCATAAAACATCAAACCTTAAGATGCATGGGTTACAACAGAAGAAGACCACATTGGGTTACTCCTGCTAGCCAAGAACAGATGATCATCAGCACATGTACATACAACAGAGTCAAGGGAGGGTTACAGCATGCCAGCATGCCAATTCATTGCAGGGCACAATTACCCACTATGAGCAATTTGGAAAGGCCAATTAGCCTAATCTGCAGGTCTTTGGATTGTGTTAGGAAACCCGACCACCTGGAGGAAACCCACCAAGCACTAGGAGAACATGCAAACTCCACACACATAGATCTGAAGGTGGGGATCAAGCCCTCATCTCTGGAGATCTGATGCCCCAGTCCTAACCACTACGCCACCAATGCATCCTTGTTATTATATATGCAAGTTATTAATACTGCATTATGAATACCGTATAATGTAAGTATTATTATTACACTGCACATACTGTATATAAATTCCTTTTTATCTCTCTTAACATGAAATACAGATAAGCACAGTGAGGAGGATAACTGATAAGATGGGCATGAAGAACCCAAAAGATTAGATTTTCACAATTTTAAGGAAGGCTGTTCAATTTCAAAATCAGCTATCAAGATGTCAAATGCATCACAACTTGTTTGGAAGCTTTGAACCCTTTCCTTAGAATGACCCACAAAATCCAGCAGAACTTTACCAAGCAGAACTGTAACTACAATCTGACTCATTTACAGCACTGTGACACCAAAACTGACATCAGAGAGCCGCGGCAAGGAAAAAGGGTTCACTGCTAAGCCCTTTTTCAGTGTAATAACTCTACATTACATTTCCATCTCATCAGGGGTGGCTCCTCTCGTAAGAGAGCTGTACTAAATATCAATTTTGTGGCGGATGCCAGGAGCAAGGCAGTGGGTCTGATGGTGAACCGCCAGTTAAAACAAAGAGCAAATATCCTGTAGGCAGAGTTTAAGAGCTGTAAGTTCCTTATAATGTAATGGGCTAATTGGGAGAAGTCCTAACCACAAAGCTGGCAGGGCCTGTGACTACCGTTTGAATGCTGGCATTGTCCTGCATTTGTTTCTGGTTAGTTGGTAGAAACTTGGTCAGTCAGCTCCTTTAACTGTTAGATCATAGTTCAGAATATTCTATTTAGATAAAAAACACATTTTATAACAATCTCGATAACATAATTTAAATAACACATGGCGGATATTTCAGTCTGTAACCTAGCACCAGTGGCGTTGGTTAATCTTATACAGCAGTAATGCATGTTTGTGATATTGACAGGTATTTGCAAGAAAGCACAAAAAATAAAAGCTCCTCGATCTACTAATAGTGTTGGTGCTCACTGTCTCGGCTTATCGTGTTTTTGTCTTCTGATTGACTAGACTTTCTACTGGCAGCGCTTCCAAACAAACTGTACTTGTTCAGTCTTCTTCTAATTGTGCTGTCATGGACTTTAACATGTAACATTCTCAGTAATGACTGTAGGGTCTGAAATGTCGGTTCTTGGGGACTTTCTCTGAGCACTGCACAGACTGTATACACATCTACCAATGGATAGGAACTGTTGTTTCCATCATACTTTAGTTGTGTCAATACCACCACAAGCTGGCACAACACCAATCTGGTATGCTATTATCAACAAGCAAGATGTGGTATTTGCTGTTGCTTAAGCCAATCTTAAGACATTTTGCCACAATGTAAAATGCCTACTAAGGACAACAATACCTTAGACCAGGTTTTTATCATTATCCAATTGGCCTACAAGGTATACCCTTCCCCCACATACAGTATAGGGCTCTCAGACGGCCTGGCTTTGTTTCTCTTCCCAGCTTACAGACCACTAATATAGACAAGGAAAGCAATAATTAAAACATTGACAATGTGGCCACAGAAGATAACTCTGAGCTCCAAGGCTGCTTTGAAGACTGAAATATGTTTGCATAATTAGCATCTCCACATGACTTGGGAATTAACAAGGAAAAATATACTACCACTGTCAAGGATTACAGCAAATTCTGTGTAGACAGGGTCACAGCCATAAAAAACATTTGCGTGTTCCTGAATGATAAGCCATGGATGATGAACGATGTACAACGCCTGCTGCCTACTGATCTGAAGATCCAGCAATGTACAGTACAGTGAAGCCAGGAGGAACCTCAAAAAAAGCTGCAAAGTGCCATCACAGTTGACAAATAGAGACATGCCAATAATGCACAATGAGTGTAGGAAGGAATCAAGTCTCTTACGCGCCACAAGGGAACGACTCCCGACCATGTCAACAGTCGTTAGGGAGTTTCTAGGCTAGATTCGATAGGGATAACATAACAGGAATACCAACCCTGTCGCTGGAGGAGAGCGCGGAACTGGTACTGACCAAGCATGAGGTGCGACACAACTTGCTCCTCATTAACCCACACAAGGACTACTGAGAAGTATCCTGACAGGCTGTGCTGAACATTTGAATGGCACTCATTTTGACCTCTGCCCTAGTGCCTGCACGCTTTAAACCATCAACCATTATACCAATTACTAATCAGTCTGTAATTGCCTGCCACAATGACTACAGGCCAGTTGCACTCATCCTTAGAGCAGCTAAATTCTTCGAGAGGCTGACCTTCTTTCTCATCAGGAGCTCTATTCCTACAATCATGGACCAGCTGCAGTTTGCCTACAGAGGCAACAGATCGACAGATGATGCAATCTCTATGCACTGTTCTGGAGCAAACAAACATGACTTTTAAACTGACTGAATGCAGACGCACAGACTGGCCATACACACTCCATCCACCCGCACTCTGAGCATAGGAGCACCACAGAGGTGTATTCTTGGTCCATTTCACTACACATGACTGTTTCGCCATTCATCCAAACAACTACAGTACATAACCTTTGCAGAGAAAGTTCTGTAATTTTAACAATGACAATACAAGCTCTACTACTACTACAGTGTTTTGGTGTAAAATGGGTTTTACGTTCATGGAATTTCTGAATTACAGAACATCACATGCAATACATGACCCTAATTAAATCATCCGGTCGAGATCAGTTCAGTTATTTATGAGATGAAGAGTTCAGTGCCATTGTGTGCACTTAATATACCCTAATAATTTTTTTTCTAGGAACGTTTTCACTTGTATGCAGTTATCTAATCATCCAATCATGTCAAAACAGCATAATGCAGATCTACAGCTTTAATTAATGTTCTCTTCAAACTGAATGAAAGAATCAGATGGGCTCATTACTCAAACCTGCCCATCTGTTACCAACCACCATGCCATGGTTAAATGTAGAGGTCATGTTTTCCCATTTTGATGTTTGATGTGAACATCAGCTCAAGCTGTTGCCCTGTTTCTGCCTGATTTTTAAGCATTCTTTTGATGCCATGTGAATGGCTGATTGGATAACTGCAAAAAAAAAAAAAAAAAAACGGAGGAGGTTTCCAAGGTGTTCCTATTAAAGTGGATGGTGAGGTTATGGAGCAATCTATGTTGGATATAACATCTAAAATGTTAAATCCTCTCATTACAATCAATAAGATTATAATAAGAGTTTTGAATGCTTAAAAGGCTGACCACTTTCTCACT
Organism: Clarias pachynema; assembly: GCA_030014365.1. Classification (NCBI taxonomy): domain Eukaryota; kingdom Metazoa; phylum Chordata; class Actinopteri; order Siluriformes; family Clariidae; genus Clarias; species Clarias pachynema. Next base: position 10,036,449 of record JAQMYL010000013.1, on the reverse strand, counting down.
CAGTCAGGCACAGTCTATACCTCTTAACCCTGGGTCACAGGGGGCTCGGAGCCTATGCCAGGAGACTTAGGGCACAAGGCGGGGTACAATCCATCACAGGGCACACACACATACAATATACAAGTAACGCCTATTAATTAGCTTAATCTGCATGTCTATGGGAGGAAACCGGAGTACCCGGAGGAAAATTTACAATCGATGGCACAACATACAGTACTGGTTAATCAAACCACAATGATAATTATAGCTTTATCGCGATCAGCGTCACCCCAAACGATTTCTATACACACCTTCTCGAATAATCAGTGGCTTATATTTCCATTTAGTGTCTCTACAATATTTGTGCACATCAGAACTATGCTGACACTGGTAGATTGTTGTGACACACAGAAACCGGGGTTCATTAAGAGGTTTTGCTCTGATTTGGGGAGAATGAGTCATAAGGAATGAGAATAAAAGCAGAAAATGAGTTCTGAACATGCAGAGAGTTGTTTAGCCCTGCAGACTGGGTGCTATCTATCCTGTCAAAGAGTGATCCAAGCAGATCAGATGCAGAATTCCAGCAATGCTCATCTCGGTGCCAAGCTTCAGTGGATTGTTGGGTATTTTTTTTCTTCTTTTCAGCTTTGCCAGTATTCCTCTTTGCCTAGCTAACAGTGTTTTTACGATTTGCAGTAATAAAAGACATATACTGTACTGCACGAAATACAGTTACTAAGAACCAAAAATAAGCTGTAAAATTAGCAAATACTACTACTACTGATTATTATTATTATTACTATTATTATTATTATTATTATTGTTATTACTATTATTATGATTATTAGGCAGCACACTGGCTTAGTGGTTAGCACTGTTGCCTTGGGTTCAATTCCCACCACGGGTCTGTATGCATGGAGTTTGCATGTTCTCCTTGGTTGGTTACCTCCGTGTACTCCGGTTTCCTCCCACAGTCCAAAGACATGCAGATTAGGCAAATGGGCATCCCAAATCGCCTGTAATGTGTGAATGTTGACCGGGAGTCTGATCACGGTTGTAAAATGGGAACAAATACACTGGTAATCACCATTGCCCTCCACAGTCCCTAGTTGGACTACAGAGGTTTCTAGATAATTATTATTATTATTATTATTATTATTATTATTATTATTATTACTGTATTATTATTATTATTATTATTATTACTGTATTATTATTATTATTATTATTATTATTATTATTATTATTATTATTTCTACTACTACTATTACTACAGTAAATCCTATCAGCAATTGTTTTATTTCTATTAAATGATATTTCATCACTTTATTTCTATTACTTTCATTAGTCAATAATTATAATTCTCAGGCCACAAACAAACAGTCAAATCTTTTTTGTGTATAAAAAAATTCATTCCTGTTACTCCTCTGCAACTGGGCTGCTCTGAAAAGCCTTGTCCATGCCAATAAAAAGATAATCAACACTGTCCTCTAGTGGATAAAGTAAACTTACAGTATAGTATTGTTATATAAAAAATATGCTACAGTTAAATATATAAGGGTCCAGATCTCTACTAAATTTGAACATTAAATGTAAAGGAGTTTACACTAAGGGAACATGTACATTTTAGTATATATATCACACGAGAGCATACACACATGGGTGTGTGAGTAGCCCCAAGAAGATGACGAGGATGCATTTGCCAGATGTGCTTTTCAAACAATAAAGGTAAACCAAAGAGCCAGAGCTCATCAGATTTACAGATTTACAATTGACTGCATGCTGGTGCACTTTCTCAGGCAATGAAAGGGAGGTTAGCTATTGTCCACATACTAAGCTTGATGACTGTATATAAGGGTGGATGTCATAACAGGGGTTATATCTTTGAGGTTAGTATGGTGGCTCCAGGCCCCCCACGAACCTGTATAGGGTAAGCTGTATAGATAATAAATGGATTTCTTTGAGGTTCTCAAGTGGCTGGCCCTTTTTTTTTTTTTTTTTTTGTAACCCTAACCAATTCCCATGTTAGTAAATGGGACACAAGCAAGCATAGATTTTAGGTTACTTTTAAGTACAGTATATGCACAAATTGAGTTGCTCTTGATATTCTGCTTTACAATAAAAGTGTTTTATAAGGTGTAATGCTATGATGATTAAAAAGGCATGGTAGTAAAGACTCATCAGTGTCAAACAAATAAAATGATGTTTAAGCTACACTACTAGCTATTGGACCTGTTATTATAACTAACAAACTAATATAACTGACATACAGTAATATGACCAAGTTACCACTACTGAGCCCATGAGTAAGGCCCTTAACCCTATCTGCTCCAGGGGCGCTGTATCTCGACATTTCAGATTGTGATCAGAAAAAAGGGAGAGAAGACAAATATAATTTTGCCTTCCATTTATTACTTATAGAACTAAAAGAACGCCTTAAAGCATGGAACAATCCTGCCTATCACCTGATATAACAGCATTCAGGATGTTCAAATTTTAAACATAATAACATAATAAAATCAAGTATTCTCAACTCAGTTATTCGATTTTAATGCATTGATGATTTTTAGCATGATGTGGACTCATTGCCAAAATAATAATAATAATAATAATAATAATAATAATAATAATTGTGATATGTTATATTATCTTGGTAATAAAAATAGACCAATTAAAATAAAACAAAATATGTGCATGTATACCTGAGCTACAATATGAGTCTTAGTACTGTACCTGCTTTTTTTCTATATTATTGGAGTGGGTCAGGATTTCATTGTGGTATGTTGGTGTGATCTGGCAACCCTTGCAGGTGGGTGTGGGGGAATACTGTACAATAAATTGGAGAGTTTAAAAGTATATTTGTGCATGTTCAAAAGAAATGGCTCAGGAAAGCACCCTAGTATATCACCATATATAACAGTGAGACATTAAAAATAACTAAATTTTTATTTTATTTTATTTTATTTTATGATGGTCAAACTTAAACCGTGGTGAGGGAACCATATAGACCATAAATCGACTCCCATCTGTTACACCATCACATGACACACAGATGAAGTCTTTAATAGTCCTTTACAAATAATGTTATAGACACATCTAGGTACAGTATTTATACATTTACTCAACGTGACTATAAAGCACAAAGGTAAAGTAACACATATAATCCTCCTTGTACCTTAAAACAAACCAGGGATTAAAAAAATGGACTAGCAAATGATGATTAGTAAAAATCAAATTACTGCACACTAACTGCATTAAATCTTGATGATAAAATCATGGGTGGGTAAATAAATGTAAGGATCATCTATCAGTTCAATCTTGAGAGCTGAATAAATCAAATGTAGCTGATCAGATTGTTTGAAGAATTTAATAGACGTAATTAATATAAACAGCGACTTAAAATCTGATTTCTGAGCATTAGTGTTCCAGCAATAAATAAATAAATAAATCATTAATCTTACTGGAAAATATCTTTAGGCGAGAAAAGAAAGCGTATAAAGAAAACTGTATTATGTAAAAGATCGCTTTTCAGAAACATGAAATGTTCAAACAAACAACCAGACAAACCAGAAAACCCTTCAGGTGCGACAAAGTCTTGTCTTCAGAAGGACTGTAGCTGGGTCTGCTGGGAGTTCAGTAAAACTAATCAGCTAATTTCTGCATTAAACTGCACAAATAGTTTTTGAGGTTACATTTCAAGCAAATGATTATCAAGCTAATTATTGACTTTGTTTTATTAATTACTGTTTGCTGACTTTTATTGTATATATATATATTATATATATATATGTGGAAACTTTTTTAAACACATCTTTGCTCTACAGCTGTTATTTGCATGTGCCTAAGACATTTTTTGCACGGTACTTCATAGCTTATTTTAATGTAGCCATCTTTGCAACTGTATTCTATGACTTTTCTTTGATGTTTTGCTGATTGTTACAATAACAGCGTTGGGGGTACTCAGATCGGATGTCTTTTAATGATTACAATGAATGTATTTATCATGTAAATACATACACCCATCAGCCATAACATTACCACAAACATTTATTATCAATTATATTCCAGTAAACTGGTGACAGGATTATGGACAAGGCTCTCCCATGCCCACGAAAACCAAAGGCCAGCCCTTCTCACTGGAACGAGAAAGCTAATGCAGCACAAATAGGCAAAAACAGTCAATGCAGGCCATGAAATAAAGACACCAGAACACCCAATGCACCACAGCCCACTGCGTATGGGGCCCAGCATACAAAGAGCCCAAAGCTGCCTTTAAACTCCCCACATCCCAATCCAATTGAGCACCCATGGAATGTGCAGGACAAGCTAGGGTGATCTATGGAGGCCCCACAGCACCCAAAAGATCCATTGCCGATGCCCAAAGGATCCGCTGCCAACATGTAAAGGATCTGCTACCAACATTCAGTCTGTGATACGTCCATCTGTAATAATATTCTAATATTTCTGTACATTTAAATTAATATGTAATCAATAAAGTCAATAGTGTACATTCATCTATTTTCTAAATGATCATTTTAGCCTTTTTTAAACAGATGCTACACTTCCTGAGAAATGAACCACAGAAAATTTTGTCAAACTGACCCAAACCTTTAACTTTCTGGGAAAAACAATGAATAAGATGGAATTATAGAGGACATAAGAAGTGTTATGATTACACCAGCAGGTCTTGTTTACTGATCTCCACTATACTGGTGAGATCATCCTCAAAATTCTTGTCATCCAATCTTACATCTTTTGCACCTGTGCAACATTTCAAATAAATGAACAACCTAGTAATGGTGTGACTATTTGAGAGTGTTAAATGCCAGCTCATAAACCAACAGCTTTTGCTTTGTGTTTTACTCATTCCGAATGTCTCTGGCAGCGGGGTGTTGGACAGGAGCATAACGGCTAACACTGCAGTCCAGGGTCTTCTCCATACGGAATGCTCAGAAAGTGTCGGCTCCTTGCAATTTGCTTGCCAAGCAAATGGCTCGTTATTATGCTGTTAAAAATTTGGTGGCTGTGTGTCAGAAAATAATAATTTGCCAAGATGAGTAAAAGTATGAAAAATGGTGCTTATCACGTTCTGCTGTCAAATTGTTTGTACATTCCCTATATTTTGATACTGTTAAGCACTATTTTAATTGATTAGTTTTATAAAAGGAGGTGGGGTATTGCAACTTTTACAAGCACAGGCCTATCTTTAGCATTTAAGTCACAATAAATTGCATCACATTAATTAACTTTGCATCACATTAACTAAATTGTGTCACAATAATAATGCAATAACTCAACAGCGAAAAAATACACTCCTTCCTTCAGTGCTACACTACTTTCACTTTGCCCCCCAAATTCATGGATGTGCATCCACTCACCGATCTTACTCACCGTCTGTATCACTTCAACCTGTATACAGGCTTGCGGGGGGAGCTGGAGTACATCCTGGGCACAAGCCGCATCCATCTTAGGCACGCTCGCATAAACATTCTTACACTACAGGTAATTTGGGAACTACCCTAATGCATTCATGTTTTTGGACGATGTGAGAAAACAGAGGAAACCTACAGTACCATGCCCACAGGCCCCTGGAGGTGCAAGGCGACAACACTAACCACTAAGCCACAGTGCTGCCCTGGACTAGCTGACCAAAATGACTTGTGTTTATTTGTTTACAGAGCCAGGGCTGTGTACCAACACCAGATTTTTATTCAACCCACACACAGAACAAACAGCTCGCAGACCTTGATGAAATGCAGAATTTGACCAAGACTGGAATCATGTACTTCTCCTTCAATCAAACCACATTTCACCTATTAGTGAAATAAAAGAAATTTTAAATGAAAATTTTATTGGATTTACATGGAGATGGCTTGGTGGTGTAGTTTGCATGTGCTTGGTGAGTTTCCTTTCACAGTCCAAAGACATGCAGTGTAGGCTAATTACCAAATTGCCCATAGTGTGTAAGTGAGTGTGTATACTGTATGTGTGTGTGTGTGCGCCCTGCAATGGATTGGCACCCCTGCCTCGCACCCCAAGTCTACGCTCTATACGCTCTATGACCCTGTATACGGGATAAAGCGGTATAGACGATGAGTGGGTGAGTGAGTGAGACTTTTAATTAAACCACATTTCACCTATCGGTTAACTAAGAGAAATGTACAATGTAGATTTTACCCTACATGGTGCACCTGTTTTTAACACTAGAATTACCGACTTTTTATTTTCTGGTGCAAGGCCCGAGGTGTTATTCACCCCTGCTGAGATTTTCACAGGTCTTCAGGTTGATTCACCTCAATCCATTGTTGTGCAAACCACCCATTACCTGTAAGGCCTGGCACATTTGCATTTGTTTACTCAGAGTAGCTC
>JAQMYL010000013.1:10007783-10030001 GCA_030014365.1 Clarias pachynema | reverse complement strand
CAGAACAAAAGCAGGGGAACAATGGAGCTGACGGCATGTTAAAAAACTCAGCAGGGGTACTAGTAGGTGTGAGGTCCGGGGAATTTACGCAGATTTGCGCAGGCCTGGTAAATCTAGTGTTAACCTCTCTTATGCGCATGCGTTTGGGAGGCTGAGCAGAAACAACGAGTTGCCTCATGAATCCGGTAGGTGGCAGAAATCAATAGCTGGCTCTCTGGTGCTTTTAAAGTACGGTTCCGTAGGGAGTCTATGTAGGGAGCACGGGGGGCATTTGGTACACAGCTCACGCGCTCTCGCATCCATCCGGTTGGCTGCAAGCTGCGCGCGCGCGCGCGCACACACGCGCACTCACACGCACGAGCCGAGAAAGAGAGCGAGAGAGAGAGAGAGAGAGAGTGCGAGAGACTGATGGAGTAACAGCAGAGCATCTTCATTCGCTTCCTATCCTGGGATCACCATATTCATTTCTGGATATTTTGCACTTCCGGTTGTGGATCCTGCTATGGGTTTTTAATGTGTGTTGGTGTGTGGCGCGCGCGCTGTCCGGCAGGCCGTTAGAGAGATGTAGGGTCGAGACTCACGCGCGCGTTGTCTCGAGCCGGCATTAAAGCTTGAAACATGTCGACCCGGATGCCGTTACCGACCGTGAACGAGCGGGAGACTGAGAATGTAAGTATGGAGGAATACATAAGAATATAAACGATATAAACAATATTTAACGTATTCGTGTGTGTGGTTTTTTTTTGGGGGGGGGAGAGAGAGCGCGCGTGCGTGCGCGCGCGCGTTCATGTCAGTGTTTGCTGTGTCACCGCTTGTCTTCAAACCCAAATACTGTATGAGCGAACACACACCGCTGCTTATTAACACACCGGGTCTGGGCCTCATTATAAAATCGTTATCCTAGTCGAAGGTTCAATACCGAGAGTTTACGGCTGTTCAGGTGCCGGTAATGTTAACGACGTGCTCGCGCGCGCCCTTCATTGTTCTACAGCTGACGCGCGTTATAACGCGTCATAACCGCTGAACAAGCGCTTCACTCTCATCTCGGACGTCCCACATCGACCTCTTTGTCCGAGACCACAGAGTAATGAATACATGACTGTCATAAAGATCCAGGCTGCAGGTTTTTTTTTTTTTTTTTTAAATTAACGAGCCAGTGTCCTAATTTTCAGTTTGTTTGCTTTTTATTTGTAATAAGACATTGCAGACAAGGAAAAACTCCCTGAGAAGACATGAGAGGAAAAAAAAAAAAGGTCTAATGTGTCCCTTTGTTCCCAAGGTCCCTGATCTAAAAACCACATAAAACAGTATTTTTTTGGGATGGGAATCACCAGTCACCTCCAGACACTGTATTATCACTGTACCTCAGTGCCGATCCGATTAACATTGACACTGAAAAGGAAACTCATCCTGCTCTCTGTGACTCTGCATTGTGGGATTATAAATCTTTACTCCATAACTAAACAGCAGCCTGCGCGGTTCGGCTCCAGATATGAGGATATGAGAATAATTAATAATTAATAGATTAAAAAAATATCCGTATTTGATATTACATTTTCCCCGGATTTTGTTACAAGTTTAATGAGTAATTAAAAGTAGCCCGTTCCTTATAACATTTTAAGTTTTGTCACTTAAAAACCGAGCGCAGCATTTAAACATGACAAACGAACTTCAGGTACAAGAGTTTTATCATTTAACTGAGCAGCACTTATGTCCGTCATTCGCCATAATTATTATTTCTAAAATTGTGTAAATAGTCCAGAGTGTACCATCTGTAGGATTATAAAGAAACTGGGATGTTTTACCTCCACTTACATCTCCAAAGTCGCAAAACCCAACTGCGATTATACAGGCACACGGCGCTTCTAATCTTTTAACTAATTACTGTTTTGAGACTGGTGTAAGCAAGTGTAATAAGGGTGGTTTAAGACTAATTTGCCAATCTGAAGCTTCTGCAGTCATCTATATCTGCGGCTGATCGACTTATCACCAAATTGAAAACCAGCCACATCTGCTCTCTGGACAATTGAGTGGTTCATCTCTATTATAAATGTAAAAATTATTGGAATTTTTAAAAATTGTATTCTATTTGTTAATCAGCAGACAAAAGAATCACTATTCATAGCTGAATCGATTTTCCCCCAATCTCTAAATGATGACCATTAATTTTGTTATTTTTAAAAGTTTTTAAACCTTATTCCAATAAATAAACTGGATAATATTTAGGATTTTTTTTTTTCTTGAAGTGAGACACATTTGTCTTGAACAGAATAAGAGCGTTAAAGTGCGTGAACCTAAAAAAAATAACTAGTTTGCATAGGATCCTTGGCACATAGGTAGGTTCCCAGGGAAAAAAAAAAAACCTTGAGTAGAATCAGACTGTGGGATTATAAATTATTACTCTAATGCAGGCATTACTAAACTGCGGACCGTGGACCGGATCAAGATATGAGAATAATTAATACACTAGTAATCGAGCGCTTTTTTTCCTACAAGTCGTTCATCAGATCCAATGACAGTGATAGATCAGTGGCAATAGATTCATATATGTTTATTCTTGGGACTTTCTGTTGGAAGTTTGAAACCAGTTTGTCTTATGTGTTCCGAAACTATGGCGTTGATGAAAAGCATTAATTGAAGCGCCACTATGGAAAAAAACAAACACATACAAAAAAAATGGGTTGTTAGAGCAAACATACAGTATCTGCAGCAGTTTGAGGTGAGGGCATGTAAAATACCTGATCTGAGAGTCTGGTATGACAGAGCAGCCAGAGTCCTTTCAGATTCATGTGCAGCCGAGCAGCGTTCAAATGAAGATTGATAAGTTTGTAACACATATAAATACAGGGAAACATACAAGGCCATCAAAGTTCAAACTGTCCACATGTTTAACAAAGTTACTAAAATGTGGCAATAAATATTATTGAAATGCTATGTAAAATTTAAACTGCTCTTTTTAAAAAAAATATTTTTATAGACTTACAATAACTGCCTATATAGAGACCTGAATCCCAGGAAATTCGGACCTAGGCTCAAAGAAAATATTATTTACTGGACATTGTTTAAATTTTAATTTAGGACCCCTGCTCCAGAGTATGGTCAAACAGTACTAACAGTTTTATATTCATTCATTCATTCATTCATTCATTCATGTCAGCTTCCATTTGTGGTGGTGAAATATTGCCATTCCTCTATAATCTTACAGGTGGCGCACTCTAAACTATTCACACATTGCTAGGCAACAGTATCCTGTGTGGTAAAAAATGATTAGTTTAGTCTGTTTAGAGTTGTAACCAAAAAAAAAAAAAAATGGCATTGTGATATTTAAGAAATTGTGATACGAACAGAATCGCAATACAGAACCAATTTATCACGATTATATCGTAACTTGTGGTCCGCCTACTAAGTACTGGCCCTAAAAGATGATACAACAAAAGTAAGAATGTTTTCTATAAGCATATTGTGAATAAGAGTCCTGAAATGAGAGTGGAAGAGTGTTAATGATTACAGCAGCAGGTCAACAGGATCAGGGTGAGATTATCCGCTAAAGTAGAGGTAAAATGGGCATAGAATGTTTTTTTTTTGGAAATGCACTTACTATCTGCCTGCAACTTTATTGGATTGGTAAACTACTAGTTTAAATAGACTTCCTACAAAGCATCATTGTGAGTAGCTGGTCAAAAGCATACAGAAATACTTCCTCTGATCCTTTTACAAATGGAGGCTACCATGTGCAGTACATTGAAATTCTAGAAGCATATGCTTGACGATGCTAAATGACCACAGCACAATATTATCAAGTTTAACTTTAAAAGCTTATTTTAAATGATAGAGACAGAAAGAGAGAGTTTAGTATGTTGATTGTAAAAACATTTATCAGTCATAATTACAACAGGGCTTTTGGGAAAAAACACTAATTCGCTACACACACAGGCACGCGAACATCTATTGACAATTTTCAGCCAGTCCATCATGTACCAGCATGTTTTTGGGAAGTGGAAAGAAACTCATTTAACTACAATGGGAACATCATGCTTCCTAAAAAATAAAGCAGAAATATTCAACTACAAAAAAAGATTGCAGACAAGTCAGGGGCAAATATGGACAAGTTGAGACACACAAAGGTCACCTATTAATCCTAAGTGGGGTCAAATGTGGCCAAAATATAAAATCAGGGCCTGTGACTAATTATTATTATTTATTTTACTTTAGTAAGCGTTTGTATCGTGGGGAGCCGTACGCACATGTCTACGGTGGCCGATAACAAAACCGAAAATTAAAAATAACAAAACCGAAAACAAGATAACAAATGAAAAAAAACAAATGAACAAAAACAAAATGACAACTGAAAATAAAGTAACAAATCACCAAAACACAAAAATAGTTTGCGAAAGAAATTCCTATCGCTGATTGGATGAGACATCTGTCACTCAAGATCAGCGGTAATTAATTCACAAACCACACCTACCTTTTTTCAGTTTGTTGATTCTTACCCCTGATTGGACGATACATCTGTCACTCAAAATATACAGGAAGTACTGCAACCTTATGGACATTTCAGTGCCATGAGCGTGGAGTATTTCTTGTATGTCTTGTAAAGAAATGAGTTCACAAACTGTACGGTTTGACTGAATTGTCGTTGTGTTTTCTCATTTGTTATGTATTTATTTATTTTTTGGTTTTGTTATTTTAGATTCTCATTTGTTATTTTGTTTTCGTATTTTTAAATTATTTTTATTTCGCTTTTCTTGTTTAGTTTTAGATTTTGTTATTGTTTTTTGGACTTGTTATTTTGTTTTTTCGGTTCTGTTATTTTGTTTTTGAATTTGTTAATTTGTTTTTGATTGGGTTATTTTATTTTTGGATTTGTTATTTTGTTTTGCACTTCGTGGCCACCATACATGTCTGAATAAATTGGAATTTTACACCATTTGCGTGCTCTTTGCCAGACTTTGTTTTCATATGATGTAGCTAATTAAATTTTTTTGTAAAAAACAATCCCAATACTGATTCAAATCAATTTTATTCATGGAGCAACAACTTCAACAATCGACAATGTCACAAATCAGTTTTATTGAAATCTGGGCATAAAATTAACATTTTAGTGTATCCATGCTGTAGTTCTCTAATGCATTTCAGTGTTACTGTAATTGTTGTCCATGGTCAAGCCCAGTGAGTATCTATAGTAATTTACTTTCTTCACTGTGGACCGCCAAGGTGGATGTTTTTTTCCTGAATTAACTAGCTGAGCACTTACATCATTACAAGTGGTTGTAACACTAACTGACAGACACACTGGTTCGAAACACTGGTTCTAAGGAAGGACAACAGAGCCCTGTCGAACAGAGCATATGAATTGGAACATGGAAGAATGTAAGAAGGTGGCCTTGGAGATAAATTACTGTATTTATTTATTTATTTTCTTACATCGTGTGGACGGCCAGGTAGGGTACGTGCACATGACTTACCCTGTGGGAAGAAGGCAAGCTGGCAGAGACAGTGTGATGCTCTGGGCATAGGTTCTTTCCAAGTCACTTAGTTGGAGTTTCAGCATGTGTTTTTTTTTTTTTCCCCGTGGCATTTCCGACATCATGGTTTTGTTTACCAGCTTGTGTTTTATGGTTTTGCTGGTGCATACTGGATGGCCATTGTTTATCACTTAAATTTTTGCTTCAGAATGGTTGTGGTCAGTTTACCAGCCTGTTGTTGATGAACTATGATGTTCTGGTACACATCAAAAATGACTTTGGTTTTCATTCCTTCCATAACCTACTGTATATGCTATTGCAGTCATTTGGCGTTACCCGTGGTCCCCAATACATCCATCTCTTCTCAAAATCTTATATCTGAAAATTCTTCGTTTTATTCCATTCTCTCCCAAATTTTCTATCTTTTACGCTCTTTCTGTCTCTTTATAACCTCACATACAATGATATCCTTAGTATTCTTCTTCTTCTAGATTAAAATGCCGGATTTGATATTTAAATCCATGAGACAATCATTTCCCATCCATCTGATATTGGGATTACTGGTTCGGAAGCCCCTTTCACATGGAAATCACGCTATATACGTAAGATCACGCCCTTTATAAGACCCACTGAATATTGCGCTTTGCCTCCCATATTGTAATTCACACAGAACCCACGAGTTTGGCGATAAGCTTCCTCAACGTTTGCTTTCGGCTATTAGAGCAGGTTTGGCATTTACCATAACGACACCGGCATTTAGTGCAACACATGCGTTGGAAATATCATTAAAGCTTATCATTGCTTTCAAAACAAGGATTGGTAAACTGAGCGTTGCAATGCATGCAGTGTGAATTTACATCACTCACCAAACGCAGCACTTTGCTTGGAGCTCGCAGTCTCCTCAGTTCGCCTCCATTTACAGTAGGTGCTTAACCGAGCTGCCTCTATGTCCTGTGTCTTTGCGCTCTAGAGTGGGCTCATAACCAATCATAGATGAAGCCGAATTCTTGTAACAAGATCATTTAAACAGATGGTTAGATTAGTCGGGAAATGGTTATTTCTTTATATTACTGTCTCTAAATTTTAGAAAGAACTCAGGACTGTCAATTGCACTTTAAAACATTTAAATATTTTTAATGCAACCCAAACATAAAAGCTTTCAGTTATTATTTCTTTTATATAGAACATCGAGGCACAACGCTGGCGCAGTTGTTTCGCTCTGACCCAGGTTTGTGAATGGACCATGAGTTATCTTGTTTATTACTTAAAGGTGTTAGGTTGTAACCTTTGAGAAATGTAAATCCTTCACTGCCGCTGTCCTTGGCACCCTTTCCTTCCTTATTTACATGTCGTGCCTTTTCGTCAGTTATTTGCCACCATCGTCTAAATACTGTATACACTGTCATGCTAATCACACTCAGTACATGTAGACCCCGACTTATGAACGAGTTCGCTTCTGGGAGCACGTTCGTAAGTCCGATTTGTTCTTAAGTCCGACAAAATCGTGAGGGGAATCCCAGATACCATTTTGTCTCAGAGCTGTTTTCCACTGTATTGGACTGTGAAATTGTCAGGACAGCTTTACAGGACAGCCATTTCTTATCATCATGCTCCTGCATTGATTGATTGAAACCGGTGAGGCCTCCCTCACCCCCACACGACACACACACATACAATATACCTTTGGACATAGATTTTGGACATTTTATACATTCACTTACAGACTAAAAATATTGTATATTCTTGGTCATATTGGTATCTGGTACATGTGAGCTACTTCTGTGACTGAACAGGAAGTAGAGCCATGGATCTTTCGTATCTGAGGAAATTTGTAACTTGAATGTTCGTAAGTCGGGGACTACCTGTATTTATCTTAGCCCTAAAACTAAATCTAAGCATTTCACTTGAGATTTAAAGGTGACTTTTAAGCTTTCTGCAGTAGGTTGCACCATTAGGTCACTAAACAAAATCTCTTTTTTTTCCATCTCTATAACACTGCATGTATTTATTCGCTGCTTAATACGACAGACAGATGTAGAAACTCTGCTCTCTGACTAGTTGAAGCAACCACAGATCAGGAGGACACTGTCTCGAGAGGCTTGTACAGTGGGCACTGTGCATCATTGGTGCTTCGCTTCATTTCCTACTCTGATGCACCCATCACTTTGGACCACACAACCTTTTTTTATTTCTCCAAAGTCCAATCTTTATGCTCCTTAGAAATTTGCGGCCTTTTTTTAACAAGTGGTTTTCTTATGGACACACAGCTGTTTGGTTCAAATTCTGTCAGAAGTGTTTTTTACTTTTACTATTAAACACAGCTGTGATTTCTTCTACAATGCAACTTCACCAAAAGTTTAAGTGATCTCTGATTCTCTGTCATCCATGTTTTTCTTTTTTTAATGCACCAGCTCTGAGTTTTATTTCAGTAATTTCAGCAATCTCCTGAATAGTTTTCTTTGCTCTATCCGGGCCAATAATTTAACTCTTCTGAAACACATTAACATATTTTTTTCATACAGCTTCTGTCCTGGTTGTTTAAGAAATAAGAAACTACTCACCGCATAAGTTCGTGTTAAGAGAATTGTTGCCAGCTGAAACAGTAGTTATCCAATACAACTTGTAACATGGACAATATGGTGAACTGGCAAGCTGGCCATGATTTCCCGAACAGTGCAGGCACGCTGCCTCCATTTAATCCACTCGTCTAAGCACATTGCTGCTGTGGTTCACTGGAAACCCAAATAGTTTCCAAACCGGAGATTTGAAGAAAAACGGAGGGTCCACATGCTCTGGCTCTGTGGTTGGCATGCTTACAGGACTGAACAAGTGATAACTCAGTTGCTAAGTTACAGATCTGTTATGAAATCAAGATTCAAGAATTTAATTTGTCACATACGTGGTTGTACAAGTACAGCAGTAGTGAAATGCGATCGCGACAAACTCCAGACTGTGCAGGTTGAAAAAAGAAAAATTTGATGAAAGATGAAAAAATAACTAATACAAATAAGAATCAAAGAATAAATACTGTATGTACAACAAGACTAAGATATAATTTATATAGAATATTTACAGTATATATAAACTATGTGAAAAGATTTGTAACAAAGTGACTTAGTGACTGTGTGCTAAATTCGATCAGTTATTGTTAAGGTTGTGTATTAAATGCCCGCATTTAAATCAGACTGGAGTTTCGAATTTTAGTTCCACGAACAGAAATACAACTTGTCTAGTATACATTTACCTTCAACTAGCTGCAAATATTTACGAATTCAGTCCTGTCAACATCTCGTCTCCTAACCTTCCAACTACAGGTTGGCCTCGACTTACGAACGAGTTCTGTTCTGGGAGCACGTTCGTAAGTCCGATTTGTTCTTAAGTCCGAAAAAGTGAGTCTTATACGCCTTTGGCACGAATATACTGTACAATGTAAAGCATACCAATCCACTTGACTAAATCCCCCCTTTCCCCACACCGCCATCATATGGCCAAAAACCATAATCATGCCTAAGGAAATGAATCTCATGTCAAGTGTAACAGAGTTGTCTCTGCGCCATTAAATCGCGAGGGGACGGCATTTTATCTCAGAGCTGTTTTCCACTGTAGTGGACTGTGACAGCTTTACAGGACAGACATTTTCTATCATCGTGCTCCCGGACTGATTGATTGAAACCGGTGAGGCCGACTCATTTCTCCCGCAATAGACACACATACAATAAACTTTTTTTTTTTTTTTACAACTGTACCAGAGCCTTAGGATGTGTCACTATGACTGACACATGCTGTTATAATACGGGATTACAGGAATGAGGCATACAACCAACATCATTCACCAAATTTTGTTGTACTGTTAGAGTTACAAGTAACAGTGTCCCAGACTGCGTGTGTCCAACTGGAATTTCATGGCAGCATCATAATTGAGTCGATTTTGTCTGTGAGCACGGATGTTTTTAAGTGCCAACTTTAGTCGTAGCGCTTAGACTCTCATGGGGCGGAGAAACGCACTTGGATGAAAGCTGTTACTGCTCTCGTTCGAATACATGAACTCACAACACACAAATGCTCACAAACAAATTTTTACATTAGTGATATGTGGGCGTATGAAGGTAACCTGCTGTGTGAAAATGTCTAGGAAATGTTTATCTTGAGTGGCCTGATGAGAGAATATGTACCAGAGGAGTTTCTCAAACATCTGCCACTGCAACTAGCTAGCTAGATCAGGCTGCAGTCTCACTGTGCTTCTGAGTGTGTATAATCACGCTTTACTGCAGTAGTACAGTGTGGGAGAGCCCGGTCGCTCGCTTTGGTGACTACACCACGAATCTGGTTCGGTCAGATTCTGTCTCGCTTTTGGTATCAGAGCACAGCTCACGGTCTTGGCCCACACTGGGTCTCCTGTCTATTCGTGTCCTTGTTGATTCGCCGTGGCTTTTGATCCTATCAAATGCTGGATCTGTATCTCGATTCTCGCTTTCACACAGCATCCGAGTGAGATAATAAACAGCCAGCGGTATTTCCCAGGCGTGTGAGGACGAAGCTGTGAAAATGCAGCGTATTACGAAGGTTAAACTGCATCAGCAGCATCCATGCAGCTCCTAGCGAACAGTACCAAGAGCAACCAGAACAAGTTTTTTCTTTTTTTTTTTTTTTTAAGTGTGAGCAAGGATCACAGAGATGGCATCCAAAATTTTTGCACCCCCCCCTCCCAACACACACACATACACAGACTCATCTAGGTATTCTTGGATGCGACAGTTCTTTTTGGAACTGATGTTTTATCTGTGCAGCATCAATGGCTCACAGGGAAAAAAAAAAATCCTGCTGTGCCTGTGAAGCTTTCAACTTTTCAGGTCTCCCTCAAATATCAAACATAAAAGTGAACTGCCCTTGCTTTTGCTCAGTTTTTCATATGTACTGTATATACACACGTTGGGGTATATAGTGGATCCCCAAGGATTTCAAATTCAAATTTTATTTGTCACATACACAGTCATACACAGTACAATATGTAGTGAAATGCTTTAAGAGTCTATTTGATAGACTCAGAAAAAAAATTAAATAAATAAATAAATAAATAAATAAAAAAGATCATACAAGGCCTTGTTGTATTACTTTGTCTGTATAGTATTTGGATTTGTTGTCTTGTTGAAACATCCATCTTTTTTCCCTCGTATTCCGTTTCTTGGCTGATAAGATTAAATTCAACTGCAGCATACTGTATATCCTCGGGCATCACGGGATATTATCTATCCTGGAGCATCACTCCATTCATGTTACCTTTGAGGACGTGCAGTACTGCTTGCAGAGGCCCAGGCCCATACCATGATGCTCATATTCTAGTATAACGTTCTTGCATACATAATTTGTCTTATACAAACAGAACGAGCTGAAATATTGCCAAACAAATCCAACAGTTATAATTTTATTTTGTTTGACCAGAGTATATTGTTACAAAGAAGCTTTGTGCGCAAGTGGTAGCTCTAAGGCTAAGGCACTGAGTTACTGACCGGAAGATTGGCGGTTCGATCCTCAGCTCCACTAAGTTGCTATTGTTGGGCCCTTGAGCAAGGCTCCCAACTCTATCTGTAGTTGTGACAGATAAAGGCTTAATTTAAGTGCATCTCAAGAAGTTCAAAGTTTTTTTTCTTTTGTAATGAAAAAATAGTAATCTTCTAGACTCATTACATGGTAAGTCAAGCCTTTTCTTGTTTTAATTTCGATGATTACGAAAATTGAAATTGCAGTGAGTCAAAATATTAGTGTTTATATACAGCATACATACCATGTATCTCTCGGTCTAGTTCAGTACACGCAACCACAACCATGTGCAAGACTTCTGATTTGACGATTGTCCGGAAGACGATCGACACCCTCCACAAGACGGGTAAGTCAGCAAGAATGACCGCAGCCTTAAGGAGATTGTAAAGCAAAGGCAATTCAAGAACCTGGGAGAGCTTTACAAGAAGTGGAGGCTGGAGTGCATCAAGAGCCACCACGCACAGATGTCCACAAGAAATGGGCTGCAACTGTTGCATTCCTTTAAGAGAGATGAGAAACACATGACACAACAACACAGACGAGCTGAAGGCTGCTATCGAAGCAACCTGGTCTTCAGTAATGCCTCAGCAGTGGAACAGACTGATAACCTCCATGCTCTGACACATTGATACAGTAATCTGTTCTGAAGGAGCCCTGACCTTGTACTGGGTGCATAAACGAACATACTTTTCAGAAGTTGGCGTTTCTGTATCGTGAATCCTTTATTGCTTTATCTTAGGAACTATTCTAATAATTCTACTAATGAGATAATCGATTTTTTATTTTCATGAGCTGGAGTAATTGAAACAAACAAAAAAGAAAATCTTGAACTATTTCACTTTACTTATAATGAGAAAATAGAAAATTTAAGAGCGTCCATATGAAAGAGAAAAAACTTTGCTTCTTTCTTCTGTGGAAATTATGATGATTGCTGCACAGTTCACTGCTTATCATTCTCCTTGAAAGAGTTGTTCCCGCTGCCTTCACATTGTCCCGCAGTCTTTTCTTTTAGCTTCCTTATCATTAGTCTGAGAGCACATTGTGAGATCTCATGACCGCAGATGATTAGTTGTGGTTCCTTTAAGTTTTCACTTATTAAACGAGTAAATGTTAGTCTTAGTCTCAGAACAAGGTTACGTTTGAGCTTTTAACTGGCCTTGGTTGTAATCATGCTTCCTTTCAGGCTTTTTTCAATAATTGCAGGGCATAAAGTTGTATACATCGCATACTGTAAGTGATTGTGTAGTGACAAATCACTTCAGCTAATTAACATCTGTTCAGTAATAATTACTATGTTGGTATTAACTTAATTACATCAAGAAATAAATGACTTAACCAAAGTTAATTAAAGGTGTGATAATTAAATATATTATAATAATCTCCTCTCGGTTCGCTAGCTGTCCACTCTGTGCGCGTGCTGGCAGAATACGCTTTGTGATTCGCATCATTTGTAAACCTGAAATAAACATTGCTGGAGGCCTGCGCTTGGGCACAGAGTAGTGCATAGTAAGGGGAGATCAGAAGAACAAAAAAACGACAAAGCTATCCAATCAGAGAGCTGTTTTATTCTGCCTCCTTTCCCCAATTCGCACCCAACTGACTGGAAGTTGGCTGGCCGAAAATCTCCAGACATGACACAGTCAGGATTCATCGCAGTGTTACTGTAGGTCGGCCTCTTTTCCCAGGTTCGTCCTTGGCCTGGAAGTCAGTCGGCTGGAGAGCTCCAGAGACAAGGTTGTTTTTTGGCCTTTTTATCAGCTCAAGTCCATAAAGAGGGATGAAGAGATTATTCTGTTATTATTACTAGCTTGACAGGTACTGTAATAATAACAACATTATTTTTAGTTTTTTTTGCATAACCAGTACTTTTTTCCTATAAAGTTTGCACAAACTTAGCTAATCCCAATTTGTTAGTTTTCGCAGTAGTGACATGTTAGCTATGTTGTCTAAAGTTTTTCTTTTTCTTTTTAACATCTACAAAGACCCCAAACACATGTTTGCTAGAACCACAAGATTTTTTGGATTGGTGCATAATTGGAAATGCCATTCTCGGTAGCAGAACTCCAGATCTCAGCGTCTCCTGATGGCGGGGACTGGGTGAGGGGATGACGCAAGCTGTTTGTGGTACAGCGGACGTGCGGTAAGCGTGCAGGGGATCCATGCTAACCTAAAAGCTAAGCTCTTCCATCTGTTCTTCACTCCAATGTCTGCTCTCTGGAAAATAAACTGGACTCCATTGGACTGGTCTGTATTTCTCTAAGACATGGCTCAGTGACAAGTTCTTCGGCCACAGAAACGCAGCTCCGTGCAGTTAGGCTTCCCGCAGTTGCTTATGTGTTTATATCAACTTCGAATGGTGCAAGAACTCTGTAGAGTAAGTCCCCGACAATTACGTACGAAGATTCGAGTTACATATTTCCACAGATACGAACCACAGATAGAAAATGTCTGTCCTGTAAAGCTGTCCTGAAGGTGAATAATCCTAATTTTGGAAAATCCTCCACCATGTAACGTCGTCCCCCAGCGTGAACCAGCGCTGACTCTGTGTATCAGGTGAAATAGGGGTATAAAACCCACTTCGTCTGACTTACGAACAAATCCGACTTATGAACGTGCTCCCAGGATGAACTCATATATAAGTCGGGGTCATAATGTACTAGTTTCTATTTGCTGCTAATCGCTTGCTGAGTTTGCGACTATTAGATGCAGGCCTTTTTTATTTACGACGGGAATTCACCAGGGGACGAATTGAGAGATATTCTTACAGAGTTTACTGATCAGAAATGGAAGCATAATTTCCCTCCTGGAAAGCCATCACGTCACCTAATGTTACACCTAATCTGATCATGTACAGTATGTACAGTATATTCACACCAGTATACTGGAAACAGAACATCTCTCCAGCAATATTATTTTTATTCAACACCAATCTGGTACGTACAGTAGGTCTCGTTATTGGACCTCGGAACAGCTCAGTGATTTGTCGATGCGTAAATGTAAATGTCAGAGAATTTGAGGTGGTTGTGTTTATTTAACCAGTGCTCCTGTAGTTTTAGCAGATTGTTGTGGCCAGTCAGCTCTGCAGGTTTACCCTCAAGGAAGCTCTTCCATCAGGAAGTCATAGACATATTATTTTATGAGTCATCCCACCACTACCAGGTGTCCTGCTGGCTCAGCGGCTCCGGGCGCACAGGTGATTGTTGTTGGGTTTTTCGTTTTGAGGCGTCGTGTGGCTGATAAATGCTGCTACTGCTGCCAAAAATGAATTCAACCTAGTAGGGGCCACTTAGCATGGTGTGAATGAGATCATGCCATCTGGTCACTGTTAGCTTTCATTCACTGATAATGACAGTCGTGGCGTTTATTAATTCCTTGCACTTCCAGGGTCTTGGACAGATGCAGTAGTCGAGGAGACTAGATTTTGCAGATTAATTCGGTAAGGAGGAAATTTGTGGCTCAGGGATGAGCAGAGAAACGGGTCATGCTGAGCTTTCCACCATGTGAGTGTGTAACATTCTAATCAGTAGCACACGAGAGGCAGGACAACATTGTGCTCAGATTTCACTCAAAGTTTACAGAGCAAAACGGGAGAGGACTGTCAAACTGAACTCTTCAAGTACAATCTTTTGTATAATTTGAACCTTCTTAAGTGGTGACTTTGTGTTTGTTTTTTTGACCAGTGTTTGTTTGGTAGTACAATTTCTTGGGGATAAAACTTAAACTGAAGCTGAAATTCATTGTTGAACTAACTGTAGCTGACGTCCATGAGGTTTATTAATCAGCTATAGTGGAGGAGACACTGGCACTTATTTCAGTTTTCAGTGTTTGTACGAGCAATTGTTGAAAGACATTTATTGCATGTCGCTGCGTCAGAATCCTTTGTTGTGAAAAACAGCCACACTTTAGAATGTTAAGCTTTAGGCATTTTAAGCTAATTGTGTTTAGCTTAGCGAGCTAACGCTACCAGGTGCCATCATGGTGAGTGTAATTACTGCACACATGCTCTGCATTAACGGGGATGTCAAAACATGTGAAGTCAGAATGTGAAAACAACATGGACACTTGCGTTACTACAAAGATTAATTGGATTAGATTTATATTATTAGAGATTCTACGTGCTATGGCACCGAAGTGAGGCACGGAAATCTGCGTCTGATTCAGTTCTAGTACATACCGGTTATAGAGGTATTTTCGTTACATAACCCCTAATCACGTCACCAGTTCAAACCAGCTTAGCTATCATCGCTTCATCAAATCCCGAGTGGGTCAGTTTAGGACAATCGAAGTCAAAAACAATAACCTGTCTTACACGTATACAGTACAATAATAATGAGATGCAGTATCTGTTCTGCGCTACACAATAATAGTCAATAATAAAACCAGCCGAGTGTGTAGGATAAAATCGACGCGTACGGTATTAAATACACAACACGGTCATCGGATGAAACCTCATCAAGCCATAAGACACGGCTAGACCAGCGTATCCTAGCAAGAAACAGTCACTGTTGATAGAAATCGGAGTCCCAGGTGACGCTGTAACAGCCAGAGGGGGCGAATACGAGAAGCAGGAACGAGAGCGGTGGAGAAATTGGTGAGACGGAGAGCGTCAGGATACCCGGGGCGATGTCACCCGAGTGGAAGAGCGGACGCAACGATCCCTGGAACGGTAGAAATCCCCGACCAGAACCACCCCCTCGTTCTCTGAATGAGTTTAAAATATAAAAAAAAATAATTCTGCAGTCTGATTGGACAGAAGGTGTCGATTCATTTCCTATAACAGCCGAGTGGTTTGTTTATTACTTGGAATATAAGCAGCAGCAGAAATTGATTCATTGACGTTTTGAGACAGAAATTGTATTAACGATGTTTGGCTTCTTCGGGCAATGAGGTTGTAATGTTTCCTCTCTCACAATGAGTGTTAAACACACTTCCCTTCATGCAGACAAACCTGCAATTATATAAACACTTTACAATATATATTTATTTATAGAACAACAATTATTTAGATGTATTGGAAGATACAGTAGATTGCAATATGCATCATAATGTACAGTATGTAATATAATACAAAACATCAGCATCGGATTTTAGCATTAGATATGATTTACAGGGATTTCCCTACATTAAATCCAATCTCTTTTTATTTCTCTCTCTCTCACACACACACACACAGACACACACACACACACCATTGTCAGGGGCTCCCAAAGCTGTAGATTCTCAAATTTCACTGTCATCACAGACAGCCTTTGCCTTTCTTGCATCTCTGTCTCTCCTCAGCTTTCTCTCTCTCTCTCTCTCTCTCTCTCTCTCTCACACACACACACACACACACACACACACACACACATACACTACACACCAGAGGCATGCGTGTCTAACAAACTGTAAGTCCACAACTCTACAACACACACACAAACCTGAACATTGAAGCGTGTACGAGGACGTTATTAATTAAAACACTGTTAATATTCTGCATTTACGTTGAAGTTCATCCTTTTTTAAAATGTATTTATATTGAGATCCTGGCCAATACTGTCAATTATCTTTTTATTTATTATTTTTATCAGTTATCTATAAACAATTGCACTGTGGTAAAATGAAAACTAAGATATAACTAAGAAATATATTCGTCTTTACACTATAGCGACACCGTGTAATAAAACTTGTTATAAAACACAGAACTCAGCATTTCTGTAACAAACAGTGGAGCTTCACAGCGTAAAGGAGCACGATGTCGGGGACGTGCAGTAACCCGAGACGCATTTTGTTCTCAAGGCAAAAAGACCGACAGCAACAGCTGCCCTGGCGTTCCTGGTAGCATTAGAGCATCTTATTCCACGTCCTTTCTTGTTCCACTCGCCCGCCATAGTTTTGTCAGTTCAGTATGGTCTAGTTTCCCATTAGCGACTTAAAGTTCCCTGATATTTTTCTCTAAAATAACTAAAGTGCATCGGCTTCTCGATTCATCACGAGAGGGCGACTGATGTGGGTTTTTGTCGATCTGTACAAATCAGATCAGCTTTTTTTTCACTCCCTTTTATCTGATCAAATATAACAGTCTGAATAATAATTGATACACAACATTACTTTACTTAAAATAAACATTTGTTTAAGATGATAATTACAGTATAATAAAGAAGAAATAAAATTCACATTTGTATTCATCACATACAGTACACAGTACGGCGTGCAGTGAAATGCTAAATAAAATTAAATAAAATCTGCAGTAAAATAAAATTATATTTCTTGAAAAAAAATAATAAATAAAAATTGCATATCAATTTATCCAAAGATAAAATAAGAATAAAATGTACGGAAAATGAGAATAAGAAATAACACGCAAATAAATAAATAAATAAATAAAATGTACAGTAATTCAAATCTCTTAAGTATATACGAGGGACAATATCGAAACTAGAAGTAGAGTTACTGTACAGTACATTAAAATCTAATACCATTCTGTCCTGGCTAGTGAGTGAGGTAGTCTGATCCGACAGATACATTACTGTAGCTAACAGCTGCCTTCAATAATCACCCAGGAAGCAGCTCTGAAGAAACACCATAAAGCTGAAATTAAAATATTTTACCAATGATTCCCCTTTTATCAACATAATTATGGTCATAAACCACATAAATAATACCTAACCATACTTCAATAATTTAACTCCAATAGCCTCAAAGTAGTTGGTATTCTTGGTACGCTACAAACCAAATTTTGCAGAAATACAGTATGACCATTATTTTGTCATGTTTCATTAGGTTTAACGTGTTTCCCGCAATTACACGCAATTGTTGAAAGACATTTAACAACCTTAGTCCCTGAGTGTAACTACTGCGTGCACGCGCTTCATTCACGCGGATGCTCTCATTTCCCGGGTTGTCCTTTTAACAACATGGGACATTTGTGCTACTACAAACCTCAGTTGGATTTGTATTATTAGAGCTTTCTGACTCACGCTCATGTGCATTTTCTTAGTCTGGAAATAATTTTTAAATCCGATGGCGCCGAAATCTGTGCTCTTATTCAGTTCTAGTACATTGTGTAGGTTATATACCTACTGTATCAGTTGTATATGAACCAGTTAAAATATTATCAGGTTAATAATATAGGTTACTGTATATAAGTACCAGTTATACTGTATATGTTATATACTGTAGGTACCAGTTATGCAGTATATAGTATATAGGTACCAGTATATATACTGTATATTTATGACAAAAGTACTATTTCGTATATCACATGTATTAAATAAACCTTAACAGATCACCATAACAGTGTGACAAACTGCAGAACCAAAAGTTCTCCATCATGAAAACTTCCCATCTGTGAGTAACACTAATCAATTCATGCATGTGGTAGTATTTCTCTACGTCAGATGTTTAAGAGGAAGCACGTGATTATTAAAAGGAGTTCACCCGCCCCGGTTGGTACGGCGACTTATTTTCAGTTGGAATTCATTTGTAAACACAATTAGGTTTTACTCTGTCCTGTAACCTGGAGAACTTTTTATTTTAAAAAATTGTTTTTTAGATGTGTGTGACTGGGAAAAGTCCTGTAACCTTATGCAGTTTTGGAGAAACTATAAAAGGTATTTTTAATAGTCCATGTTTTATGTAATTTTACATACAGTTAAATGTATGTAATAATAATTGTAATGTATAAGAATATATTATATAACAATTATACAATTATAAATTTTTTCTTTGGAAAGAGAAAAAAATGGAATTGGCAGGTCAATTCAACTCAATTTGTTCAGCGCTTTTACGAAGGTTAAAAAAAACAATGTATGAACCAAACTGGTCTCACTCCCTGCGATGAAAAAATGCAAAAGTGGAAAGTCCAATAATATTAAACCATAAAATCAAGTTAGTTTTGGAACAAGTATCAATACAAACGAGGAACATTCGTCATTCAAACGATTCAAAAACAGGAACGATCTTAGACTTCGGTATCAGCCTCGAAAATCAGTGCATCTCTATTTTATGTAAATTGTTTGTTATAGAAACACCAATGTGTTAGAATGAGTCCATAATATTAAACTGTAATGTTCAGTCAGAAAGAATGTCAAAGCTGCTATAAAATAGGGGTAGTATAGGGTAGTTATGAGGTAGTACTGGTTATAAGGTAGTTATTCTGCTCTGTGATGAGGCATTATAAGACTTCTTGAAGAAAGCATGTCCTGGCATGTGCTTGTGCTTTGTTTTTTTAATCACAGAGTATATGTGTCATGATATCAGTGCAGGTGGTAGAGTTGAGTTTCATTTTCAACTTGGTATTAAAAATACTTGGTTCCCAGATCAGTCTTTTAAAATTTGGACCCCGACAGTCTTTACTTCTCCTGTTCACTTCAATTACTGCCCTGAGATGCCAGGTTTCTCTCTCTCTCTCTCCCTCCCTCTCTCTCTCTCTCTCTCTCTGTCTCTGTCTCTCTCTCTCTCTCTCTCTCTGTCTCTCTCTCTCTTTCTCTCCGTAGCGTTCTGAATTTGGGCGAGCCAGCACTCGAGCTCTCAGGCGGCCATTATTAGAGATCATTGGAGCCACAGAAGCACTTAGTAGCTTCCACTGCAGCGTACAGGCTCTCAGATTCAGCTTACACACCGTCTCTTTGTGATGCAGTCTAACTCACTTGTGCCGTTGTATCGAATAGCAGTCAATATTTCAGCCGGGACATCCAACATGAATTGCCACGAGAGCATCTTTTTAGCTTTTAATGCATTCCTAATGTACATTTCTTACACAGCTTTAGTTCCCCATTGGGAAAATGCCGGCCAGCCATCGTTTAGGTTCGAAGCTCACCTGCAGTACACTATATCGTCAAAAGTATTCGCTCGCCTGCGTTCACGTGCATATGAACCTCAGTAACATCCAATTGTTCAACCATATGATGTTGGAACAGACTGTTGGTAGAGTGGCATTATTCAAAATGTCCTTTCACTGGAAGAAAGAGGCCTGAAAGACAACCCAGGTCCAACATGACTGAGCACCAATGCACAAAGCCAGGTCCATAAATACATAGATCAGCGTGTTTGGTGTGGAAGAACTTGACCGTCCGGATTAACCCGATAGAACACCTTTGAGATGAATTAGAGCGAAGACAGGCGTTCTCGTCCAACATCAGTGTCTGACCTCCCTTACAAATGTGCTTCTGGAAGAACGGTCAAACATTCCCATAAACAAACTTCTCAAACTTGTGGAAAGCCTTCGCAGAAGAGTTGAAGCTGTTATAGCTGCACAGGGGGTGGGGCCAACATCATATTAAACCCTATAGATTAAGAATGGGATGTTACTCACGTCCATATGCATGTGAAGACGGGCAAGAGAATATTTTTGGCAACATAGTGTATATTTAAATTGTTGTATTGTAAACACCAAAAAGTTTGACTCAACTTACTGGATCGCTTTATTAAATCCAAAGTCTGTTCAGATTCTCGCGACTGGACTTCCTTGTCGTAGAATATGCACATAATTATTATTATTATTCTTCTTATTACAATCTTTCGGGCTGAGAACCTTGCACATCTTGCACATGATTAAAAATGTACGTCAATCTTGATAACGCTAACCAAAATGTTTGTTTTTTACTTTCTCTACAGCACACATCCCTGGATGGTTTCTCTTCCAAGCTGGTGAGCCGCCAGAACCTGCCCCGCTGCAGGAACTCGCTCAGCTCCAGCGTGGACGATCAGCTACCGCATGTCGGCAACTACCGCCTACTCAAGACCATCGGCAAGGGGAACTTCGCCAAGGTCAAACTGGCACGACATGTGCTCACCGGACGAGAGGTGAGGGGTCAGGAGGGAGCACTTTCGAGTAGTTATGTTCACGGGGCCAAAGCGATTCGATTTGTTGTCAAACTTTAATTCGCTTCCTGTGCAAGACTTTTTTTTTTAATTGCTTGTACTGTAACCCTTAAGATAAGATATCTCCAAGCGAGCGAGGTTGGGACTGTGGCAATAATGCACACATATTTGGAGCATTTAAGGAGTTCCTGGGAGGCCGGCGTTTCAGACGTGAAGCAGGCAGTCAGAGCAAACTTAGCACTGGGATAAGTGCGAGACCCTTTTCCCTACATCAGCATGCACTGACACGAGTTTACTGAACTTGTTCCTGATCTTTATCTCATTTCGACCTCTCACACGCCCCAAGATCCACGAGCGAATGTGAACGCGTAAACAAATGGTAACGCCAGGAGCTCAGACTCTCTTCGTGCTCTTTCCACGGTTCTTAGTAGCTTAGTCACATCTAAGGGAATAAGCAGAGCCTGGAGCTATATTTCTTTATTTCTTGTTTATTACTGCTAGAGGATATCGAAAGGAAATCATATTTTTAAAATTAATGTCTACACAGTGGAGATGCTGATTGATGATGAAAATTAGCAGTTTGTTTGTTATAATATTCCTGTTACTTTATATTTTTCTTAAGCCATAGTGTGCTTTTTTTTTTTGAGGTATCAGCACATGCCCCTGTGTGTGTGTGTGTGTGTGTGTGTGTGTGTGTGTGTGTGCCTGTCTCCATGAATAATGCACAACTACGAGCATTATGCCCTTCTGTCCAGTGACGGGTAAATTATTTACCGCAAAAACATATGAACTCTAGTGGACAGGGACATCAGATGAAATCGCACACTGGACATACAGTAGGACAGAAACGCAACACAAATTAAAATGCTTAAATGAAATTAGCGTACTGAGGCAAAACCGGAAATGTCTCAGTGTAGAGCAAGTGCGTTGCCGTAACTGCAGGAATGGAGAGGCTGGAGAATTCAAACACTAGGTGTGTTGGAAATAACTATTACAAGCCTAAAATCCGCCAATATATACAGTACTGAAATGAAAAGACGAACAGTATCACCTTGTTGTGGTCTGTGAGTTTATTTCTCCTGAAGAAAACTTAATACACACTATTAGCGTGTCGATTTACCAGTTCACGCTACATCTCAACAAAGGTTGCTTGAGACTCCTGCAAAAGGAGACGCATAATGCAGGAACAGTTATTGAAGGATCACACGCTCCTTTAACGTTCCCCACAAGTATATTATCCCATATTAAACTGAATCCTTGTGTTTTCATCGTGTCTCCGCTGAGAAGATTTGTGCGTCTGTATCATACCTTCAGTTCTCTTCTTTTGAAATATGAAAATATTACAGTGCAGCTAAGGACATATTATGATAAACAGAATGAGCAGCTCACCTCTCATATCTTCTGGTCC
>JAQMYL010000013.1:9989450-10002406 GCA_030014365.1 Clarias pachynema | reverse complement strand
TTTCCTTTTATGCTTTCTGGTTCGCGGCCGTCTTACTTCCGGGTCCTAGTGCCGGCCGTGACTGAGTGCGCATGACATCTATTTTTATATATACCTATTCTTTTGTATACCCATATTTATTTATTGTTATTTTTTATTCAATTTTTATGCTAATTTTCTACTTTTTTAGCTCCAGTCATTAGGGGGACAGCAAAGGACGAATTTCATTGTACAGGGGGGGGAACATGTTTCTTTACTGTGCATATGACAATAAAACTTGAAACTTGAAACTTGCTAAATAAGTTAAGCATGTAAGTTAAACAACTTAAAAACGTAACCAGCTTAAGCTTCCTTCCAAACTTTTACATATTTTTTTATTCTAATAGCTCCATGCACATTTGAAAAGGGGTTGCAGATAAGAATTAAGAAGAAACTACACTTCCTCCATTTTTGCATACACAGTAAAGGGAACTAATTTCAGGTAGGAACCAAAGCTGTGAACAGGGAACTGAAGAAACGTGTTCAGGCCAGTCATTTGGATTTGTCTTCTTCACATATCATAGCTGATTAGGACCGAATGTAAATACTGTACATTTACAGAAACGTAATCATTATTAAAAAATTTTCCATGTTAATATCCATATTCAGATTTTGTAAATATTTATATTCAATTAGTTTTTTTTTAATGCATAGTGCAAATTTTTCAATAATATTTTAAACACAGAACATACTGTAGAGTGTCCATTTAACTGTAGAGTGTCCCTTTAACTGGAGTTTAGTGCTGTATATTGTATATCCAGTCCACACGTCTTATTAATCTCCGACTAGTTACTGTAACCCCGTTGATCAAACGGTTTGTACGCCATACGCAGTTCTGTCTACTTTTCAAGCTTCTCCTCTTCAGCCATGATAGCTAAAATGGAGACATGCAGATGGTAATGCATCGCTCCCTCTTCCATCTGTCCTTGACTCGCTTATTGATTTTTCTATAACTTCAATCCCAGCACACTCTCGTGTGCTACATTAAGATCTCTCCGCATTCAGTAAGCAAAATGTGCTAGCATACCACCAGATACCACAAACTGAAGCTATAAAGTTCTTCAGACCATGCTTGAGTGGCTTGAGCCACTTTGAAGCTTCAATGATAGTCTCTAAGCAGACATACTGTACTGTAGAGTGTATGTAGTCAGTGCTTGGCTATTTAAAAGATTACTGAAGTATGGCTCATACTGTAGGTTTACTTTGGGATAGAGAAGATAAGAACTTTGCATGAGGGTGTAAAAAAGCAGATTTTCACTTTTGAGTGACATTTGTATTGACAAGCACATTGTATAAAGGATGAATGGTGCTGGTGGTAATACACGTGTGTTGGAAAGGTGTTTTTTTTTCTAATAAAATGGGAGAGGAGCCAATCGTGTAGTGTGTTTTCAACTTCCTGGAAAAACCCCCTAACTGAAATGTATATAAAGAGCATACAGGATCTCATTGTCAAGGAATAAGAGTAACTTCTGCTTAAAAGATATCCCAATACCTCCTGGTCTCTGATTCGACAAAGTAAAAAGTTTCCAACAGTGGATGAAATAATTTTCAAAACTTTAAATGCACAATAAAGGCCATCATTAAGATGGGGAAAAAGTAAGGTACTGCAGTTACTGTGTGTTACCAAGAACAGGACATCGATCTAAAACTCGCTAAAAGAAAACTTATTAAGACCTATAGAAATATAATAGGAGATGTCGGCAAGTACAGATCACTCATTGTACAGTATGTGACAACAATTTCCCCATTTTCTTTACATGTCTGGGCTATGAGGTAGCCAGACAGTGGCCCTTTCTCTCTTGAAAAAAACAAACAAAACAAAACCAAAAAACGTAATGAAAAAATAAATAGCTGTCAAGCTTCCCTTCAAGTTATTTGTCTATTTGTCTATCCTAATTGCTTATCCTTTGTAGGTCGCCTGAAGAGTATCCCAGGGACCTTAGGGCACAAGACCCTGGATAGGGTACTCACACCCACATTCGCACACCCCTTCATACACCATGGACAATAACTCTGGAAGTATGGGCACCAGTGCCAACAACTAAGCCCGCATGGTGCCTCAAACCAAGCCAATGTGGCAAAATGTGTCATGGTCTGATGAGGCCAAGGTAGAACTACTTCACTCACTCACTCACTCACTCACTCACTCATCTTCTACACCACTTTATCCTGTATTCAGGGTCGTGGGGGGGGCCTGGAGCCTATCCCAGGAGACTTAGGGCATGAGGCGGGGTACAGTACACCCTGGACAGGGTGCCAATCCATCGCAGGGCACACACACATACACACATACACTCACTCACACACTCTGGGCAATTTGGGAACACCAATCAACCTAACCTACTGTACATGTCTTTCGAGGAAACCGGAGTACCCGGAGGAAACCCACCAAGCACGGGGAGAACATGCAAACTCCATGCACACAGAGACGGGAATCGAGCCTGGCCGGGAATTAAACCCGGACCTTGACAGTGCTAACCACTACACCACCGTGCGGCCGGTAGAACTACCTTTTGTGGATAATTTAAAAAGATGCGTTATGTTTTTACAGGACAGCTAATATGGTCAAACTGTGGAACCGCATGATGTATAGTAGGAAATCATGGGTACTGTAGGGAAGTCTGTCCTATAGATTTTGGAGCTTGACTATGGGGGATTTACTGTACCTGTTTCGACCACAAGAGGATTGTCTGGTCAGATGATGATGATGATGGTAAGGAGGACTGGGGTTCAGTTGGTCTTCCAATTCAGGCAGTGGGGTTGAGGTTGCAAGACATTTCACTTCCTCCACACCAAAACTGGTAACCCCATGCCCTAGTAGAGCTTGGCGGAGTGGAATATGTTTGGGTCTCTTAGTTACAGTAAAGGGAATTCATAATATTACAGCATACACCACATTCCAGACAATAATTGTGAGCATCCAACTTTGTTGCAACAGTTTAGGGAAGGCTCACATATTAATGTAATGGTCAGAAATACATTTGTTTAGTGCCAAAAAAACAAAACACAAAGCAAAAGGTTTCCTTTTTCGTTGCTGGAGTTAAGGTTAGAATTACATTTAGGTCAGCATTAATTAATTAATTAATAATTATGTCGAGGGAAGGTCCTCATAAGAATAGTGAGGTAGATAGGTGTGTGTGTGTGTGTGTGTGTGTGTGTGTGTGTGTGTGTGCATGCAGTCATTTGAAACCCTGGGCCTACCATCTGGCCCCTCTGGGCACCATGCGTCGCACCTGGCATAAGATCATTTACCACTGCACACTAGAGAGCTGTGTTCAGGCCACCAGCTGGGGAAAGCTTTAACTAACTAAAAGGTCTCTCAAACGAATTTGAAAAAGGATTTAAGTTGTGAGCTAATCATAGTTGATTCGACGTTGCGTGTTCTACTGTACCTAGTGAATTTTTAGACTAACCCCATAATATATGGCGAATTTTAGCAGTAGACCTACCTTTATTCAGCTGTGTTTAATACATCAGGTGTGCTTCGTACTTCGAGGTGTACACAAAAGAGCTTCTGTAAGAGACCTTATAATGGACATGGTACTACATCGCATATACAAACTGTCTGCACTGACACTTTGCCTTTGTTTGTAGAAATGTATTAGCATTTATTAACCTCTCCCGTTCTTTTACTTACAGCTAAATTTCTCAGTTAGCGGCCAAGCACTATGACATCAGCCCGGTGTTTTCATAGTGTGTGAAGGTCCCTCTTCTTCTAAGGATCAGCTTTTTTTATTCCAGAATCCGGGGCTTTTTTCAGGTCATAACATGCTCAAAAAGTCATGAAAATCAGCAGACAGTTTGGAATCTGCTGCCATACGGACACCCGAGCGGCGCACACAAGATTTTGCTTCATAACTCAAATGCACTTGTACGTATACAGTACATACAAAACCCCCGGTACACATGTCATGGACTCTACTCAACAGGAAGTCATTTATTTCGGGTCTTTTGCAAATGCACCCAATGTAATTTGATATACTCCTCCCAGGGGATTTATACGATCTCCACCAAACCAGGTCAATGTGATCTAAAGACATTGAGGATGCAAAATTTTGATATCTTAAATGGGTCAGCCATGATGATGCCTTAAACTTATACCAAGAAGTCGCTAAAATCATCCTGTGTGATGCTTTTTCCCACCATTCGGGGGTTTGTCCATTTTAAATGCGTGTGCCCACTGTCTTTTTGGTGGTCGCTCGGGGGCGATGGCACAAGGTGCTTGGGCCCGCTCATTGTTGCATGCAACTATATTTGATAAATTAATGTTAGTAGAATAAAACTAGTATTTTAATAACCAAAGAAAAAAAGAAAAACTTGTTTTGATAGTTCATTCCCTGTTGCATGAATCATCTATAAAAAGCCGACATGTCCACGTCGTCAATCCCCAGTAGTTTAGGACATTCAGAGCCAGGCTGCCAATTTGCTGTCTTCAAATTCCTCACTTTGGCTTTAATCCTTCATCCAGCAGAAAATAATGATGAAATCCTGTCATAATACACTCAGGTATACCAGGGGTCAGACATTACCAGAATAGAAAATAGGGAGAGTATTAACATAGAGCACTACGACAGCAGGTAACTATTATAGTTTAACAGGCGTAAAAACAAAAAAAACCTAATGAGAACCTGAAACTTAAATAGACAAACCCTTTCAGAAACAAACACAAAACAGGTGCGTGTGATTCCAGTCATTTGACTCACAGGGGGGTGATGGGAGGTGTAGTCCAACGCTTTTCAATCACTCCCATGACAGTATGATTAATCAGTTTTAGACTTCGGACTGAGACTGATGACCCACTGCTTTAAAAAAATCATCTATTTGATTCCACTCCAGTGGAAAACTCTTTCAGTCTGGTGTGTTTGGAGTCCTGTCTGTGACACCCTGATGTTTGTAAGAATATCACTCTAAAAATACCCTCCTGTCTCCCACAGAGCTTTGCATCGCCACAAGCCTTTCCATTTCTCGCCTCTCACATAATGCTGCCTCTGAAACCACATACTGTATGTATTGTATAACTTTAAAATCTAACCTGGCCATCATAGCCAATCGTACAAAAGATGCAGAATGTTGGCTAAGTATAATATTGTGAGCTGGTTAATTATTTAGCTAAGCAACGAATCTGTTTGTTCATGCTCATTTGGCAGTTTCACAGTTGTAGTAGTGTCAATTCTTCTGAGTATTATAGAAGAGGTGACTTAACCGCTCCAAAAAATAGCTAGATAGAAAATGTGAGCTGTAGATACAGATGCGTGTCTTGCTTTGCCATAATATATATAAAAAAAACAACGTTTTACAATAACAATATCGCTCCCACCCTTATTAGCTGATTTATTTACCGTTTTATTATTTTTGTACAGTTGAGTTTGTACTTATGTGGTATATCCACGTGGTGCTATAATGTTTTCTTTATGTACGTGTAGTTTGCAGTTTTATTCATACATTTTATTCTCTGATTAAGATCATCAGTGGAAAAAGATGGACAAGTGGAAAAATTACTGAGGTACCTCACTAGTGTTTGTCTGCTTTATGTCTGAAACACTGGCCTCCCATGAACTCCTTCAGTGGCCCTCTCCTTTAATGGATAAAAATGGCCTGATGTGATCACCAAAGCCATCCAGTTTTCGCAGGACAATGCACCACCTCACATTGCCAACCACAATACTTGTACATTAATGAACAAAGTCCTGACCACACCCCAATCCATTTCCACATGTTTGGGACATTAAAGGAGTTCCTGGGAGGCCTACGGTTTTAACGTGAAACAGACAGTCTGATCGCACTAGTGAAACACTGGGATAAGTGCATTAGTGTAGCAGGTTATTATATAGAGAGATGAAGGTAATACACATCTACTTTTGGAGTTTTGTTAGGTAAAAAACGAAAAACCATTCTAGCTTTGTCCTTGTGTAAAGTTGGGTCTTCTCCAGTTTAGTTATTTAAAAAGTTATTTTTCTGTATTACTCAATCACACATATACTAGTTTGTGTCTGTTTTAAAAAAAAAATCACATCTAACTTATTACAGTATGATACACAGTAGAACCTTGTATTACGAGCATAATTTGTTCCGGAAGTGGGCTCGTATTTCAAAACACTCGTAAAGCAAAGCAAAATCAAAGAAATAATAAAAACTCAGATTATTTGTTCTACAGCCCAAAAAAATGTATATATAAAAATAATTAACACAAAATATAAAGTTAAAATAAAACAAATTAGCCTGAACTTTACCTTTAAAAAAAGTACAAATAAATCCCGACAGATAAGTGCTTCCGTTAATGTTTGTGTGTGTGTGTGTGTGTGTGTTTGTGCGCGCATGCGTTGTGTATTTGTGTGTATTTGCGCTGTGTATGTGTATGTGTGAAGTAAGACGAGGGGAGGAATGACTCCACTCTCCCGTCCTCTCGTCTCACTATCAAACGGCTTTCACACACACACACACACACACACACACACACACACACAACGGAAACACTGTTTTATCGTGAAACAAGAAATCTCTCTAATGACATTGAGCGCGCACGGAATCACTGCTGTAAAGTAAAAATAAAACAAATCAACCTGCACTTTACCTTTGAAAAGATATAATCGTATTGTGAATTATTGCAATACATTGGCCACCATTTTTAGCATTGTCAGCTACGATGTCCGGGTAAACAACATATGGGAATGGGCGGAGCAGGGGAGCTTTTACTTACCTGGATTACCTTTCCGAGGTCACCATGAAAGCATCAGAGTTAATGAACCAACTTGCTGAGAATTATTCTCTGTGAAGGTTTATTAAATTCTTAAGTGACATTTCATTCATTCGGGTGACTCAGTGATCCTGGACAGCTGTATGTAGGTCAGTGATGCAACTTGGACAAGTGTGTGTGCACATATGTGCTGTGTATGTGTGTGGCGGAGGGAGCGAGGGATTTTTTTTATGCACTCTGTGTCTATTATGAGCTTCCCAAACTTTCAAACTTTTAAATCATGAATTATATTAAGTCTTGGTCGTCTTCACATGCTGCTGTGTCAGCTTTTTTTGTTGTTTAAGCTTTTCCCCCAATCAAATAATTCAGAAAGAGTTAATACTGTATGTGTATGCTAGATTTAAAAGAGTTATATAATAATGTATGTGTGAGTATGTGTTTAGGAGCAGTGATGGATTCCTCTCTAGCGATGGCAACTAGACTGCTTTTGTGTGAGTTCAGTGTTCTGTGAGTTTTTATTATTTTTTAGATCCCTTTAGGATGATAAGTTTTTGGCCTCTTGGTATGATTTCACATGTTGGAGCTTCACATTACTACTTAGGAAACCTTGGCTTCTCTCCTCCCTTTTACCGCATTTTTTTTCTTTTAAAGTTACCAGATCTATTGTTTAGACTGATATTAATCAAAAGCATCAGTGTGATTCGGCAGATAAAATATTAAAGATAAGCAGTACAAGTCTTGTGTTTTATAATGATAATTAAATCAGTATTTTGTTGTGAAATACAAGTTAATTCAGTGTTGATGATACCCGAAAAAAATATTCAAGATCCTCACCCAAATGTTACAGTATCTGGATTGATGTGAGGTTTGTAGCTGATCAACACGTTTTCTGAAAAAGCATCAGTGATTTCTTCTTGTGCAAAGTAATTGAACAGGAACATCAACAGTACTTGATTAGGTAGAGATATCCTAGGTCAAATATTACTCAAATAAACGTAGAAGTCCTCAATCGACATATCTACTTGATTAAATATGTATCACATACAGTATATCAGTATATCAAGGTTATTTGTATAGCACATTTCATACACAATGGTAATTCAAAGTGCTTTACATAAAAGAGAAGAAAATAATCATAAAAAGAAAAAGCACTAAAACTTTTAAAATGATTTAAATTTGATTTAAAATTAAAATAAAAACAGTTTCAAAAGAACTCAAAAGGATTTTTTCAAGTATCGAAATTACTCAGCTTGTAATAACCCACAGCAGGCTTTTTTATAGAAAACATCTCTCTCTTTCCTCGACTGTGAATTGTTTTTGTCGCTGTCTGCAGCCAGCCCCCTCTTTCCGATTTCAACCCGAAATGTTTAGCAAAGAAGCGCAATTACGCATCATGGTGATGAAATTCTCCCTTTAAATACACTCCCTTATACACACCCCTCTAATTATTAATGCAACAATGTGCAGAAATGCAGTCATGTAAAAGTACAGACATTTCCTGTAGGGTGTAGTGGGGTAAAAGTAAAACATGTCTGCGAATAAAACTACTCATGTAAAGTAGATACGTGAAATATACTTAAGTACAGTAACTAAGTAAATTGTGCTGAGTCACCGCCCACCTCTGCTGTGCACACGGGAATCTCACACTTGCGTAATGGAATAATACATAGTTTCCATTTGTTCACTATTTGTACACCATTTGTACACTTCTTCACAAAGGCTTGCTTTGTGTGCTTTGCAGTTCTAAAACTGATTGTAAAAAACAACATACAGATGAATTTAATGAAGCCTGTGAGTAAACGGCTAGTTTATAAATATTTACCTGGTTCCAGCATCAAAGTTAGTGAGCCTAGTGATCCTAGTTAACCTCGTCCAATCGAATTAAATTCAACTCGCTAGAAGAGTAATGCCAGACGAGGCAAAAAACATTATCATCTCGATTATTAATACATTAATTATTGGCAGCCTTTATTAAAATGCAGCAATTAATTTAGAAAAATTGTAAGACTTTTTCTGTTTGTTTAGTTTACAAAACAATGATTGCAAAAAAAACAACAACATCAGACTCCCTACAATTAAGATTATGTGATCGTGAGATAAGTAGTCTAACCAGATTTGATAATTGTTGAGCACTTTCAGCTCTCTTTATTGTATATACTTACAATGTGTTTTCCTCTTCAATTTATATCGCAGGTCTTCAGAACGGTTAAATGGCACCAATTCTTGACAAATGTCTAACTTTTTCAAGTGAAGGACCTTTTTCTCTATAACTTTACTTGTGCTTCATCGGCTTTCGTCTATTTATTATATTAAAAGCTACAAAATTGTTTCTTATTCATTGTCTGATTTGTAAAGGTCAGCAACAATTGGCTGTTGTTTTGAAACGTATATATTTTTTCATATGTTAAACAACAAATCAGTGATACTGAAGTTAGCAAACTAAAACATGCTGATTAATTTTATTATAAATGTCATAGAGCAAGAATGCCCCTGTTGCTGATTAGCTGGAATAACGACGTGTGGTGCGGTCTGCTCCACTTTTTTGTTTCCCATTAACAGAGCCAGGGCAGACAGACAGCCAACAGAACATAAGGAGATATTTGCCAACTTTGACAGAATGTGCATTTGATAAAATTCACTGACTCTTACTTTAATAAATGATAAAGGGATTTTACATTGTACCAACACATATTTATGATGGTTTGTTTGCATTTATTCTAAATATTCCTTATAAGTTGTGGGAATAATTTTGGGGAACATGTATAAAATGGTAGGACTGGTGATTAGAACAAGGATCATTTCTGTTGTTTAAGTTAAAACTTTGAATAACTATGCTCTGAGTACCAGGATGAAAGAGCATAAAGTAGATAAAAGATGTGAATGAAAACAAATCAGACATGGTGATGGATACAAAAGACAGGGAATACACGACACTAGGAAATAAGTAATGGCAGTATTGATATTTCATATTTTTTTCCACAGCTATTTAGAGAAGTCCGAATAATGAAGATCTTGAATCATCCAAATATAGGTATGTATATGTATTAATGCATAGAATACATTTATTATTTGCCCAATAGTAGAATGATTGTTTTAAACATTTTACAGGCTGCAAACAGTTTTGTATTTGACATGCGTTTATATTTTTTTAAATTTCAGTGAAGTTATTTGAAGTAATTGAGACTGAGAAGACTCTTTATTTAATAATGGAATATGCGAGTGGAGGTAAGTTTTCAATTCATACTCTGTGTGAATGTGCAAATAAACACTCTTTATACATGTGGTGAACAGAAAAAAAATCTTAGAGCACACAAGCCCTTGAAAGTCAATATTAATTGTTGTCTTTTTGTGATTGTTCTCATGAGCTGCAAATGAAAAACTATCACCTTACATTCATGGTGCTAATCTAGTCGTTTCAAAAGACTGTTAAGCAAAGATTTAAAGTTGGTTTGAAGGCAACATGATATGTTTTTAACAGGAATTTTTTTTTAAAAAAGCGGTAATGCACACATACAGTACACTTGCATACACATTTGCAAAGACAAATGTAACAATTTTTGGGATGTTTGGAGAATAAAGCTGGAAAGCAGTCTTGGTGAGTCTAATAACTTGTATTCTTTGTTGAGTTCTGCTTCTGAAGCACACTGTCACTCAGAACTGTCACTCCCCCCATTTCTCTTTGTCTGCCAACACAAAGAAAGACACACATGTATATGAACTGCATAATGAGACACAGGTGAAAAGCGTTATGTGTTACCTCGACTGCTTGGGAGCTGTCCGGCCTGTAGCCGACTCCCCTCATTCTCCCACGGGGAAAGGAAAATTGCCGTAGCATCTGTTCACCCTTCACCATGAAGTGCCAGATACCATCAAGTGATCCGTGCGTTAGCATCTTTCATGCGGGGGAGGAATTCAATCGAGACATGGTCCAAAAGGAGGGGGTAAAAGTTACCCCTGTAGGTACTTTCAGAAAGTGAAGACCCCTTAC
Organism: Clarias pachynema; assembly: GCA_030014365.1. Classification (NCBI taxonomy): domain Eukaryota; kingdom Metazoa; phylum Chordata; class Actinopteri; order Siluriformes; family Clariidae; genus Clarias; species Clarias pachynema. The sequence goes on along the minus strand of JAQMYL010000013.1, from coordinate 9,991,706 downwards.
TGACACTCCTTCTCAGTGGTGCTGTGCTTTGTTTCTCTCACTGACAGTTTTTTCTACTTACAATCATCGGGCACTCCTCCCTGTCCACCACCTGAGATAGAACAATCCCCAGAATGAACCGTCCCCAGTCTGATGCAATAGTCTGCATACAGTAAAAAAGAGAGAGAAAAGTCAGGTGAATGCCACATCCGGCCAACACATCAACCTCTTTTATCTAGTAAAAAGCCCGGTAGCTTGGCTCCATCCACTGGACCAGATCCGGAGCTCCCTTTTTTTAGTGAGGTCAGTCAGTGGGCTGGTGACATCTGAAAAATTAGAAACAAACTGCCAACCCCAGGAACAGGCTCATCCCCTTTTTAGACAAAAAAAAATCCACCATTGCCGTCAAGGTCTCTCACTTGTCCAGAGGCTTGCTTCAGGGTTTCGTCATGCGACTGCTCCTAAAAGAAATCTCCAAAAGGGGAATCCCTATTTGGGAAGGAGCCTCACCCTTGGTGTATCCCTTATTCCGAGTTGACATCGACAGACCCAGCATCGCCTCCCTAGAAAGTAATGTGCATTCTACACCCTGCTTATTTTTAACACAGGACCTAATCATGGGCTCGTTAAAACTGCACATCCCTGGCAGTCCATTCCTAGGATTAGTGGATCGTTGATGCTTGGACTAACCACTGCCTCCAACCTTATGTTTTCCCCTGAATTGGAGGGTGATGGGGAATTAGTTGATATGTGTGCACATTAGCGTGAACACACCTCACCTTCACCAACCGTGCCTTCCCTAAAACCCTTATGGAAGATTAATTATGCGAAGTTCTACCAGTGGGGAGAGAAAGGTTGTTAAAGGAGACATCACAGGAGTAGGAGATGGTGAACTGGAAAAGGGAGAGGAAGGCAAAGCATGGGTTTGGGTGCTGGTTTCTGGAGAAGGGGGCCCCTGTTTCTGAGGAGTGGGTACAAGCAGAGGGCAAGGAGGGGCAGGGAAGTAAGAGAAATAAAAATTTCTCTAAATTATTTCTGGCTGCTCCAAATATGCCATTTGGTATTCCTCGGCCAACTGGACTGCCCTTGCCAGTGACACCAGTCATTCGCATTGGAACCACTCTGCAGTCCCCGGTGGAAGGAGGGCAATGAACTGCTCCATCACCACCAGGTTGAGGGTTTCCTCAGGAAATCCCCTTGCCAGTAGCGACCTCTGGCATGTGTCATAGATCCACTGCGTGAAAGCAAAAACGAGGCCATGCTTACCTAGTCTCATCACGAAAAAGTTCTGTCGTTGTTTTTCAAGGGTATGGCCTACCCATTTTAGATCTGGGTATGCCAGCATGCTGTCAATGAGAAGGTACTGTGGCCCATTTTTCAAACTGTAGGACAGCCTCGAGGTCATCGTTTGACCCCATTTTGGCTGGCAAGATGTTGGGTGCTTTTCCAGCAATATCACCCGTGGACTGTAATAGATTATGTTCCATAAGGTTTTATTGTCTTGAAGTGACATTGAAACTGAATGTATTGGACGGGTGAGTGTGACCCAGGAAAAGTCTGACTTTTTGTTGGCTTTTATTTGTATTATTTGTCACATTTTGTCTGATTTTAAGAATCCTGCTCACTAAATTGTGGTAAAACATCCAGAGACTAATTTGATGTGTTGCATCTCCCATTCTTTGAGTTTAATGTTATTAGAAACCAGATTCTAATGTGGTTTGATTTTACCAAAATATCAGATGTGAGTTGATGGTCTGAACAGAATTGTGTCAGTACTGCTTGTAAATTTGGTTCTAAAGAATAGTCTACTTCATGCCATGTGTGACTGGGGGGTTTAATGGTTTCTCAGAGAGTAAAGGGGAGTGATGGCTCGGTGGTTACTTGGGTCACTGTGAGTTCAAAACCCAGCACTGTCAAGCTGCCGCATTTTGGTCCTTGAGTTACAATCCTTAACCCCGAACTGTAACTGTAAGTCGATCATTAAAATTTATCTTTTTTGTCACTACTTACAAACAAGAAGTCAAGAAGTCGTCAAAAATTGTCAAATTCTTTGAAAATACACCACAATCTTTGCAGAAAATACAAATCAATAGAATTTTCCAGGAACATAATTTCAAAATACTCTCATTTTGCAAGCTTAGTGTTTCTGCCAGTTCTTTTGAGTTTATGGTCGCTTTAAAGGTGCATTACCACGGCCTCCAAGTGCTTGCCCTATCATCCGGAGATCGCTGGTTCGGTTCCCGGGTGATGCTGTAACCTCTCACAGCCGGAGGTCTC
>JAQMYL010000013.1:9947868-9975461 GCA_030014365.1 Clarias pachynema | reverse complement strand
AGGGCAGTCTGAAGTCTCTCAAGCGTCTGAGGTGGTAGAGACGCTGTCGGGCCTTTTTCACCACGGTGTTGATGTGAGAGGACCATGACAGGTCCTGCGTGATGTGGACACCGAGGTATCTGAAGCTGTCCACTCTGTCCACTGGGTTCTTGTTGATGACGGGGGTCTGGTAGTTCCTCTCCTGCTTTGTAGTAAAGTCCACTATCAACTTGTCTTGCTGACGTTTAGAAGGAGATTGTTCCTCTGGCACCAGTTCTCCAGATTTCCAACCTCCTCCAGATAGTCCGTCTCATCGTTGTCAGTGATCAGGCCCACCACGACGGTGTCATCAGCAAACTTGATGATGGTGGTGGAGTTGGTAGAGGCTACACAGTCGTGCGTGTACAATGAGCACAGCAGGGGGCTCAGAACACAACCCGCCACAGAGATGGGCTGAGTCCCAGGTGCTCCAGCTTGGTGGTGAGTGTGGAGGGAATTATGGTATTGAATGCTGAACTGTAGTTGATGAAAAGCATTTTGACAGAATTCCCCCTTATAGTCTCCAGGTGAGTGAGAGATGTATGGAGGAGATGAGAGATAGCATCATTCATCATTAGTACTGTATGGTACTCTGAATAGATGACAGATATATTGTCCGAATTGCACAAGTACAAATTACATAAAAAGACAAATAACAAAATCGGATTTATTTATCGGTTTCTGGCCGGCTAACAGGAATCATAGCGTAAATAGGTTGTGCATTTACCATCCCTGTTTTGCAGAGGAGGCATCACTTCAAGTAGGAACTACTGGATCGATTTACTTAACATTAATATTTGGAAGCACAGATATCTTTTACTGCGTTTGCATAACAAGTTACCTCACGTTATTCTTCTGCCTGGGTTTGAGACACACTCTACTGTATAATGCTTAAGCTTTTGTTTGTTTGTTTGTTTGTTTGTTTCAAATCTTTTTTTAAATTTGATTTCTTATTAATGACCCAATCATAATGTTGTTATTGCCCGTTTCCTGTCTCGCTGACATCACCACATCTGTATGTTCTTTTTGACCACATTTTCTTCGTCCTGTTTTGTACTGTATGTGTGTGTGTGTCATTAATCTACAACATGGTCATTGTTATGTGTTTTTTTTTTTTAGGGTTCCAAGTGAAGGGGAGGCAAGTGGCAAGTCAGAGTCACCAAGGTGAGCTTTTTAGGAAAAGAAAAAAACATTCATACCGAGTTAGTATTTCCAATGAAACGTTCTCGCTTTTCTGGCAGGAGCACTTTGGGAGAGTCGAAAGATGAGACGCGCGATTCAAAGCCGCGCTCACTGCGCTTCACGTGGAGCATGAAGACGACGTCTTCCATGGAGCCGGGCGACATGATGCGCGAGATCCGCAAAGTGTTGGACGACAACGGATGTGACTACGAGCAGCGTGAGCGTTTCCTGCTTTTCTGCGTGCACGGCGATGCTCGCCATGACAGCCTGGTCCAGTGGGAGATGGAGGTTTGCAAGCTCCCGCGCCTCTCGCTCAATGGCGTGCGCTTTAAGCGCATTTCAGGCACGTCCATCGCCTTCAAGAACATCGCCTGCAAAATCGCGGACGAGCTGAAGCTCTGACAGGGACACGGACAGAAAGCAATGTGGCTCAATGTGGACTTGGCGCGGTAAGTTCGGTTCACGTTTGGCTCGAGCCGAGGTGCTGCCTTAACAGAATGTGCGGTGCTCATCCTGTAAGTTTTGCTTTTCCATTAACTAGATCATGCTCATGTCTGATCAAGTCCCCGGTTATTGACTTAATTTTGATGCCGATGGAATTATACGTGTGCTGGTCTGGGAAAACTTGTGGCTAAATTCTGTTAAACAGCCAAAAGAAAAGAAAATGGGATTCTTCTGCTTGAATATTTTTAGTCTGCAACTAAAGAAACTGTAAATACAGTATATTTCATCGAACCGTATGCCTAAACGTTTACGAAACCTAGCTAGCTAAGTATGATTTCCTCACACGCTGAATGTCAGGCCTTGACCGAGTTGCTGGGAAGCTGTGCGTCGTAGCAAACCAACACGGTTTTAGTTAGATACAGGATGTCAAAATTACTGTGATGCTCCCACACTACAGAATCTTTCAACCACTTTTAGAGAAACAACATTTTTACAAAGCTGTAGCTTGTGATTGTGATGAATGCGAAAAAAAAAAAAAACAACATATTTAAGTTCAGGAAAACTAATTTGAGAAATATATCAAATATAAGTCAAAAGTTTTTCCAGGCCGCCACAAATATGCCGTGCCTTGCATAAGTATTCACCCCCTAAACACTTTTCACTTTTTTGTTTTCTTAGTGTTACAAAAAACAGCCTTGTACTCCCCGACTTACGAACATTCGAGAATTAAAAATTAACGCAGATACAAACGTTTTCCCACTTCGGAGCCTAGGAAGAGAATTATATATACAGTCACAACTTTTACGTCGTTATTTGTATTTAATATTGCAAACTACAGTAGGGTTAAGCAAATATTAATCAACCTCTAATCAATATGATCTTGCCGATCATAAAAATTATTTAAATACTTTCCCCACTGTGTATTTTCATGAACTGTCCTTGTAAACACATACTACCTGCCGTGTGTGACCTCATGATTTGGCCTGTTTCATTAAGGAAAAAAAAAAATCATAGCTTTAATAGCTTTTAAAAAGCAGACCACGTCAGTGCACCTAACTCCAAACTAAAATAATGATTCATTAATCATGATCGAGGTAAAATGTTCAATTCATCGCGATATTGATTTGACAGAAGGTGGTGCACACTCTATGCAAGGCACTGTATTGTGTGAGTGTTACACTTTTTTCAATACTATTCAGAGGTTTGATGTACATCCTGTGCAACAGCCACCTTTAAAAATGTGGGGAAAAAACAAACATTACAGCCAACAAAAATCTATAAACATATATATATGTAAACATATACAAGGTAACATTTTGTATCTTTCTTCTTAATAGCATAACCAAAAAATGCGAACATTGCTCAAGATTAATGAAAGCTACTGTAATAGTCACCAGTTAGTATTATGCAAGGTCCTCCTTGTAGCTACTAGATTTCATCGTCACTTCGCAGCTACATTTCCCAACTTACATCCACTCGTACTAAATGAATAATCTGCTAAATGTTTAACAGCCATCCGAACGGATTTCTTTGAGCTACCACGGAATTTCAAAATGTACAGTTTAGTACATAGAGAGAGACACGGCTATTTATCAAAGATTGTATTATATAAAATATGCATATACAGTACGTCGTCCTGCAGGTGTGTCGTATGAATGTTTTGATCGCTGTACAGGATAACGTTTGGGTACATTTTTACTGTTTTTTGGTTATTCCTTAACTATTTTTTTTAATTATTATTATTACATTAAGTCAAGAAAAATATTTTAATCTTTCCAAGAAGCCATGGAAGAGTTGAAAGCTGATGATGCCACACACACACACACACGAAAGAAAGAAAGAAATGTGGGACTTTATAACAAAGATTTGTTGCACTAAGTATTACATTGAGTGGTACGTACAGTACAGTAACCCTCTACTTGCACAACCTGTTGACGCTGGAGAAATATCAAGAAACTGGAGAAAAAAAATATATTTGAAACACATTGTGACAGTACAGTCTGTTTAATTTCGCTGAGTTGTGCTACATATACTGTACTTTAGCCTTTCTTGTATTTATTACGATACACTATGCCTGCTATGTGCTGCTTTGTATTAGAGAGGCATTTAGTGTTTGATAAACGAATAATGAGAAAGGAACTCTATTTGTTTTTATTTTGTTTTATGGCTATGCATCGCCACATGCAATATAACAGGTTATGTTGGATATTCAGGTTTTGTTACGGATTGAAAAAGAAAAAAAGAAATATATATATATATATATATATGTGTGTGTGTGTGACAATAAATAGAAAACAAAAATCAAGTTTAAATTTGAATAAATCTATAGGGATGATTATAAATATGCTTGATCGATGTATTAAAACCATGCATTTAATTCATCATATATGGAGCTGTGACCAGAAGAGTACAGTATGTAGGTTTCAAACAGCCAGAAACACACACATACACACACACACACACACAAAAAAAAGATTTCTGTGTCCTTGCAGTAAAGCACGTGCTGGTTTTCCCACTACAAATCTACACTAAAAAGTGTTGCCAAAAAAAAAAAAAAAAAAGATTCTGGCATTTGTGTGTGCACGGCTCTTGTGTAGGACCGTCTGATTCCATTTCACCAGTGCACAATATTAAACTTACTTGAATTCAACACGACGTGAACGTGTGCTCATGATTAGTCAGATAAATGTTGCCTGTATACAGTAACGTACTAACACAAACACTGCTGCTGTTTCAAACGGACACATATGTGTCTGGTAATGTAGTCAAACTCTATACTGTATATCTCTAGATTAAATCTAAAGCAAGTGCGCATAAAGGACGTTAAACACAACCCCCTACTGTTTCGTGATGCATCCATGAAAAATCGGAGAAGAGATTCCTGCTGCACAACAGCAGATGCAGCTCCCTGTCGAGGCAGTTTGGCGAATGCGTTGCTCTGGGCAACATGGAACGAGCCAGATTCACTTGACAACATTCAGGCCAGAGCATGGATTCTACATGAACTTGTCCTGCCCTGCTAGTGAATCATGGCAACAAAGGCCAGTATTGTATGTGCCTATTAACACATGACCATCCGAGGAGTGGCACTTGGTGTTTCGGAGACACGGGAGAACGTTCAAAACATTCCAAGAAAATGGAAGTTTCTAGCAGATCTTGTGTGACCACAGACGACATGGGAACAGAAAGTTCATCTATGTACTGGGAGGCGGCGACAATAATAATGTCATGAAATGCATGGACGACTTTAGAATCAATAAAGGATCAATGCGCATGGGATGGAATTGCAAAACAATACACAGGAATACTAAATCAACCCCCAATAATACTGTACCTCTGGCTAGCTTCTGGTTTCATAAAGAAGAAAACAGCAAAACACTGCAGTCAGAAATTCAAATACAGTACATGTAATTTGATTTATATATATTTTTTTTATTATTTCATTTTAAAACCATGGCTTCAGTGTTAACCTTTGGCTTACCAAACAACGCAGGCATAATAAATTGAATACATGTGTGGCAAACGATTGTTGGTCCAATAGAGCAATGTCATAATCGTATGGTTTATTAAAATTCACTCTTCACCGGATTTAATTATTAAAACAGTGTCTTCAGTTGCGTTTACAGATCATACAAACCGACATCAATAAAAATTATTTCAAAATCCTATCAAATTCGTTTGCTGGTTCGGCCGCACTTTTTTCATTTCTTTTTTTGTTTGTTTTTTACAAAAGCGTAATACATATTCAGTTTACAAATGGAAAGCAGGGATAAAATGTAAACATTGAATTTAGCGGATTTTACTTGTTTCAAACAGGATAATAAATAGAATAGAATAAAAGATCTATTTTTCAGTAGCTGTGTTTAGAATAATCACCAAAAATCTGTAATCTTATAGTTAAGATAACAATTACACTCAGTGAAGAAGTGTGTTAGAGCATGGCTTGGCATTTAACAATATGGATTTCAAGCGATGGAGGACATCTATGTATCGGCATCGGCATGCATGTGTGCTACCCATGTCGTCGATTCTCAAGCTGGGAAGCATCACTGATTTATCAGTACCTTCTCTCCATTTACCCACAAAGTGGAAAGTATCACTGGTTTATCAGTAACCCTGCCATCCCCCGTTTCCCCATTCAATCAATCACTCAAGTCAAGGATCAAGTGTTCGTATATGCGCGTTTGACCCTTAAAACTGGACGCCAGGAGGAATTCCCGATTATCAATGGACACCAATGAGAATGCTCGAGGGGCCTGGATGTTGATCTCTTGGAAGTGAATAAATTGGCCTTTCTTGGGGTCCCAGCGGTACACCTGAGTGAAGGAGTAGTCACTGCCCAGGATGGCGTACTGCCAATCCGCCACCGTGAATGGCTGGAAGACCATGGAGCCCCGTGATGGTACGCTCTGGACCTCGTCGAACATAGCGCCATCCCATTTCATCACCTTGGAGTCACCGATAAAGCGTGTCAGGCACAGATAGAGCTCACCCTTCACTTGAAAGTGCTTCACGGCATAGACGTCCTCCATCTCGGGGATGTCAGTGCGCCTCTCGAACAGCTTGGAGCCCCTGTTCCACTGGTAGACGACAGGCCGTTGCGAGCTGCTAGATAAGATCAGGTGTGGTTTGCCGGAAATTTCCAGATACTCCACGTCCGTGTCGCGGTACCACGGGTGCAGCGACTGGTGAGAGTAAAAGCCGTTGCCGTTCCACTTGTACACGGTGGTAGAACCAGCTTTGGAGCTGTCGGCAATGACAAAGAAGGACTCTCCGTCCAAGCGGAACACCTCGACATCGTTGGGCTTGCGGATTTTCAGGATGTCGATGTCTTGGATTTTGATGAACTTGTTGGCGGAGATGTCTCGCTTGTAAATGTGCGAGCCACCAAAGAGCTGAGCGACTATCACAAACAGCTGTTCGTCAATCACCAGAGGTTTGCAGATAACAGTGGAGGTGCCTGTTAGAGAAATAAGTAATAACGTGTGAGCCATAATCTCGCACAAAAGGTTTGGAGCGCAAAACTTGCTAATGTAACAAGTTACATTTATTAAATAAGATGTGCTTGACTAAGTACACTGTAAAACACTTACTTGTTATATTGTCAAAATTTCGAAATTCCATTTGAACATGGTCCCATTCCATAAAGCTGCATCTTCCGATGAAAGGCTGGGCAAACACCACATACTGGTCACCACCAAAAGTAAACGTCTCCACTGAAATGGACTGGAACTCAAGAGACTTGAGCAATGAAAAATCTGCAACAAAAGCTGGGTTAGGTTAGTGTTGCAATATACATCCCATATCATGGCGTACATATTTACTACCTACTAAGAACAACATGTTAACCAATAGACTAACCAGTGGTTATGCAATCAAACGACTGTGGAGTAAGATCGTTGATTTTCTTTCCCTGAAGGGCTGGAGGGCTGTTGCAGTATATCTGGTCTACGGTTGCGTTCGTGTGATAAATCCAGTCCACCAGCCACTTCAGTTTACAGTCACAGGTGAACAGATTTCCCCGCAAGTCACTGGACGACACACAATAGCGAACAGTTATATCATCATCTCGTCCAATAACCCACTTGTATACCTGGAGTGTATAACAGTAGGTGAAATGAATACTGTACATACACTTTTGTCAATGTCTCCACCCCTTTAAAAAGATCTTTGGGTAGAGACTCCAGATTGTTGAAGGCAAGGCTCCTGTGGGGAAATTTTAGTTAAAAAATGCATTTCATTCAAGAAGGCTGGGTTGTACAATTTTCCTCTTATGTAAGTCTTGAATTTCATACATTGTTTGAGCATCCATGGTTCTAGACAAATTTGGTACAAAACAAAACACAACCACTTCAGATTGCATAGACTCACTCACTCACTCTCTCTTTATTCCGCTTTATCCAGTACCGGGTGGAGAATCCCATGGGACTCCCGGCTGGGAGGCAGGTTACAACTGGGACTGGGTGCCAATCCGACACACTTACTTTCACACTATGGGCAATTTGGAAATGCCACTTATTCTAATCTGCATGTCTTTGGACTGCTGAAGGAAACCGGGGCACCAAGAGGAAGCATTACATTTAAGTCTTGTTTTCATGCGATCATGTTAGCCACTTTGTAGCCAAGGGTTTTTATGTAACAGTATATTTCTGGGGCAGTTTTTGATCGAACAACAGGACATGATTTGACTTCCCCATGGTTAATGCTAAGAACATTCAACAATAATGTCTTTGGTGTCCAACTGGATCAGGTCCCAAACTTCCACTGAATTATTATTGGGTAATTACAACCACATGTTGGATCACTGTGAAGTTAATAAACGTTTCCAGACCTTTGAGTTAAACTGTCAGTTGGGACTCTTTAGGTTGTGAGAAATAAATAAATGAAATAAAATACATCAAACAGAACGGCCATCTTTTTACAAAACCACACATGCTGTTTCTCGAGCAGCTGTTTGTCTTAGGCTGAACTGTAAGAAAGGCTGGCCATAAGACGTCAATCTTTTTTTTTTTTTTTTCAGGAAACAGGAGTATTATTAACTTCCTCTGAGACTGGTTAAAACTGAAAGGCACACTAGTTCTATCCTATAGCACAGTATGACTGAATTCTCAATTCTGATTGGTCAGAAGATGTTGATAATTTTTTCTTAACAGCACAACTTGGAAATGTTTTGGATTCAATTCGAGTAATGGGTATTTATTATTATGTGTACATTTGAATACAGTTACAGGGATTTGTATAGCAGACAGATACATATTAGATCTTATTAGAAGGAATGAAACTGAAGGCCTTGCCGAACTGAGCTCTGTGTCATGGCTAGGCACTGACACTTATCTATTTCTATCCAAATATACAGTATACATTGTTTTTCAATTGAAACTATCTTTTTAGTGTTTGTTATCTAAAAATTTAAACTGTAAATTTGATTTAAATACAAGTTACACCTCAGTTCAATGATGTCTTCGTTTGACATTCGGTTTAAGCTGTATTCTCAGAATTTAGTTGGCAAAAATGTATGTTGCAATATATTCGAAAACTACACTAACTCTGCTTCCTTTAAGGTAGGTGTGATTTGCAGACTTAATTTTTAGCTTTTTTTTTTTTTTTGCTATTGTTATCACAGAATAGCAAAGTATTATATTTAAAAACATGTTAGCAAAGTCTCTATCTGTCTATAAGTCCCCTGTTAATCTTATTGTGATGGTGTGGCGTAATCAGAGGACATTCTGTGACAAGCTCACATTTAAATCAAGTCCATTCATGTCAAATGTGAAAATGCTAGAGTGAAGTGGCTTCCCAGAACAGGAGTATGATGTCACTATCAGAACTGATAGAATATTGAAATGACTCAGATAATGATTGCTTCCTACAGCCTTTGGGAAAGTCGGTCCAGAATGAGCCGAGTGTCCTCACCAGTGCTCCTCAGCCCAACCCCAAGGGACACAAGGAACATTCTGGGACGGTTTAATTCGCTTGAGACCCCGAATCACATGACTGTCCTGTCTGCAGTTCTTTGTGAAGACCAAAAAACAACCTAATCTGCTAAGGCTTTCAGTTGTTGCCCGGGTGAGAGAATAAAACAGCCTTGGGGGGGAGGAGACAGTCAAGCAACACTCAAGCAACGCACTGGGAAGCATTAAAAGCCTTGATATTGTGCTTTACGCTTGCAGTTGCAAAATAAGAACTGGCCACATAATTAATCTAAAACCCTCTTAGGAAACAATTACTGTTAGGTATTTCTGGAAATAAAACCACAAAAAGCTTACAGTTCATAAATATTTAAATACTCACAAGTGTATTAAGGACTTAAGACCTCGAAAGGCAAAAGGTGATATAGACTTGATTTGATTATTTTCAATAAACCTGTAAAAAAAAAGAAAGAGACAAAACATGACCTCACTGGATTTTTGGATATCAGCATGCACAACTTATACCCCAGTGAATACTGAAAAAACAAAAAAAATCAAAACCAAGCACTACTTACAGGTATTCCAAATGTGGAAGACCAAGGAAGGCATCCTCATTAATGGACTCGAACACGTTGGCTGTGAAAAGTCTTACAAAAAAAGGGAAACAAAGACACTGTTAGTGAATTGACATGGACTTCTTTAGGAGCTTTAATCCTCACATCTGAAAGTCTCCATTGATAATTCAGCTTTTGAAGAGTTGGCATTAAACTGGAAGGTTGTGAATTCAAATCCCAGAACTTGTCACTGCCACAAGAACTTTAACCCACAACTGCTACTGAGTTTGATGCTTGTAAGTTGCTTCAGATGCTGCAGGAAAATGTACAAGGTTTTGTCAATTATTATTATTATTAGAGTTTTGTGCAAATTTCACTCCTTTATATTAACCTGTACATTAGTAATTGTTTTTCTATCTAGTTACACATGGCAGCATACCAACATTGGCAGCACCAATTATACAGTATGTGTACATTTGCTAAAAGAACAAACAATCAATTGAATAATTAAATAATTCAACAGATTATGATTGGTTAAAAAAGTCAATATTATAGCTAATTTAACTTTGTTTCATACAAATACACTGTACACACATGGGGGCGGGGTGTCCATCTTGGTTTGTCTTTCATGGGAAACCTTTTAAGATATAAAATATGTCATCAGAAATCATTCCAATAAGGAAATTAGAGCTGTTAAAGAACTTAAGTTGTAATCCTTAACCAGTATACTCTCACCCACTCACTCACTTCCTATACCGCTTACCCTGTAAAGGGTCATGGGAAGCCTGTAGCCTCTCCCAGGCGACTCTGGGTACACCCTGGATGGGCTGCCAATCCATCGACAGGACACAAGAACTGACACTACGGGCAATTTTTCACCAATCACCAATTAGCAGTTTGACTACTCTGCATGTCTTTGGAATGTGGGAAGAAAACCGGGGTACCAGCAGAAAATCCACCAACTGCTGCATGCACACAGACCCAAATTTGGAACTGGAACCTGGAACCTGGAGGTGCGAGGCCAGTGTGCTAACCATTATTATACTGTGCTGCCACCAACCAGTATACTAATCTATTCGAACTTATTGGTCAACCTTTATTTATGTAAAACATATATATTTAGAGGATTTGACAGACACCCTTATTCAGAAGGACTTAAATTTTTATTTCATTATACAGTACATCTGATCATGGCCCAACAATGGAGCTAGGGTTTGAACCTGGAAACTTCTGAGCACTAATCTGATGCCTTACTCGCTGAGCTACCCATGCCTTATATATCCAATATTTTCTGGTTATTAGGACCACAAAGGGTTCCATGTCTGAACTTTAGGTCCAAGTTGACATTATATTAATAATAATAATAATAATAATAGCTGCTTTTGTTTTTCATTTGAAAAGATTAATAGTTATAAGGTCTTATATTATAATAAATAAATATGATCATAGTGGGCTGTGATATCCAGAAGTGCAAATTAAAAAATAATTGAAATCCCAGAAACCCTCCGAACACCAGATACCCCACCCCAGGCATTGCAACATATGGCCTTTTTATTACGAGTATAACTTATAATTCTGTACAGTCCTAGAAAAAAATAAGCTTACTAAATGGCCATCACTATGGTGGTACATCTTACGTACTGTACCGTCAGAGTGTATATGTTATCTGGGAAATTGCATAAAAGATTTAGAAATCTAAATGTATCAATTTAAATGTGCATTTACATTCAATGTACATTAAATATCCACTATAGGTAAAAAACAGTCTCAAAGACAGATCTGCTTTTTTTTTTGCACAGTAATGTTATACAGTATGTAAAAAAAAAATTTTTTAAAGGCTGAATGATTTTAGAGCTGCTATTGGAATTGCAGAATTACAGGGAGGGAAAAGAAAAGAGGGGAAGCTGGTGGGGGTTTCACATGTAGAGGTCCCTACTGCAACATGGCGACTGTCAGGCTCATCTACACGACTGGGGATTGTTTACACAAGACTGAATGCATTATTAGACACTGATATGAACACGAATATTTCCTGCAATTACAGTACATATTGTTGGTGGTATTATTATTATTATCATGATGATGATGATGATGGAGCTTACAGGAGGTGGAGGGCTGGGGTGTGAATGAAGCTCTCCTTGGGGATTTCACTGAAGCTGGACTTCACGAAGGATCTTAAAAAATAATCATAGATACACAATTGGATGATTAGATAGGTAATTGAAGAAGTAAAAACGATTTAAACAGATCAAAGAGAGCGATAAAGAGATCAGAGAGCGCGTTAAAGAGATCAAAGCTTTTCTGTCAGGTTAAATCACTCCGCCTTTTTTTTTTTTTAAGTGAAAGCCGAGGCGCGCGCGATCGTCGCTTTTATCGTTACCTGGTTCTAACAGAACGTTGTAGCAAAAGCAGAGGCGCGCGGACTTACAGCGAGATGACGTCAGGGGGGAAGCCGCGCGGAATGGAGGAGCTGCCCGAGCACAGCGCGGTGTCCTTGGTGCACGTGCAGCTCGCCGGGCAGCGGGTCGTCCGCCTCCTGCCTTCGGCGCGCGGCGCGCGGAGCAGCGCGAGCGCGACGGCGGCGACGCAGAGCAGGCGCAAGCCTCGCGCGCTAACCGGACCCATGTCGACGAGTCAGCCAGCTCCCGACCCGCGCGCGCGCCCGAGATCCCCCGTGCATGAAACGGAGAGAGTGAGTGGGAAGTCCTTTTGGTTCCTGCTCTCTCTGTCTCTCTCTGTCTCTCTCTCTGTGTGATGGAGAAATATTCCGTGTGTATGGACAGGTGCACGCAGCCGGAGATCTACACCGCAGAGATGAGACAAGAGCTCTGTGTGTGTGTGTGTGTGTGTGTGTTTCTCAGCCACGCCTTGCATATATCGGTTCCCTCCGGCGCGTGGGGGGTTTGATGATGCTCAGAGACAGGTCCTTTAGAGGAATGGAGGACAATGCGCTAAAGGGCCACCCTGCTCACAAGTGCAATCTGCAGATCATATAGTGTGTGTGTGTGTGGTTCGCAACACATTTCATGAAGCGTGACCAGAGGGACGCACACCACTGCACAATGCAATGAGTCGCACCACCACCACCTCCACCCTCTGTTCCACACTGGTGGGCGTTTCTTTCATGGGTCTCTATGGTGACGGTGGTGGGCGTTGTTATGGAAATCACATAAACGTGTTTATCTGTGCAGTCTCACCTGTAGATCTGATGAAGATATTATATGCAGACCATGATGCTCAATCCTTTCAGGAGCATCATTCTACTGTACATTGGTATAGAGAAGAAGAAGATTAGGGATGTATAACACCACTGACTATTCAGTGTCACACAGGACATATGGAGTATGAATGCGGTCCCTATACCTCATGTCCTCTCAGGGAGTTTTTCTTTGCTACTCTCAGACATGGAAAAAGTCAATAACCAGACATGCAGTGTTGCCATGCAAAAGGACTGAGATCCTGAAAGTCGAAAATGTATTATTATTATTATTATTATTATTATTATTATTGCATAAATCATCTGAAGAAAAAAAAATTACACAAAAATAACCAAAGGAAATACAAAATAAGGAGTTTAAATGATTATTTAATTTATTAAGAAAAAAAATCAGCCCAGACCTAGCTGGACTGTGAAAAAGAATAAAATAAAAATAATAGTAAGTAGAAAATGTACCACTCTTTCAATCTTCTCTAGCTAACATAGTGATTTAGCACCCAAACCCGAAAAAAGAAAACAAAATTACACATCTATACACATTTTTTCTTTCTCAAAGCCATAATTATTTTAGAAGGGGGAATACTATATCTATTTTTATTGTCACACACTATACTGTGCATCATATAAACTCTATAGGTTTTAGAAACAAAGAGCTGCCTGTTTCTGTTTTTTAAAAGGATTTGAAAACTGTTGGATGTTCTGTCTGTTTTTTTCCCTTCTCTTTCCGGCTTTAGATCTGTAGCTTGCCTTAAATGTTCTGGCCCAGTACACAGTTCATGCCAGACGTGTTTCTGACTGCAGGCAACACTCAGTAAAGTGCGCAAAAATAGAAAGGGTTTGAGGCTGTTTACTAGAATTGTGGGCTGTAATCTAAATTTGTGCCTGAAATGATACTAATCTGGTGGAAAAGTAAATCACGTTGCATTCCTTGGTGTCTGCAATAAGAGAACCAGAGATGTGTTCATTTTTTTAACATGTTGCACAAATTATATTGATTATATACAATGTTATTTAATTACATTATTTCTTTGATACAAAGTAGACATTTTCATGTGCATTGTGTGAGGAAGAGATCTGATTGTTGCTTCTCAGGTTCTAATCCGAGCTGAGTCAGACAGCCCGAGTTCACCTAGAGGGAAGAGTTTTTCCTTTATCACAGTGAATATAGTGTTTGCAGTAATTTCACTGTTAGTGGGAGAATATATGACACCCCAGTACATGTAAATGTAAATGTGTGTGCTCCTAACTGGAATGATGCAACAACTTTTTTTTCTAGCATTTCTGATATGTTCTCACACTCACTTATGCTAGAAGGTGACTTTAATTGTTGGCCCAGATGTAGACCGATCCTTTAAAATATATGCTGTTCCCTCAAGATCTGCTAAAACAATTGAAGCGTTCATGGAAGAGTTTGCATTATCAGATCCATAACCTGTTTGGTGAAGCAATTGAGGGTTAAGCCCTGGCTCAAGGGCCAAGCAGTGGCAACTTGGTGGTTGTGGGGTTTGAACCTGGGACCTTCCGAACAGTAGTACAGCACTGACCGCAGGATTATTTAAAGAACACCTTTCACTCCAGTCAGAATTTAACACTCTGACTGTTGATTTACTCATGAAAGCACAAAGTAATTACTATGAACACTGCAACAAGACTGGCAGATTATTGGCACAACCATTGCGGTAGACCACTGCTTCCCATGAAATCCTTCAACACCCTCTGGTGTTTAAACACCCTCTGGTATTACGATAGAGCTGGAAACAATTATATTCTTTATAGACTTAAATGAACTCAGACACACAGGATTTTGGTAATTTCTTCTCCACACTATACTGTAGTTCATCTTGAGATGGTTGAGGTATTTGACAAGCCAATAACTGACCCTTCCCCTGCTATGATGTCTATGCAAATCAATAAATGTCTAGGACTAGATGGTTTTTCCAATAGAATTTTACAGTAAATCCCAACACAAATTAGTCTCTGTTTGATAGACATTTTGTTCAATGATACATTTAATAATTTTTTCACCCCCGCCATCACTTAATCAGGCTTCTGACTCCCTTATCCTAAAAAAGAACAAGCACTCCCTTGCCAGCCCCTCTTATCATTTGATTAGTTGGTTAAATTTAGAGAGAAACTGGATTTATTAAGATCATCCACCCTTTTTTTTAAAACTTGAAATAATTTTTTTAACATGATCTACTATCTGCCTACAGCCTCTGTCCCACAACCTGTAATATCTCTCTATAACATGCTGAAAAGACCTTTGATCATGTGGCGTTGGCCTATCTCTTGTACAATTTGGCTTTGGTAAAAAACTTTTTTTCATTGGAGAAATTACTGTATTCATTCCCCTTGGCTTTACTTGAGGACCAGTAATTCTTAGTCAGCCTTTTTACCCTGTAACAGCTCAACTTGCCCAGGCTGTCCCTTCTGTCCCCACTTCTGTTTGCATTAACAATTGAGCCCCTCTCCATCACTCTTCGTCAGGACTGCTGTATTGCAGGCATTCTCAGCTGCAGACAGAGAGTATCTCTATATGCGGATGACCTCTATCTGCACATTTCCCACTTTTTTTTTTAAGTGTCTATCCCTGCAACACTCTCCATTCTTCAATAATTTAGTGCTTTTTCTGGTTATAAACTGAATTAGAATAAAAGCAAACCACTTCATCTGAAAAAAGCATCTGAAATAGCCACTACTTAACCTTCCATTCAAATTGCAAAACATGGCTTTACTTGTCTAGGTGCCCAAGTAACCATGACATTTATGGACCTAAATAAGGACTTTGAAACTGGTCAATGTTGAACTTTTCTCTAACCACCCTGAATTAGTACTATCAAGATGAACACCCTCCAAACAAGTTATTAGACTTATTTTGTTGTGTCCCCACTATCCTTCCCCAAAATATTTTTTTCAGAAAACTTTATTTGAAAAAAAAAAACCTCCAAGAATATGCAAACAATTTCTGCAAAGACCAAAAGCACTAGCGGGAATAGCTCTCCCTAATCCGAGGTTCTACTATTGGGCTGCCAAGAAGAACACAGTTTTGGCTATGGACTCATATCATTCCCCCCTATCTTGCTTAAAATGAAGACTGTTTCTTATAGACCGTTTGGAATCAGTTCAGACATTGTTTTGGTCTTAATGCATCTCTATATGCATCTCAATAATGGCAAATCATGTGTTTCCTCCATTTCTGCTGGATAGGGTCTTTACTGTCTGGTCCAACTGGGACCTTAAATCATTGAAAGATCTATACACTGATAATAGTTTTGCATCCTTCAAACAGTTGCGTAAAGGCCCAGGTGCAATTCCCACCCGCTGCCCAAACCCCAACTTAAAAGTTAGACTTGCTAAGATCTATAAGGATGTGAACCAAACATGTGCCAGGCATCAGTGTGCCAGTAAGCCATGCACAAATGTTCTGCATTAAAAACCTATTGCGGGAAATCTTTAGGTCATCGTCAAGCGTTACTAGAAATCTTCTTGAACCTAACGCTATGACACACATTGTTTGGTGTCACTCTACCACAGTACCACTCTTCTCATTACAGGAAACATTTATAGCCTTTGCTAATTTACTAGCCAGATGACTGGTATTGCTTAAGTGGAAATCTTTACTACCCCCCGTCACATACTTCCAAGAAACAGATTGTGGAAAAAAAAGATGTTTCGCCAGATGAGATGGTGTGTGAAAGGAAATTCTGCAGAAACATGGGTCAGTAAGGATTGGTAACCAGTGCTCAACTGTGCAGGAACAATGAGAGATAATACTTCACAGTATTGCAGATGTGGAAGCATGCTGTTTTCAGGCTTTGCTGACAGTAACTGAAAAATTCAGCTTATTATAATATTTGTCTTTACAGTCTGTGTTACTCTACACAGACGTAAGAAAATTAGAGAAGATCATTCATTAATAGCAACTTTGTGATCTTTTGGGCACTTCTAAAGGTTTCTTCAAGGGTCCAGGTTCAGGGCCAATAGACTGGTAATTCACTATGAAGTTATTAGAGTTATTAGTGAAATAACTGTCATCATTTGAAAGCCCAAATAAATGACATTTTAAACAGCCAACCATTATAATGTTTTCCCCAAACATTCATATGGAGCCCATTTAGAGCCTACTGTACCACCATCTCTGCTTTCAATTTAGAACCATAAATTGTTAACTGAAGTTGCCATTTACAGTAGCACTCTAAAAACAAAATAAGAAAATGTGTCTGGAAGGGGGGTCAAATAAAAAGTATTTGACCCCCCTTCCAGACACATTTTCTTATTTTGGCAGTTTTAATTAATATCTTGTCACAAAAGTAGTTTTATAGACCATTTACAACCAAAATACACAAAGCCTGGCTATTAGTTTCTGGGGCAGTCCACCCTCAGATGGACCAACTTCGCTAATCAGAAAAGCCTTTGAAATTAAGGAAAAAATAACAGTGACACATGTTGGTGTGTTTATTTTCTCATAAAACCATGGGTGTCAACTTGCTCCTTGTTTCATCTGAGCCTTGCATCAAGGAAACGAAAACCTGCATCTGTTTGATGTTTATTTATTGTGATGGACTGAGAAGAGGCACTTATCTGCATTAATATTTATCTCACTGGGTCAATAATTTGTAGAATAAATTAGAGCTACAGCTTTTCTTGGACATCTTTATCTTTTTTTTTCTTTTTTTTTTATCTGGTTCATGAAGTCGTCCATTCTTCTGGGCCAAATTGCTCACGCTCTGTCAGATTGCATACAGACTGAAAATTTTAAGTCTTGCTCCAGCTTATAAATTAGATTGAGATGTTAGCTTTAATTCCAACGCACACAACGAGCAAAACTTGTTATTTTTCCAAGGGTTGCCATGTATTTTACTTGGCTCCCTTCTTCATCCCTTCCAGTTTCCCAGGCTCTTCTAAAAAAGAAACATTTCCACAATACAGTGGTACACACCTCCAACACACTTTCATCATGGGAATGATATTCTCAGCACGATGACCTGCTTAGGGTTTCTTCATAGGGCAAACAATTTCCATTTGGGTTTCACCAGACGAGAGAACCTCTTCCCGTATGTTCGTTGAGTCTACGTGGATCTCATAAAGTTTTTTAAAACGATATAATTCCTCTCACTGCTCTTTAATAAATCTCAGCTTTGGTTGCCTGTCTGTTATTCCGCACTATGATCAAAGAGACACATCTATGCTAGTTATGGGGTGTGTAGTCTCAGGAGGCAGACTTCTGAGCTGTGAGCCGTGGGCAGTGGGTCTGTTGATATCATTAGTAGGTGTGTGTTCACACAAGTAGCTGTTCAGGACCGAGGAGAAGGAGGAGGGAGAAGTTGGCAATTTAGTATGAAGTTAATTTACAATAGTCAATAGAGACCATATGACTGTACTGTAGTTATGATCAAAGGAAAATAACATTAATCATTTTAAAGCCCCAATAAATATTGTATAAACACTGTGATTTTAAACAGAAGACTGTGATTCTGTTTTTCTAAAAGTCATAAAATCTTATACGCTGTATCTATAACATTACAACGAAGCATCGGTGAGACCAGGCACTGATGTCAGTGATGAGTGATCAATGGGTTTGAGTCTGGGGCTCTGTGCCAAGGCCACTGATATTGTTTTACACCAGCCTTGGCAAACCATGTTTTCATACGGACTCCACCTGAGCACTGTCATGCTGGAATACATACAGTATGAGCTTTTTAGTGGTGTGATGATCAAGGGTACACAAACCTATGGCCATGTAGTGTACAGTACATGATGCTTTTCCTAGACTGTTACTGACCTTTCCGAGCACATCAATCAATCTCTAATGTAAACTGAAACTGTGTGCTATAAACTATTACCTATTACAGGCAAAGCTAATGAGATAATTTATTGAATTAGGAAATTACAAGCAAGTAGATTAATGGATACATTACCAGGAGCGGAAATATCTCGGACATATTCTAAACCCCAAAATCCATATCTGTCATTTTAATCTTGGCAAGTGCTTCAGAGCTTATGAGGTCTATTATTTTATTTGTATTAATCACAGAGAGAGAGAGAGAGAGAGAGAGAAAAACTGCGCACAGTGTACAAGATTCATTTCACCCCTGACAAACGAACCCCCTAATAAATTAGGTCCTCATAACAAGTTAAAACCCGAATTCTGGAAAAGTTTTGACGTTTCTTTAATTTGAATAAAATGACAACTAAACTTACAAGGGCAACAAGGACAACTTAGGATTTGCAACCCAGTGTTCTAATTTAAAGCTGCTCTATAACACCTTCTGATGACACCATCTGTTCCCACTTCAGATAAGATAAATGATTCACTGCTAAAATAATAGCCTACAGTCTTTTTTGCTGTTCTCTGCAATGATTATATAAAACAACACTTGTAGTCTGTACTGTAGTTGACTGCAATTTCCATGCTTGCCCATGAAATGTGGCCATATGAGAGCACATACTGTATGTTCCTGTGAACAAAGAGCTATAAGGACCCTCAAAATCTTGGTAGTTGACTACAATAAAAAATACAAACCAGCATAACCACCTGTTGAGGGGAGATGGCTGGTATCACCGTGGCGAACAGAGGCAGCGACAGCATTGCAATAGCAGAGAAGAGCCAGATAAGAGGCGGCACTTCATGTGTCCATCTGGGATTCAGGCTGGGTGTAGTCTCCATCTTTAAGATTGCAAGCAGTCTTTCAATACTGATGACAGCCAGCGTTGTGATGATAACGATGCCGCTCACGCTGATGAAGTAAATGACCAAGTGGCAGGCAGCACTTCCCAGCTTCGAAGCCTTGGTCCACCTCTTGCTGATGACAAACAAAAGGTCAGCGAGGAAAATATTCATGGTTAAGATGCTGTTATAGCATCTTAACCATGAACAGTAGCTAGTCGCCTCTCTTGGATAACCAGTATAAGGGCACCAAGGTTGCCAACCACAGAGATTAAAAACAGGATCAGTAGAACCATTGTTTCAATTACTGGCATGGACCAGCGTGTGAATGTTGGAGCTCGGAGAAGAAGGAGAAGTAGGAGAAGTTCTGCACATGGGGATGGGATGTAGATCCTATCATCTTCCCTCAGCAATCCTGGAGCCTATCCCAGGAGACTCTGGCCTTGAGTCGGGGTACACCCTGGACAGGATGCCAATCCATCGCAGGGCACACACACATACAGTACACTCACTCACACACACGCTACAGAGAATTTTAGGGAGAATTTTGCCAATTAACCTAATCTGCATGTCTTTGGACTGTGGGGGGAAACCGGAGTATCCGGAGGAAACCCACCAAGCACAGGGAGAACATACAAACTTCATGCACACGGAGACGGAAATCAAACCTGGCCGGGAATCGAACCCGGACCGTGGAGGTGCAAAGCGACACTGCTAACCACTAAGCCACCATGCCGCCAAGAAGCGCATTTAGGCATGCGTAAATTTCTATTGTAAATAAAATGGGTGGCACGGTGTTGTAGTGGTTAGCACTGTCAAGATCTGGGTTTGATTCCCGGCCAGGTTCGATTCCCGTCTCTATGTGTATGGAGTTTGCATGTTCTCCCCGTGCTTGGAGGGCTTTCTCCCACAGTCCAAAGATCCGCAGATTAGGCTAATTGGTGTTCCCAAATTGCCCGTAGTGAGTGAGTGTCTGTACTTTATGTGTGTGTGCTCTGCGATGGATTGGCTCCCTGTCCAGGGTGTACCCCGCCTCGTGCCCTCAGTCTCCTGGGATAGGCTCCAGGCCCCCTGCGACCCTGAATACAGGATAAAGCGCTATAGAAAATGAGTGAGTGAGTCAATAAAATGATCCCTTTAAGGAATTAAAAAAGATGTCATTGTGGTGACAGGTAAACTACTGAAACCACTTTTTTACTGACAGTGTTCTGGTGCTGGTGGTGAACTAAGGGCTGATTTGGGGAACAAGAGACTATTTTTAATAACAGGCCCAGCTTGGCAACGGATTATAAGAACCATTCATCTGAAGGAGTTTAATAAAGCACTGCACAACAATAATAAGAGCTGTGCTGATGATTTCACAACTTTTTCCCTAGGAGCTGTAATAATATCCAAGCACAGATATGTGGAAGATCAGTCTTACCTGCATTTATTGCTTTTGGAAATGTATCCTGGAGGTGTGGAGCTCCTTCTATTGACTACAAATTTTTTTTTTAAATCCCCTTTAACAACAATCTACGGAACTTTACACAGTTCAGTTTTTGTGGTCTTGAACATACTACAGGTAGTGTACATAAGTTTTAATGTAACGACATGATGTCATCCCTAAACAACTGAGGTCACTGGTTGAACAGTGGATCAATTTTGCAGACAGAACTGTCTCTTTAGGGGTGAGAGTTGCCAGGTCTACTGGAATCCAGGATTAGGCATTGATGGAAAAAAATAATGCTGGATTTGAAGGCTCATCAGACATCCATGGTCATCTTAAATCATCAATGTATTGTTGCTAATTTGCAAAGGGTCCTGTGTTTCTTGGGTAATGCTTTTTGGAACATGCCGTTCTACCAGAGAGGCTTCTAACTGAGTGAAGACATCAATATTAATTAATTTATTTGTACCATTTTCTGTTGTCAAAAAGAATTGATTTACTGCTCATTTACATAACATCAGTTAAAAAGTTAAACTTTTGTCTCATCAGTCCACAGAATATTTAGCAGGCTGGCCACTTCTTGGAAGGTTCACCACTGTTCCATGTTTTCTCCAGTTGTGGATATTGGCTCTCGCTGTGATTCGCAGGAGTCTCAAAGCCTCAAATGTCTGGACAATAGACAATATTTCTCACATATTTCATACTTTTTCCATAATTTTCTTTTGAGTCTGTAAATCTGCTTGGCGACAATGACAACTGTTAAAAGCGCTATACAATTAAAATTGAATTGAATTGAAATAGAAATGGCTTTGTAACACTTTCCAGGCTGATACATGGCAATTAATCTGTTCTTGAATTTCTTTAGATCGTGTTCTTTTTTTTTTCTTTTAACATGCCTAACTTTGTCAGACAGGTTCTATTTAAGTGATTTCTTGATTCAATGGGTCTGGTAGTAATCAGACCTGGGCGTGGCAGGTAAAATTAAACTCAGCTTCCCAGTTAATTTATGATGTAGAGACGGGGGCAATGTATTTCGCAATAGCCAGGTATGTTTGCACAGCTTTTGTTCCTGAATAAACAAAATCATCATTTAAAACCTGCACTTTGTATTTACTCGGATTATCTTTGTGTTATATAAATTTTTTTTATTATCATTCAAGTGTGACAAATATGAAAAAAACTAAACCAAACAATTAATCCATAGTATACTGTACATTTTTATCCGTTTTAAACATTTTATTGTAGTATAGTTTAATTTTTTAAGATGCTGCTTATCATGCTTCTTATCTTCAAGGTCCTTGGCAGACACTTGAATCTGAAGGTGGACAAAAGAACAAACTTCTGTCAACCCTGATCAGAATTAAATAATGAATGAATGAATGAATGAATGAACAGTTTTTATGGGTTCCTTCTTTTTATACATAAAATAATAGAGTAATTGAATGTCCCCAGTCCCACACACCTACTTCCTTGACAAAAGACAAATAACATTTTGCAGCAGCGAGACCAACATTGGTAGAAATCCAAACAATATAATCTTTTATGTTTGTTCCCATAGTTGAGGAAGAAGTAAGATGAAGACGGGGCACCATGGATTCAGCAATGGCTACTGCTAGCAGAGCCCGCATGGTACATTTGGCATGTCAGCTAACATAAAATACATAACACAGAAGTTGTTCAACTCATCAGACTCAGTAGCTTGAGGGGTTCCCCATCTGTTCTTGTTTTGATCGTCTGTTATCTGTTGCAGACGTTCACACAGACATAGCAGATGTGATGCTCTGGTTTAAGTCTGTATTTTCTCTGTTTTGTCTTGTTGGTCATAACTGACTGCTTTGTTGCAATGCCTCAGACAAGTCCAGTGAAGTCAACTCATAGTATGGCTCAAAGTTATCATGGTTAAATAACTCCAATGTAATATGAATTTTGTGTGAAAGTAATTTTTAAAAATAGGTTTTCTTTAACTATTTTGACACCCAGAGGTAGTACAGCCCATGCGCAATATCTTTTACAATGTAGATTAAAGGTAATTTTTGGTTTACCTTTCGATAACCTTTACAAACTTAATGTGATTATGGGAAATTTTTTATCTTCCTTTTTTCATCCATTTTATCTAACTATTTCATCCTGATCCAGAGCCTAGTCCAGGAACACTAGACGCACCATGGGGATGCATCCTGGAAGAAACCCAGTGAAAACTTACATATTCGCACCTAGACAAAATTGTACGTTGTTCACTCAATGCCATGTTAACAAACCTGAGGACATGCACAGGATAATAGAAAAAAACGTAAATTCCTCACAGTAAAGTAATCTGAGCCAAGCAAGGATGGACTGGATTCCATGAAGCTGTGAGGTAGCAACACGACTCCTGTGCAACCATGCCACTATTGATCAAGGTAAATAATTAGATTTTGTGCTGCCATACTTTAATACATTTCTCCATTAGCCAGGACCTTAATGTTGCTTTTTAAAAGTCTTGTAGCTTGTAAAGTATTAAACTATCAACTAAATATGAAGGGTGTTCAAGTCAAACCTTCTCAGTGAATGGTGCTGTAAAACCTATTGACATTTACAGAAGACTTCAAGTACAGTACGGTGATCAGACTCGTATTCGTTCGCAGTAAAACGTGTCTGGGAACGACAATCCCGGCTAAATTGGATCGGAGCCCACTGTGAACATTCAGTTGCAATGCATCCGTTTCGGCAATACAATCATGGCTACGGTGTACAGTACTGAGAAATCTTTCCACCTTGATGATATCCTAGCACTAGTCAAATGATTGGATAAGTGCATTAGTATACTGTTTTGTTCTGATATTCTGCACAATCAAATCTCCCGGTTTTACTTGAACATCCACATTTTATTAATGGACCATAGCTATATCAATACAGAATTTATTATTTAAATTATTCATCATAATTTATCTGCAGCTTCAAGCTCATTTTACTGTATATCCAAGGTAATCTGGATGTAGCTTTGAGGGAATGTGTTAAAAAAAAAAAAAGTGTGAACATAATATGCGTAGATATAATATACAAGTATGAGGGCTGTTCTGTATTTGTTGATTAGGTGTAAAGGATTCTGAAGTCTCAGTAAAACTTCCAATATTTATTGGGGACTTTTTTAATAGCTGCTAATTGAACATTAAGCTGTCCTTGGTTGACTATTTGTAACAAAGAGTTTTTGTATTATACTGTATAATAAATCACAGATTAATAGGGGTTCTATGATTATTACAGTCCTCATGATCACATTTCTGAATCAGTTCCTTTCTCTCTGTCGTAGAGCATTCTTGGCCTGCTGTAGCTCCTGCTCCAGACGGCACTTTTCCGCCAGCAGCGCCTTCACATAAGTCTCTCTCTGCTGGTCATACACAAGCCACTGCTGGTTCTTCTTCAAGGCCTTTTCAAAAGCAAACAGAAAAAAGGCAATAAAATGAATCTCATTTTAGAACAAAGATGTTCCCAAGATCATGTTGAGTTTGTTGCGACATTGTAATGTGACAGGTGGGTGAGATTAAACTGCTAGAGATGAAACCGGTGAGAAACCACCTTCGGAGCATGACATCGCACTCACGTCTTTCAGCTGTTCCTGGATCAATGTGAAGTCTCTGGTGGCATCATGGGCATCTGCAGTGCCAGCCTGTCCACAAAGAAAAGACAAAGTCTTATCAAATGAGTTGATTCTATTAACAATATTGGACTTTGTGCAACAACAACAAAAATAAACAAGTATAGTTGCAAGCAAGGATAAGCGGGCCCAAGCACCCTGCGGCATCGCCACCTGGGTGGACCAGAAAGACAGTGGGCCCACTGGGCACGTGCATTTAAAGGGGACATACAAATACCATTATGACATTTTATTTTATAATTTTATGTTTAGACATCCAAAAAGAGATGCTGAAAAAAAAAGCATCACACTCTGATGTCACTCAATATAATATCAAGTTAAATATCGGCATCAGTTTTACGGCTTTGTCACAGCTGACCTGTTTGAGATATCAAAGATCCCTCCACAATTTTGCATCCTAAATGTCTTGAGGTCATGTAGGCCCGGTTTAGTGGTGATCGTATAAATCCCCTAGGAGGAGTACATCAAAATCCATTGGGTGTGTTATGCAAACGACCCAAAATAACTGACTTTCTGTTGAGTTGAGCCCATGAAGTGCCATATGAAAGTTGTTTAGCTCAATGAGCTCTAAATGTGTGCCAGGTTCCATGTGCCTACATGCAAGTGTGTGTGAGCTATGCAGCAAAATCTCTTGTGAGGGCCCCGTAACACACCCGGTGCTCAAACTCTCAGGCATTTGAGTGGCAGCAGAGTCTGCTGATTTTCATGAGTTTTTTGAGCATGTTAAGACCCCCAAAGGCCCTGGATTCTTGGGGGATAAAAAGGGGCTCTCACAAACTATGACGACATAGGGCGGCTGGCATAGTGCTTGGGCCCTAATTAGATACTCTATAGATGTTTCCAGGCATTTATATACACCTAAGGCTGAAGACATTCCACTTCAGTCTTTTATAACGACACCTGGACACCTGACTTTCACAGCCATTGAACCTTCACCAAACTGTTTCCATCACTTTTATCCAGGGTAAATTTGACTAGAGAACTTTTGTGACCCATCTGTTTACTGTATTTCTTTGTGGCCTTCGGATTCTGACTGACGATGCAGTTTGCATCTTGTGGCATGGTCCTAGATCTCAACCATTTAAGTCCTATTCACCTTTTGGAGGTTCATGGTGATGTCATTGACTGTTGTTACCATATCAGTGTCTGGTTCTATGTACATCAGTTGATTCTTTTTTGTAAGGCATTCCATATTTGTTGCATTAGCTATGTCCAAAGACTGTTCAATGGCTATCTATCACTTCACATTTATTTATAACAATACAAGCTAAATATTCACATATCATATACAGTATGAAATACATAGCATTTTCTTTATGGGTTGCTGCCATCTTGAGTGCAAGCTGTGAATTGTTTTCAGAAAAACATAAACGTGTTTGTTGAAAATGGTGTTCAGATGCAGGGCACGTGTGTGTTAGACCTACCGGACTTGTATTTTCTAAAACCTGGCATTTAGCAGAGGAAGCTTCCAGTCTCTTCGTCATCTCCTCTGTCTCCTGTGTGAGAGACTGAAAGAGCTTCTCTCTCTTTTCAGCGTCTGCTTTCATCTGCTTGAGTTCACCATAAAGGCCGAGCACAACCTCATCCCTGTCTGTCCGAAGCAGGTGCCAAAGATTGATGATTTCTTGATCTCTTTCCAGAATCTGCTGTGCGTTTTTCTCTCTTATTGTCTCCAGAGCAAGGATTCTCTTTAAAGTTAAAAGTCCATGAAGAAGGGAAAAAAGGTTAGGAAGATTGTTGCAGAAAACTTTATCTATAATGACACCATGTGGCATAGTTTGAAAATACAATAATCTTGTATACCAGTATGGTGAATTTAAAGTCTACACTGAAAGACCTGGATATTGAAACATGAAATAATGACATTTTTAGTGGGTACCAGACCATTATTTCTTCAGTAAACAATTTATCTTGGTTAGGGTGGGAGTGAATGCAGAGCCTATGCTGGGATCACACCACGGCTGGACAACCAGGTTATCTCAGGGCACCAACAACAATAATAATAATAATAAAAATAATAATAATAGTAATAATAATAATAATAATAATTTATTGCAATTTAAACTGATTGACATTCAGAAGACTTCAAGCTAAATACGGTGATGAGACTCTTAGCCGCAGTAAAACATCTTGATGGTGCAAACACTAAAAAAGTCTGTACGTCCGTGAATGATGATCCCGACTGAGGTGGCTCGGAGGTCACTGCAGTCATTTCTGTGAATATTCAGCGAATGGAACCCCTGATCTTTGAAAATCAACAGATTTGCAGAAGAACCTTGAATCTGTCTTTTGGAACTGTACACACAATCACCCATAAATACCACATGCACATTACAACAACAGCAAAGGCTCCTGTACAGTCCTCGGCCTGTAATTACCAAAAAGTGTCCTCAATTGTCATAAATTCCAGACTGTCGTAATTGTGGTCCTACTCTTAGGAGTAGGAGTAACAGCAATTCATTAACATTCTTAGAATAAGAAATCACTCTCAACTCCACCAAAATGTTGTGGAGCTCTGGAAATGTTCAAACTGGTTCAGGAGTTTTTGAGGAAACTGCGTTTAGGCTGAGGCGTGGGTGGAGGAGAGACGTTTTGGTTGCGCTGAATGACACGGAGGTCATTAAAACATACCGTTTGAACAAAAATGGAATACATTTTGTGACTGATAAAAGAAAATTTCTTCATAACAGTGAAGATGCAGCTTTGCAACAGTGATGATTTGGGTTTGTCACAGAAGCCATTCTTGAAAACTGGGACAAATCATGTTTTTAATAAAAATAAAAAAAATAAATAGAAAAAACTTTATTATTTCTAAAAACGTAATATATATTGATCCTTATGCCTCCGAGTGGTGCAGTGGTAAAGTGCTCGCCCTATCATCCGGAGATCGCTGGTTCGATTCCCAGGTGATGCTGTTACCTCTCGCAGCCGGAGGTCTGGAGAGAGCTGATTGGCCGAGCTTTCTCAGAGGGGAGGGATGAGAGGTATTTAGTGCTCCCACATTAATCACGGCTCTACAGCCAATCAGGGGCGTCTGTG